>OU015760.1:71020573-71040184 GCA_907169655.1 Acomys percivali | reverse complement strand
TCTCTCTCTCTCTCTCTCTCTCTCTCTCTCTCTCTCTCTCTCTCTCTGTTCCTCTATGTGTTAAGTTGTAAGTATATAATTATGATGATTTGAAAGTTTTACTCAGTTTATTTTGAGTTAAGATTTTTTAAATAAAATATTGGAGAGTCTGAACAGTTTTCTGTCCTTCACCTGACCAGCCACCTTATGAAAGTGATGAGGTCCTCGGCAATTAAGCATCCTGAATAATACAGTAGAGATGACTCAAAATTTCTCATAATTCGACTTAAAAACAACACAGAGTTCACTTTCAATTGCTCAAGGGTCAGTTTTGTCCTTTTCATATCACATAGGTATCCACCTACATTTGTATGGATGAATAACTAAGAGCTGATGATGCAATTCTGATGATTTATTTTATGAAAGGTATGAAACACCAGCCTATGGTTCCCATGGGAACCTCACCTATGTCCCTTTGTGCTACTCTAATGATTAGCACATAGCAGGTAAATCAGAAATAATTGTTATTTTATCTGTAAAATACCAAAGGCTATAGGCATAATGGTTGACACAAATGTGTTGGTATCCATATATGGAAGCTATTTTTAAAAAAATTTATTTATTTATTATTGTGTATACAGTGTTCTGCCTGCATGTACATCTGCAGGCAGAGGAGGACATCAGATGACATTTTGGATGGTTGTGAGCCACCATGTGGTTGGTGGGAATTGAAACTCATGACCTCTTGGAAGAACAGACAGTGCTCTTAATCGCTGAGCAATCTCTCCAGCTCCTGGAAGCTATTTTTTAAAGTCTTGATTTTAGTTCATTTGTGACAAGAACAGAATGACAGGGGCAGGGCAGGGAGGCATTCTCATGGGCTTATTTAACATCTTTTGGCTCTTAATGTCTTATACGGTTTATGATAAATAAAGTATATGATGGTTTACTTGATAATTCATTTTTCTCAGTGATCACTAAACTTATGCGACATTGCATTAATCCTCATATGTTTAACTGGCTGGCTTTTGTTACATCTTGATTAAATAAAGCATAGGTAAGATGAGGTAAACTGGGTTTTTTCAAAAGCACATGTGTCTAGTCAACTTTGATGTGATCCAAAGGGTAAATTATTTATTTTGTTTGTTGTTTATTCTGAGATAGAAACAAAATAAACCATTTGAGAAATGGGACTTGGAACTAAAAAGAGAATTCTCAACAGAGGAATATCAAATAGCTGAGAAACACTTAAAGAAATGCTCAACCTCCTTAGTCATCAGGGAAATGCAAATCAAAACAACTCTGAGATTCCATCTTACACACATCAGAATGGCTAAGATAAAAAACTCAAGCGACACCACATGCTGGAGAGGATGTGGGGAGAGAGGAACACTCCTTCATTGCTGGTGGGAATGCAAACTAGTACAATCACTTTGGAAATCTATCTGGTGCTATCTCAGAAAACTGGCAATAGGGCTTCCTCAAGACCCAGCTATTCCACTCCTTGGAATATACCCAGAAGATGCTCCAGCACACAACAAGAACATTTGCTCAACCATGTTCATAGCAGCCTTATTCATGATAGCCAGAACATGGAAACAGCGTAAATGTCCTTCAGTAGAAGAATGGATAAAGAAACTGTGGTACATATACACTATGGAATACTTACTACTCAGCTATTAAACACAAGGAATTCCCAAAAATTGTGGACAAATGGATTGAGCTAGAAATGATCATAATTAGTGAGTTAAACCAGAAGCAGAAAGACTCAAATGGTATATGCTCACTTATATCTGCATACTAGCCCAAGGGGCATGTCCCATGAAAATCTTCACTTACCAGGAAAGTGGAACAGAGGGGAGGACATCCTATTGGGACTCTAGATGAGAGAAGCATGGGAGAATAGCAAAGTAGAAGGATCCAGAGGGTCCCAGAATCCTAAAAGAAGAACATTATGATAGGCAGATTTGGGCCAAGGGGTCCCGCTCAAACTATGGCTCCAGCCAAGGACAATACAGTCAATAAACTTCAAACCCCTACCCAGATCTAGCCAATGGACAGGACATTCTCCACAGTTGAGTGGAGAGTGGGGTATGACTTTCTCATGTACTCTGGTGGCTTTTATTTTACCATGTCCCCTGGATGGGGAGACCTGGGGCGCTCAGGGAAGGATAGCAGGCTACCAAGAAGAGACTTGATACCCTATGAGCATATACAGGGGGAGGAAATCCCCCTCAGGAACAGTCATAGGAGAGGGGAATAAGGGGAAAATGGGAGGAAGGGAAGAATGGGAGGATACAGGAATGGGATAACCATTGAGATGTAATAAGAATAAATTAATAAAATGAAATTTTAAAATAGGAATATTAATATGTTGCCAAATTTTTCTTCAAATTTGCAATCAGTCTATCTTGTGTTAGAATTATAGGTAAGTTTAGTTTAGACCCTGTTTTTCCTTGGTAACTCTCAATATTTCTTTGGAGGTTAATACCCACTGTACATAGTTGGTTGTTCTTGTTAAGATAAATACAGTAAATTCAGCATCTGGTCTAAATGAAGATGTAGAGTACTCAGTCACCAAGTGATGACACATAAAAAGCCTGAAGTACATTTTCTTGTGGTTTAAACCCTTTTTTTTTACTTTAACCCTTAATTTTGTTACACTAAAGTATCTTCTCTTGCTTTATCAATGATATAGGAATAACTTTTACTTGGAAAAGTTAGATATTCCTTCACTTTGAACTTCTGTAACAGAGTGAATATTCTTATGAGTCTTAGTACCTGAAGTTTCATCTAGCTTGAAGCCAGTGTTTTAAATTTGAGATGGGTTGGAAGAGCTGCAACCATCATGTCTTTGGGACTTTTGCACTAATTATGAAGAGAAATGGTTATTATTCCAAAGACAAGAGTAAAAGTATGTGACAGCTTTGGGAGTAAGTTTAAAGACACATTCATTATGAATATTTTAAATTAAATATATTGTCATAAATATAAATTAAATGACCACTAAAGAATTAATATAATATCTTTAGTTGCTATTGCTAAAATGTACTCACACAAAATTTCTCAAGTTGTTAGTAAAAGATACTGTTCCATCAAGAACTACAAACTCAATTTTTTGATGTCTCTGACATTACTCTGTGTCGAAGTGGAAATTAAAGTGTCCTTTGTGTTCCTAAAAGGAAAATACCTCCAGATGAATTTGTATCTCTATGCACAACAGAAAGTATATTTTAATGAGGTTACATTTACTCCTCACTTGTGAATAACACTAGGCAAAACTCATGCTTGCTCTGTATTATTGTTCAATACTAAGATTTTAAGAAGTCTGCTTTTTCTCCATCTTTGTTTCTTTTAATAGTCAGCCTCACTTTCTGTTCTAACTTGACTTGGATAAAAAAGAATACAGTAATAATTAATGTATTTAGCTGCAACACTATTCATTTCCCTAGTCATCATAGTGTCTACTTATTTATGATTAGAGCTGCTATAGATATACTTGAGCAAGTATCCTGTGTGGTATGTTGGAGTATCCTTTGGGTATATGCCCAGGAGTTGTATGGCTGGGTCTTGCCCAATTTTTGAGAAAACACCATATTGATTTTTCAAAGTGGCTGTGCAAGTTTTCACTCCCATCAGCAGTGAAGGAGTGCCCCCCTTGTTCCAAATGCTTGCCAGCATTAGCTGTTACTAGTATTTTGATCTTAGCCCTTCTGACGCTTGTAAGATGGAATCTCTGAGTCATTTTGATTTGCATTTCCCTGATGGCTAAGGATGTTGAACATTTCTTCAAGTGTTCTCTGTAAGGCAGCAAGAATTTCTGTTATCATATTTTTGGGATCTAGCACTACAAGAAGCCTGACACTTCCAGTATGCTATCTTTGCCATTTTACCAGTAACCACACTCTCAGGAGAGCACTGACCTTCTTTTATGTTGTCTATATCAGAATGTATCATTTTCATTACATTTTGTAACATAATTGAAGCACTGCCTTTGATTTTGAATTGACTGTGAGCTCCTCAAAAATAAGGACTCCTTTTTAACTATGCCTCTGTTGTAACTATCATTCAGAGCTACTATGGACTTATAGTCATAAAGATTTAATAGATATTTATTGACTGAACAAATTGAATGAAACAGATATAGGAAGGTTAGAAGAAAGTATTTGTGAATTAAGTAGAAAGCACTTAGTGTTTCTTAATAGGTAGAAAATACATTTCCTTTAAGAATAAGATCTGGAGTTTTGTTTTTCATATATGCTCAGTCTAATTTTGTATATACATAGATATTGCTTGTCTGGTTTTTTTTTTTAAGTAAACCTACTCTTTTAAATCTCCCATCTTGATGTTCCATTTTCTGTGAATTACATATTAAAGAATGATTATAAGAAAAGTAAATTTTGTTTATCACCTGAAAAATTTAAAAACTCTACTCACAACTTAATATGCAATATGTTTAATGAAATGGACATTTCCTGGATGCCTTGTTCTTTAGTCTTTTCCTCTACCCGTTTTTCCTAAATCACTCAATACCTTCTTAATAATAACTTTAAAAAGATTTTCATGTTTATTTTAAATCTTATTAATTATTTGAGAATTTCATACAATGTATTTTGGTCATATTCACCCTTCCCTCTTCCCCTAACTCCTCCCAGAGCCAATTGCTTCCTCTTCACCTCTCCCACCTTCATGTCCTCTTTTACTTTTTAATAACCCTCAAAGCCCTAATTATGTCACCTATGTACATGAGTCAGAGATCATCCTATGTAGAATGGTTGTACCAGAGGGTCACATACTTTAAAAAAAAAATCTATTCTCCCTCTCTGAGCAGCCATCAGCTGTTCATAGCTCTTCTGCTCTGTCTGGGAATTTGAATCCCTCTACATCCCCAGCTGAAAGGTTGACTGATTTGATCTTGCTGTAAGTTCCTGTGTGCAGAGTCCTGTGAAGTCCACAAGGTACTGTCTCACCCTGGACCTCCTGACCTGTGAGTCTTACAATATTTCTGGGCCCTTTTTTGAGATGATCCCTGAGCTTTCAGGTGAGCATTTATTTATTTATTTTTATTTATGTGTATGTGTATGTCTACATGAGTTATGTATGGCACATACTTGCAGGTCACATGGGACTGGGGAGTGACGGGGAGAAAAGAGTGCCAGATCTTCTGGCAATGGAAATACATGGTGTTGTGCACTGCTTGGAATGAGTGTTGGGAAGAAAATATATGTCCTCTAGAAGATCAATAAAAGCACCATCTCTCCAGCTCCTCAGCAATGTTCTTTTCTGAATCAAATTGTATTCCATTTGTCGAATCACAAAGGGCTTTTATGTAGGTTGATATGTTAAACTTTTTATCATTATTAAAAAGTACCTGGTGACAGAAAAAATGTAAAGAAGGAAAGATTGATTTTTGGCTCATGATATCAGAAGTTGCAGTTTATCATTGCAGTGAAAATGTGCTGGAGCAGAACAGCTGAGAGCATAGTGACCAGGAAGTATAAAGGAAAAATATCTGTGCTATCTTAATATCTCCACTTACCCTTTTATTCCACTGATACTCCCAAAAGATGAGGCAATCGCTGTTCACATTTAGAGTAGGGCATCCCTTCTGACTTAATTCCTGGGAATACCCTGAGAGGAACAACTAAGAGTGCACTTTATTCATTTTATAGGCTCTTCCCAATCAATTAAAATTGACAATCAGGATTAACCATCACAAGCAAAGTAGTGAAAACAATTTGTGTTTTATTTTTGTCATTGACTCTTACTAAAGGAATCTAGTACCTAACCCTCAGCATTTACTCACTGAATGCATGGTAATTATATTATACTGCTGAATGTCAACTATAACTTGTACTCCTGAAATAACCCTTTGAGTTGGAAGAAAACAATTTTGCTTTACCTACATGGTTTTGTGCTAGTGTCAAGAAAATTTCAAATTTTCATCATGTTGAGTATAAGGTTTTATGATGTAACAATTGTCCAGCAATTGTGATGCTGTGTGTTCAATCTATGGCCCTGAACAAGCATCAACTGCTATGTCTTTCATTTATAAAATGGAAAGTGTGTTGAGGATATTGTAAGCTAAGATCATCTTTGGTGATTCTAGACAAAACTTTGAAATGAAAATTGTTAGCCAACTATCTTTTTTGTCTTTATAACTTTAATTACTTTCTTTATACTGAATCTGTAATAAAGTTTCAAATAATTTGTTTAAAAACAGATACAACACAGAACCAAGAAGCAAATAATATAATAAAAACTTTATTAAGTGGTGTTATACATACATTAAATGGGCTATATTATTAACAAAAAATCAAACATAGGTGGGAGATGAGATAAGACTTACCTGTAGCTGAGTAGGTTTGGCAATTATGGAATACTGGAGTAAGGAGAGTCAGTTTTCTTTAGGAATGTGGTCTAGGTTAAGATGCCCAAGCACCAGTGGATTTCCCTACATCTATGCACATAAGGACAACAATTATTAGACTCAATGGGTTATGAAAAGAAGGCATCAATTTGTGAGAGGGGTGTGGGAGAGCAGTCTGGGAAGGGTGAGAGAGACAGTAAGGTTGATATGATCAAAACATTGAATATACTTATGAAACTATCAAATAATGAATACAACTAAAAGCAGCACTTTTCAATTCATTCCTTATGCTGGTTTTCATAGAAATAGCAATCAGATGCATAAAAACAATATTAATATTTTAATTAACCATATTATGTGCATGTGCAGTCTAAAACTAGAAAAATTAGTTATAATAACGGACAGTTAGTGACCTATACAATACACATGAAAATGTCAGTTGCCTAAAGAATAATATATTTAGTAGTGTGGTCTCTTGAAATCTCAGAAGCCATAATTAGTAGTGTATGACCAATTTTTCCATGAAAAAGGTTTCTTCTGGGGGTACCTGCAAAAGTAAGAGAAAATTGAGGGTTACTGTATAATGTTCAAATATATACAACCAGTGATACGATAGAAAGCATGTGCCATTTTGTCTTCTATGGCTACATTTAATAGTGAAAATTTTCAAATTTTTAAAAAATTAATTCATTCATATTACATCTCAATGGTTACCTCATCCCTTGTATCCTCCCATTCCTCCCTCCCTCCCATTTCCCCTTACTCCCCTCCCCTATGACTGTGACTGAGGGGACTTTCTCCCCTTGTATATGCTCATAGAGTATCAAGTCTCTTCTTGGTGGCCTGATATCCTTCCTCTGAGTGCCACTAGGCCTCCCCATCCATGGGACATGGTCAAATATGGGGCACCAGCATTCGTGTGAAAGTCAGTCCTCACTCTACTCAATTGTGGAGAATGTCCTGTCCATTGGCTAGATCTGGGTAGGGGTTCGATGTTTTCTGCATGTATAGTCCTTGGCTAGTGCCACAGTTTGAGCATGACCCCTGGGCCCAGATCCACCTGTCATAATGGTCTTCTTGTAGGTTTCTAGGACCCTCTGGATCATTCTATTTCCCCATTCTCCCATACTTCTATCACCTAAAGTCCCAATAGGATGTCCTGGCTAAGATAAAAATTTCAAGCGACACCACATGCTGGCGAGGATGTGGAGAGAGAGGAACACTCCTTCATTGCTGGTGGGAATGCAAACTAGTACAGCCACTTTGGAAATCTATCTGGTGCTATCTCAGAAAACTGGGAATAGGGCTCCCTCAAGACCCAGCTATTCCACTCCTTGGAATATACATAGAAGAAGCTCCAGCACATAACAAGAACATTTGCTCAACCATGTTTATAGCAGCCTTATTCATAATAGCCAGAACCTGAACAGCCTAAATGTTCCTCAGTAGAAGAATGGATAAAGAAACTGTGGTACATTTACCCTATGGAGTACTACTCAGCTATTAAAAACAAGGAATTCCTGAAATTTGTGGACAAGTGGATTGAGCTAGAAATGATCATAATGAGTGAGTTAACCCAGAAGCAGAAAGGCTCAAATGGTATATACTCACTTATATCTGGACACTAGCCCAAGGGGCATGTCCCATCAAAGTCTTCACTTAGCAGGAAAGTTGAACAGAAAATTTTTAAATTTTATCTTAAAAATGTGGAAGTTATAATAAAATTTAACTGTCTGTGACTTTATCAAATCTATGCCCTAGGAATGCTCAGTTTTATGAATATGAATGCTTCAGAAATATTTCAAGTCTGGCAATTAGGACGGCAGGGAGTGGCTGTAGTCTAGAGAAGGAATGTGAGTGATAGGCCAGTGAACAAACCCTGGGATAAGCTAGTGCTTACATATGCCAGAACATGTACTAAAAAGAAATAGATGTCTCAGAACGATTTGGATAAAAAGTCATAGCAACTTGAGGAACTGGAAGAAGTGCCAGAGAGCTGGATATTTGAGTGTCAAGTATATTATGTGAAAAACAAGACAGAGATACTCATAAGAACAAGATACTCCTCAGAACAAAGGCATGCATATAGTACTAAGGAGTGTGCGTTTAAACTAACAGCTCTGGGAGCCATTAAAAGATTTTTAATGATCATGTCAACTGGTTGAATAGAACTTGTAGTGAATTGAGTAAATGGATAGTTTAAAACTTCAAACTACCTAGGAACAGAAGCAGCAAACAGTTCTTAAAAGTCATTCTTGTGTTATGGTTCCTCCTAAAACTTGGGACATATTTGTGTTCCCATTGGATACACCAAAATGCATGATGTCTAACATTCCAAGCATTTTAGTGTGTCACAAGAGGGTAAGGGAGGGGAAATGCATTTTTAAGTGTTGACTTTTATTCCACACAGTGAGAATGCATTTTTATTCATTGCTTTTAACTTTCTGCTAATAAGTGAACAGATACAAAACATGCAAGATAGATGTCCTGTTCCAGTAATAATAGGTTTTTAATTTTGCTACATTTTATCTTATTATACAGCTTCACTGTCTTGAAAGTAATGTTTTCTGGTCATCATTCCACATTGGTGCCAAGGCATCCTTACCCCAGAGAGGAAAGAGATTTAAAGGCACTTCTTCATAAATTAAAAAATATCCATAAGATTTTGGCAATTATAACATACACAAGTAGTCATTGTAACAGAAAATAAGTTGAAATAGGTAAGCAGGATTTCCTTGTGTGGAATTATGGTAAATAATGTGGGTGTTGATGAGTGGATATGAGAGAATTTAAAACTGATTTTATAATTTTCCTGAAAATCACTAAGAGTTAATAATGGAATAAGAAGACATATTCATAATGGGCAAAATGAAAGAGATAAAAATAACTAATAACACAGGGGAATATACTAGGATTAGCTACTGTGTTACAGGATTTTAAATATACACTATGGAATACTACTCAGCTATTAAAAACAAGGAATTCCTGAAATTTGTGGACAAATGGATTGAGCTAGAGATGATCATAATGAGTGAGTTAATTCAGAAGCAGAAAGACTCAAATGGTATATACTCACTGATATCTGCATACTAGCCCAAGGGGCATGTCCCATGAAAGCCTCCCCTTACCAGGAAACTGGGACAGAGGGGAGGACATCCTATTGGGACTCTAGATGAGAGACCCATGTGAGAATAGCAATGTAGAAGGATCCAATGTGTCATAGAAACCTACAAGTAGAAGATTATGATATGCAGATTTGGGTCAAGGGGACCCGCTCAAACTAAGGCACTAGCCAAGGACAATACAGGCGGTAAAATTTAAACCCCTACCCAGATCTAGCCCATGAACAGGACAGTCTCCACATTTGAGTGGAGAGTGGGATATGACTTTCTCAAGTACTCTGGTGCCTCACATTTGACTATGTCCCCTGGCGGGGGAGACCTGGTGGCATTCAGAGGAAGGACAGCAGGTTACTGAGAAGAGACTTGATACCCTATGAGCATATACAGGGGGAGGTAATCCCCCTCAGGAACAGTCATAGGGGAGGGGAATAAGGGGAAAATGGGAGGGAGGGGAGAATGGGAGGATACAAGGAATGGGATAACTATAGAGATGTAACAAGAATAAATTAATAAGTAATAAAAATTTAAAAAAATAAATAGGCAAGTAAACAAAAAATAGGGAAATGTATTGGAAGTAAACATTGTATTATAATTGAGCTGTATGGGTACAATACCTCATATTAGAGTAGAAATATGCATAATATGTGGGAAAAAATCTTACATTTTAATTCTATTTCAATGTATCAAAATTAAACTTAGTTTGCATCAATATACAAAATTCTATACCAATGAATTAAAAATAACCTTATTTGTGAGTAACAATTAAGGCCTTAAGTTGAGAAGTAAATTCAATAATCTACTTTTTGTCCTATCATTCCCATATATTTCTATATTCCCCTTTCTTTCTTTTTAATTCCTATCTCCATACCTATGAAACAAAGATAAAAGAAAAGAGAGACATCCCTAAGTCCATCCTCATTTTCTCTATGAATAACACTTCTAGGGAAATTGTGAGGTATGTCAAAATAGAACTTCTCATGGCATTTTCTAAAATACTGTGGTAATTTAATACTTTGGCTGTTGCTTTTGTCTTTCACTGTAACACTGAGTCATATGTTGCAAAACTTTATATGGGTTATATCTTACTATGTCTTATAGACTCAGGCATTATAGGCTCAGTTGTGTTCTTTGTGTACATATGATAAAGTCATAACATGGAGGTTCTAAGAATGTGACTATATTTTGAGATCATTAAAGTGGAAAGAGGAAGTTAATGGAAAGGATATGGGTGGATAACACAGGTAATATGAGCAAAGTAGCTTTTATATGTCCATAAAATGGTAGTGTAAAATGTACGAACATGTACATTTAATTTATGGTGATGAAAATTTGAACACGTCATAGGGAAGCATAACCATCTACAAGTCTATGTGCAGTCTATGTGATTCAGAGGGAACAAGCCTTATCAATACCTTCATTTCAGATGTCTCCCCTACAGAATTGTGATCATATAATTTTCTGGAGATATCCTGTATGTAGTACTTTGTTGAAGTAGCTGTTGCAAGCAAACACCAGCGGAAAAGCATGTGGTCTAAAAACCAGACTATAATCAGGAAACAGAAAGCAGTCTTCAACCCAAGGGATACTATTGATTTTCTGCTTCTCTTTCTTTGCTTCTTCTTTGTCTTATACCAACGACTATTCTTTTTGTTTCTATGCTCATGGGTCAAAATATGGCTGTCTTACAACTTTCAAATTTAAATCCACATAAAAAAGACTGAATTGCCATTTCTGAGTTCTGGATTTAAATCTCCATAGAAGAATATTTTATCCACTCAGTGTTAGACCATGTGTCTGAACCTTGCAAACAGCTATAGCATAGTGGGGATTGGAGGGCAGTAGAACATGATATAAACATGATAACCAGGGGTCCATCCTTGTGGGCATCTATTAATATATTTTATTACCATTTGTAGTTCTTCTATTTAGTCTCTTATTTTTATTACAAGTGTATCCAAACTTAAAGAAGTATAGCTAAGATACTGTGTTTAGCATTTTAAAGTTTTATGGTTTATAATTTTAAAAAAGTATTATTTCTTTGAGAGTTTCATACAATGTATTTCAATTTCTTCCCCCACCTTTACTTCTTCTCCAATCCTCCTCACTCCTTACCCACCCACTGATATTGTGTCATTAAAAAAACCCTCCAAGATCACTTGTACTAATTAAATATATTTTAATGTGTTGCCTTCTCTTGGCATGTTGAATTCCAGGAACCACACACACGTAGTGAAAAGTGTCTTTTTTCCTCTTCCAGTAGTTAATTTGCCAACAGTTCCACAGCTTGGCATGCAATTATATGTTCAACTCTCATTTTCTTTTTGGTATTTGGACTATGTTAGAGTTTGCAGGTTTTGGTATTCTGTTTGAGGAATGTGTCTCTTAACATTTAGGTTTTTCTCTTTCCAAGAGTATGTATAATAGTTTATGTTGAGGACATACTAGGCAAGCTTACGTATGAACCAGGAAGAATTCTCTGCACATGTAGTTCAACATATTTTTAAAAAACATAATATTGAATACATGTTTATTATATGCTAAAAGATCAGTTTCTAGATATGTAATGTGTACAGAGGGATGGTGTAGTTTATGGAGTAAAGGAGAGAATAGGAAAAGGATAAAACGAAGACTGCTGTTAGCAAGCTGGGCATGGTGGTATATGGAATGTAGAAAGCAGAGGCAGGCAGGTCTCTACAAGTTAGATACCAACATCATCTATAAAGTTCCAGTTCAGCCAGACTATATTGTGAGATCTTGTCTCAAAAATAATCCTATCAATACACAAACAAAAGCAGCATAGTTCTGCTGAAAAACTATCCATATCATTTATTAAGTTTAGGATAAGAGACAGATGAACCACTTAACTATTCAGCAGGTAATTAAATAGCACTCTGGTTATGGGGGAGGCACTGTGTTTTTCTAAACGTAAGGCAGGGTAAACATTTATTTTTAAGAATTTCAATTTCAATTTAAACATTTGCATAGAACCACCAGCATTTTAAACTTCAGAAAGGCTTTTTATAAGTCAACTCAAGGACTCTAAAATAATGCTCCTTTTTATAGTTGGACTGCTTGAAATTAAAAACAGAGCTGAATTTTGCCCTTCATGGTGCTGTATAAAAAAGGAACAGGGGTTTTATTTGTTACTTTGCTCTCACTAGCTATGTGACTCTCAAAACAAAAAAGTATTTGAAGTCCAGACTGCTACTTGTGTTTGGCCATCCTATTATTTTGAAAACAGGTTTTTGTTTTTCATTGTTTTAATTTCAAAGTACATAGGAGTTATATTTTCACACTTTCATCTATTTGAGAGAAAAAAATGAGGCATATTTAGCTAGACATTTCCCCCTAAGATCAGTCAGTCAATATTTTTATTTTATTTATTCATTTATTTACTTTTGTTATGCATGCTTTTTAAACAGTTCAAAGATATGTCAGTTACTAAAAAGGAGATATGGTATATACAGAAAAACAGTTTAGGATTTCATAATGAATACAGTTTAAAGATTGTATGTTACATGTTCTAACCCAGTAGTTCTCAACCTGTGGGTCACAAACCCTTTAGAGGTCAAAAATACTTTCATAGAGGTTACCCAAGGCCTCCAGAAAACACAGGTATTAACATTATGATTCATAATAATAGCAAAATTAAAACAAGGTATCAGCAACTAAATTTCCTTTTTAGTTAATATTTTCTTTGTTTCCATTTTTTTCTTCAAGAAAAAAGCAGGTTCCAGCTATACCTTTGAATATGGTATTCTTTGCTTATTTAAGTCTTCTAAATATGTAGATATCATTAATGTGTACATATATACAAATTACTTGTCTTTATATATGATGTCTGGGTGCATATTATAATATATAACATTATACTTGAAAGAATTTGGGCTCTTTAAACTTTTCATTTGATGGAGAAAACACTGAGTAATAATGATTGCAAGTATGATCAGCCCCATGAGAATAAGTTGAAATTTCCAACCTTTTCTCTAAAGACACTGATTAAGCATGATTTTTTTCAATTCCTTTTCTTCTAGACTCATCAAAACAACCTACAGGTCCTAAGAGAATCTTTTAGGTTTATATTCTCCCTCAGTTGTCAAGTGCCAAATCATCAAAACAGAGTCAGGAAATATTTAATAGGTTTGCCTTGCTGGTGGGTGATATGGCACTCTTGGGGCTAAGGAAGAAGCAAATGCAAATATACTTTGAAATGGAATGTGAAGGGCAGATAAAATGTGTATGTGGCAATAAAGTCACCTGATATTCATTGGTCTTAGGCACATATGTTACTGAAACTCATACACAGAAAAATCTGGAGAACTCATACTAAAGTACCTTCAGATTTTGAGCACATTAGTCAGAATTAAGTGAAAAGCTAAAACTTTAGTTCACAATCTGGTTTGGCAAAGTTGGCTACTGATGAATGTGTGTGTGTGTGTGTGTGTGTGTGTGTGTGTGTGTGTGTGTGTATGTGTGTGCATGCACACGGATGTGTGTATATATGTGTATGAGTTCAAGCTTCACTTAATAATTTTAATTTATAATGCTGCTTCATTCATTTATATCATCGTTAAAACAGTTTATTCATAAAATTTGTTTCTTCCTGGGATCTATTACATGCTGGCTGAGTATTACACACCAAGAATCCAATGTTCCACAGTTCCTTAATTTTCCTTTCTTCCTGGCATAATAGCTCAATATCTTTTTGTGGTCGAAGACAAATATCTTACAAAAAGAAAATATGGCAAGCCCTAAGCTTAAGATGTCTTCTTTTAGTCTCATATCAGCTCTTTGTCTGATCCAGGAGTCTGTTACTTCACCACAATAGAATGTGCTCTCAAGTTGTTTGTCTCATCTTTGAAATTCTCAGTTTCAAGGAACAATTTATCAACCCTTAATTCTTCTACTAGAATTTGGCCATTACTTAATAGGTAGGAGAGGGACGCATGCTATAAGAGATGTATGAGCTATAGGAAAAGGGTTTAGGTCATTGACAGAGGCTAATTTCTTTCCATTAGAAGATATAGTCACCAACTCTTAGGAAATAAATAGTGCATTTAATCAGAAGTAGGAAGTCATTAAAATTTCTGCCACCTGTACTTTCTTAGAGTTGTTACAGTAACTGCAACATACATAATGCTGTGTCTGTCTATTCCCACTTTAGACTAATTCTGCTTCTTCGGATTTATTTATTTATTTTATAGACATTCAAATCATTGAGCTAAATATTAACATTTCAAAACTAAGTTATTGTCTTGCTTTTCACTATATACATTTGACAGTAAAACACAACCTGGTAATGTAGGTATTATTATTTTTTTGTATTAATGATGAAAAGAATGAATTAATTGGCAGTGCAAATTCAAGCACACTGAGTAGTGTGGAAAACATGCTGATTTTGTATGCTGGTAAATAGAACTGAAATTACAAATGTGGCAGTGTAGAAAAAGAGATACACATGATTAGAGAGATTCTTTAATATGAACACTTGACTTATTCTAGTTAATTAATAAAAGCTTCCCTGAGCAAGTTATGTTCAAATGGAATTCATAGGCTGAGATGCCGTTTAGTAGGTATGTGAAGAGTGACAGCATATGGAGATAGAATAGTGTGTGCAAATGTGTTAAGGTGGAGGAAGAAGTGTGATCACGAATGGACAAAATAAAATAAATGTTGCTAAAGTATTGTATGTTGAAAGAGTGTAATCATTATTTTGTTAAGGAATGTGGGTTGTCATAGAATGAGCTGGACATGTAATCGGCTGAACGAAAAAGATCTTAGATGCCTATATTAATGAGTCAGCTTGAAACCTTATGGTAATAAAAGGCCAATGAAGCATCATAAGCATGTATGATGTGAGATCAAATGATTCCTTTTTCAATTTTTAAATATATTTTATTAATTTATTCATATTACATCTCAATGGTTATCCCACCCCTTGTATCCTCCTATTCCTCTCTCCCTCCCATTTTCCCCCTACTCCCCTCCCCTATGACTGTAACTGTATATGCTCATAGGGTATCAAGTCTCTTCTTGGTAGCCTGCTATCCTTCCTCTGAGTGCCACCAGGTCTCCCCATCCAGGGGACATGGTCAAATATGGGGCACCAGAGTACGTGTGAAAGTCATATCCCACTCTCCACTCAAATGTGGAGAATGTCCTGTCCATTGGCTAGATATGGGTTAGGGGTTTAAAGTTCACTGCATGTATTGTCCTTGGCTGGTGCCTTAGTTTGAGCAGAACCCCAGGGCCCTGCTCAATTCCACTTGCCAAAATTGAGTGAAGAACAGGTAAACAAGCTAAATAGTCCCATTTGCCCTATAGAAATAGAAGAAATCATTGATAGTCTCCCAACCAAAAAGCCCAGGGTCAGATGGTTTCAGTGCAGAATTCTACCAGACCTTCAAGGATGTGCTAATACTGATACTCTTCAAGCTACTCCAAAAGATAGAAATGGATGGAACATTACCAAATTCATTCTATGAGGCCATAGTCACACTGATACCTAAACCTCACAATGACCCAACAAAGAAAGAGAATTTCAGACCAATTTCTCTTATGAACATTGATGCAAAAACACTCAATAAAATATTTGCAAAACGAATGCAAGAATACATCAAAGATATATCATTCACCATGAAAAGGTAGGCTTCATTCCAGGCATGCAGGGATGGCTTAATATATGGAAATCCATTAATGTAATTCACCATATAAACAAATTGAAAATAAAAAAAAACTCTTTCAAATTTGAAGGCGTATTCTTAACATAATTCTGAGAAAGTCTGACCTATATGTTGGTTTATATAGAACACTGAAGAAGTAAATGTTCTTTTTTTTCCTCAGATGAATGTGAGTGCTTTAGTGTGAGCCAGAGAAGAGGACATATATTTTGGAAGTAGAATCCATGAGTTTTAGGCATAGATTTGGTATGAAAAGAAAGGGAAGGAGCTATAACAAAGGCCAGAGAATATGATCCAATATATGCTTCAAAAAGGTAACTACTTAGCAAATGATTTTATATTGTTTTGATTATTTTATTATTTCAAAAGGCTTAAAACTGTATAGCAAAGAAGAATTTAGAGAATTAGAGAACTTCCCTATCTTATAACAACATATTGGTAGTGATTGCTCTAAGTACCTATCTAAGAAACAGCAGAACCATTATTGGATCCAAGTTCATCAAATTGCACATGCAGTGTATCCTGAAAGGATGGTCTTCATGTTCACGGTTTATGGCAGTTCCTGTGACATGCTTAAGATTTCAAGGAGAGTGAATAGTTATGGCAGTTATGACAGAATCTGAAGCAGAATAAAAACAAAACTTTTCCTAAACCTCTAAAGTTAGATCAAGATAAAGAGGATTTACTATAACTATCCTCCCACACTTGGCTTTTTGCTTAAAGTGATGAAAAATGGTTGTCACAGATGTGAATTATTCCGCAATGATTGCCACTAATTTACTTGAAATTAGTAATAAAGAAGCATTTCTTTTTTAAATATTATATTAATTTATTCATATTTACATCTCAATTGTTAGCCCATCCCTTGTATCCTCCCATTCCTCCCTCCCTCCCATTTTCCCCCCACTCCCCTCCCCTATGTCTGTGACTGAGGGGGACCTCCTCCCCCTGTATATGCTCATAGGGTATCAAGTCTCTTCTTGGTAGCCTGCTATCCTTCCTCTGAGAGCCACCAGACCTCCCCATCCAGGGGACGTGATAAAAAATGGACACCAGAGTATGTGTGAAAGTCATACCCCACTCTCCACTCAACTGTGGACAATGTCCTGTCCATCGGCTAGTCTGGGTAGGGGTTCGAAGTTTACTGCATGTATTTTCCTTGGCTGGTGCCATAGTTTGAGGAGGACCGCAGGACCCAGATCCGTCTGTCATAAAGATCTTCTTGTAGGTTTTCAGGACCCTCTAGATCCTTCTATTTCCCGAAATATTTCTTATAAAAATCATTATAACACCTGTGGAATGAATACATGAATACATTTATAGACATGCTTCAGGTTAATTTTATAACTCTACCACATCATTCTTTTTCTACTTTTCATAGGGTATCTTAGAGGAAAGTGGCTAACCTTTCTCTATATTGCAGTTTTGGAAGGTTTTTGATGTGCTACTTGGGAATATCCCTGTATTTATATGATTCTAATGGAAAATGAAGATATGGTCATGTGTAGCCTATAATGCGTAGCCAGGTGGGGTCAAAAACAGAGGGATTTTTCAAAAGACTTTCATTCTAGAAAACCATCTCTCATAAAAGCACTGAGTGAAACACTCAAGGTAATGATGAAAGTTTATTTGCTCATGCTATTTCAAAATACATGTTTTTTTATTTTATTGAAAAATAGTTTTTTAATATAATATGACGATTAATGGTGCACCTCCTTCTACTCCTACTAGTTCCTCCTCACCTCCCTTATCTTTCTAGATCAAGTCATTTTCTGAATATGAGTAGAAAACAATCAGGTTTCTAAGAGATAAAACTAAGCTAAGCTGAGCTAAGCTAAACTAAATTAAACTACATGACAATATAATAAGGTAAAACAAAACATCAGCATAGGACAAATATAAGAAACAAAGAAAATTACCAGAGAAAATGTTCTTATTTTTTAAAAAAGAAAAGTCATCTTGGGGCAAAAAGGATAAAAGCACAACTTTATTTTTTGCCTTGCCCATTCTTTTTTTATTAAATATTTTTACATATACATTTATATTATTACACAAATGTAGAATAAACTACGTACAGCAAAAAGAACCAGGAAACAATCAGGAATTGTTTATAATTAATTATAAATGTTATATTCTTAGTGTTTTGGCTATTTGTATTTGGAAAAATAATTTTTTATTAGAAATACTGTGTTGGTCTTTGATGATAATTACATTGTATCTGTAGATTGGTAAAATGGCCATTTTTACTATGTTAATCCTACCAATAAATGAGAATGGGAGAGCTTTCTATTTTCTGATATGTTCTTAAATTTCTTTCTTTTGAGACTTGAATTTCTTGTCATACAGGTCTTAATCTGACTTGGCTCGAGTACACCAAAATATTTTATTTTATTTTTGGCTATTGTTAAAGGTAGCTTAGTTTTACAATGAAACTTAGTTGTTTGAAGGTTAAGATGTTTTTAGGTCTAGATAGATGTTTTAAGTTGATAATAACAAAATTTGATGGATATTGATTTACATTCAGAATTTTAAATGCACCAAGATAGGAAAGATGATTTTCTTCAAGGCTGTCAAATACAAATAGACAAAACACTAAGACTGTAACATTTATATAATCGCTGATTGTGTCATGGTTCTTCCTGCTATAGGTAGTTTATTGTATAAATGTAAAATAATATAAATGTCTATGCAAAAATTATATATATGTATGTATATGTGAGAAATCAAGGAAACAGCACCTTTAACAGTAGCCTTACCCATCCTTTTTCTTTACTTATACTTTATATTCCCTCCCACTTGCTTTTCATGCAAAAGAATTCAAATTAAAATCTACTAGATGAGGCAGAGCAAGGATAGTGTCTGGGCATATCTGAATAAGCTGTAGGGATGCAAAGGAGTGTGCTGGGGTCTAAAAGGTTTTTAGTGTATCTGTGTATGAGGAATATCTGGCATGTTGTAGCCTGAGCAGACTGAAGAAGGGAACCACAAAGAAATGGTGTCAGAGCTTAAATGAAATGAAGTCAACATTTATCCAAAGACCAAACACTTTTGATATAGTATAACCTTTTTGGAATAATAAAGAAACCCACACAGGGTTTATGGCTCAATGCGTGGTGTCAAAACATGCTAAAATGAAGACAAGGTTAAAATATGAAACAGTAGTTACAGATCAGTAAAAGTTGTAAATAATTTGAGTTGTCATTCAGTTGGGAAAGGAGCAATTAAATATAGGGCAGGTGGAAGTATGGTGATGCAGAGTGACCACATTCTGAGGATTTTATCAACTATTAATGTAGTTATGATAAAATTTTTCTCTTAAAAGAGAGTATTAAATACATAAACAGGGAGAAGCTCATAATGAGCAATATGTTCTATTAATGAATTTTACCTGAAGATCTTAGTATGAATTCATGGTGTGTGTGTGTGTGTGTGTGTGTGTGTGTGTGTGTGTGTGTGTGTG
>OU015760.1:71000316-71020563 GCA_907169655.1 Acomys percivali | reverse complement strand
TGTGTGTGTGTGTGTGTGTGTGTGTGTGTGTGTGTGTGTGTGTGTGTAGTTTATGTATACATTTGCGTAAAGGTGGGTGCTACCACACATGCATATGCAGAGGCCAAAAGATGTCAAAAGTCTTCCTCCATTGCTTGCTCCCTTCAAGTTTTTGAGACAAGGTCTCTCACTGAGCCTAAATCCCGTTGTTTTTGTTCAATTGTATAGCAATTGACTTCCTCAGATCTGCCTGTCTCCAACTCTCAATGCTGGGATATAAGCAGGTATAGATGTGTCCAGTCTTTATGTGAATGTTGAAGACTTAAATTATGGTTGTTTTGCTTGCACAATAAGTGCTCTTATCCACTAAGCCTGTCACAATCCCTGTGAATTAAT
The DNA here is from genome assembly GCA_907169655.1 of Acomys percivali. Classification (NCBI taxonomy): domain Eukaryota; kingdom Metazoa; phylum Chordata; class Mammalia; order Rodentia; family Muridae; genus Acomys; species Acomys percivali. The sequence goes on along the minus strand of OU015760.1, from coordinate 71,020,188 downwards.
GACTTCAGTGCTCACAAATGAAGAGAGAATTGTATGTGTTTGAGTGTGTTTGTTTGAACCTATGTGAGTGGGCATATATTTATTTATACAATGGAAAGAGCTGGAGGTAGTGGAAGCTGATACTAAGGAGTATGTATACCCATGGCTATAAACTTGGCTTCTGAATAAAGTTATTTGAAAATGGTTGATCAGAGGACTAGGATCAGCAAAGTATTCTATATAGCTAGAACAGCTTGCTTTTTACAAAGCATTACAGTCTCAAATAATAATGCAAACACATCACAAGTATACTATGGGTGGCTCTCATAGGGTACTATTAATAAAAGATTATTGTTGTTAATAATAAAAGATAGAAGACTGATACTCCACAGCAGAAAATGAGTACACTGCTATAAACAAATGATCAACATGAACACTGTCTGTAATGTGATGAAAAGGAAATTATGTGTTGCTTGATGGTGGAATGAAATGGACAAAACATTGATTTTGTAAGACTCCTCTCAGATTTGTAACCATGCTAATATAGCAGACTGGTTTTGTGACTTTTATGGTGAAATACTTACAATATAATATTCAGAGTCAATGGGTAATCATGATGATTACTTATTCTCCACTGGTTCAGGGTTCAATGTTCTTTGGCCTATACCATCATACTTAAGTTTCCTAAGTCAGTGTTACATGCATATATACGTATGGAAAAGAGACGTAACATAGTAGTAGTGTTTAAGAATAAGGGATTCGAGAATCTAGAACCAACTTTGGCTCTACCATTCAATAGTTTAGCTTCGCAGAGTTAAGTTGGTTTTTTCCCTCTGAGTGTCTATGCTGGCTAGTTTTGTAAACTTGACACAAACTAGATTCATTTTTGGAGAGGAAGCAACAATTGAGAAAATGTCTCCATCAGATTGGCCCATGAGCAAGCCTGTGGTGTATTTTCTTGATTGATAATTGATGGAGAGGGTCCAAGCCCACTGTAGGCAGTGTCAACCCTGGGCTCGTGGTCCTGGGTGCTATAAGAAAGCAGGCTGAGCAAGTCATGATCAAGCCATTAAACAACACTCTTCCATGTACTCTGCATGAGATCCTGCCTCCAGGTTTCTACTCTGTTTGCATTTCTGCCCTGACATCCCTCACTGATGGACTGATTTATAACTGTAGTCTAAAATATACCCTATTCTCCAGAAGTTGCTTTTGTTCAATGTATTTTATCACAGTAATAGAAACTCTAACTAGGAAAATGTCCCAACTTGGAATATGCAAATAATGTCAGTTACATTTTCTTTGAGCATCCATCATACTTAAATATGAGATGACATCATCATTATAAATAATCCTGTTTTCTCTATACGTTGAATTTAGTTGAATATTTGTCAAATATAAAAGGTTGTACTGTTTAAAATATGATTATTAATGTTTTAAAAAGTAAAGTGTTAATGTATTGCTAAATATGAAGGAAGAAAAGGAGGTTAGTTATTGTTTGTGAGTAAATGTTAACATAAAGATTGAATAGCTTTGCACAGTGGGGAAAAGTTACTTTTTGTTTACAAGGTGTGCTCTTTTATTAAATTAGCCTCAAGTCAGTGTATAGGCAAGTCCTGCCTCCACACTTCAACCAAGTGCCAAGGAGGCTAAATGTCTTTCTAGATTTCAGGTTGGGGGGGGGGGGGGAGTCAAAAAAAGTAGAGACATGATGATCCTCTAAAAATGTATTCAGACAGAAGATTTTTTTAAATTTCAGTGCATAATTTATGTGAAAAGCAATATCACCTTTCCTTAAGTGCATTCAAGGCATGGTTTGAGATTGCTTCCTTTTGAGAATTGGAATCAGCTTCTGAGAGGACAAGAGGCTTCCTATTGTCATATATCTCACAGATAACTGGAATGATTATTGTAGAACTTTCAGGATGTTTGCTTCTACTGACTACTGTTTGTCTTCACTGGTCCAGTTTTGAAATCTTAAGTCAAAAGTTCCAAAACAAACAAACAGCAACCACGACAAAACCATCAAGAAATAGTAAAGCCATGCCAATGTTACTTCTTTATTTTTGCTGCACAAGATAGGTTTTGTCAAGAAGGTGTAAAATGCAGCTCAGTAACAGTCTATGTAAAAGCATTTGGGGTGAATGAGTGAGTGTCTGAACCTGTCCTCCTCTTGCTTGCTGCTCCACATCAGCTGGGATGGAGCTACTGATCCACACAGACTACTTGCACTCACAAGAAGCAAAGATCTTGATCTTCATCATGCTGGGAGCAAGAGCAGTTATCTCCTTCTGAATGCTGTTAGCAATGCCTGGGTATATGGTGGTGCTATGAGACAGCACTGTGTTGACGGAGAGGTCTTTTCAGATGTCGATGACACACTTAAGCATGGAACTGAACGTAGTTTCTTAGATGCTGAAGGGATTCCACACCCATAAATAAAAGCACCTGGGACAGTGGAACTGGTTGTTGACAATAGTGACCTGGCCTTTCAGGAGTGATTAACTCTTCTCCAAGGAGAAGGATCGTATACCAGTGGCCACTCTTCTTTTCAAATACAAGGCAACATAACACAGTTTTTCCTTGCTGTAACACAATTTCCCACACAGCTGTGGTGGAGAAGCTGTTGCCACTTTTAAGAATTCAGGATTCTAGAGGGCGCTGTCTCTGACATGTACTCTTTGCCTTCCTTTCGATCACTTTCCCCTGGTGGGGATGCCTTGCCTGGCTACAAGGAAAGAAGATGCCCTCAGCCCTATGTGACTTGATGTGCAGGTGTGATTTGGTGCAGGGTAGTGGGGGAGGGAGGAGATCCCCCTTCTCTGAGGAGTAGGGGAGGAGGGATAGGGGAAGAGAAAGTGTGGGTGGGACTGAGAGGAGGGAGGGGACTATGATCAGGATGTAAAATGAGTAAATAAATAAATAGATAGATAAATAAATATATAAATGTGTTTTTAAAAACCCTTAATCATGCAAATGCTTTCTCACTTGTTCACATGCTTTCAAAATAAAATCCTTCTAAATTGAAAAACAAAAGAATTTAGGATTTCTGTGAGGTAGTCTGTCTAGTCCTAGCTAACCAGGTCCAAGGCAGGATTGAAGGAGAGAGAAACATGTTTTTTGTTTTGATCACAAGTGGGGGATGAGAAAAGACTTGTGAGAGAAAACAGGTGATGTTGATCCCCTTAGAAGTCGAACCACCATGTGGGGGGAAATTGGTTATTAAGCAGCTGAAAAACACCCTTGAACAAATTCTGAGAGGAGGTATAAATGTGAGCCAAAAACGATAGGCGGGGCCTTTGGAGACTTGGGATAGTTTTGATTGTTCATCGCTCCTCTTTGAGACACTCCTAGAGAGAACCGCTCGAGGGAAGGCTTCAGAACTCCAGGCTCCAGCTGAGGTTCCAGCAGAAGAAATCCTGCTGATTACGCCAGGAGAATCATTCCTTGGAACTTATATCCTTACAGGTTCATTATTGTATTCTTTAATCTTCTTTTCCTATTGTTTAGGTTATGTGAGTTATAAGTAAGGTACTGTCAGTTAATAAGTCCATAATAAAACATATTTGTTAAGAAAATTGAGCCTACACAGGATGGCATGAGCAAGAGTGTATCCATCATAGTTAGGCATGTTGTTGGCGATCCCATCTCCTTAGCCCACTCCAATGAGGGTGGTAAGGATGACAGCCAGAACATGGAGTGGATGACTATGTATGTGGCTAGGGTATTGAAAGTCTCAAACATGACAGTGGTCATCTTCTCACAGTTGGCCTTGAGGTTCAGTGGACCCTTTGTGAGCATCATAATATGCTCCTTGAGGGCTACACACAGCTTGTTGTATAAGGTGTGTTGCCAGATCGTTGTTAAGGCATCCCAGTTGGTGACAATGCCATGCTCTATGGAGTATTTCAGGTTCAGGATTCCTCTGTTGCCCTGGGCCTTGTTGCCCACATGGGAGACCTTCTAGCTGCATCACATCATCATGCCTTGATGTGGCAGGAGTGCCCATGATGTAGGGAAAGACCTCTTGGAGAGGTTTGTCAGCCTTGTCACCAAAAAAAAGCTAGCTTTGCATATGCTGGGGCTGTTGTTGACAAATAGTGAAGCATTTTCATCATCCATGGTAAACTGATGGACCAAGAGCAGAGGAGCTATGAGAGGCCTGTGCTTGTAAGGTGGACTCAGAGGCCATTAAGCCTACTTTATTATAGGATTTTAACAGATCTAAAAATTAGATTGTAATAAATACAATGGAACGTCACAAGAAAAATCAAACAAATAGCTTATTTATTGAAAGTGTAAATAGAAGTAATTTTTGATTATGAGTGAAATAGTGGTTGCCTATATTTAATGACTTAATGAACTCTGTAATGCACAGTATATATCAACATCTAAAAGTTTAGTTGACAAATGAACCTACTTTTGCCTAATTAATTTACATAATATAGTCTACAATGATGGCAATTTTATTCATAATAAACGGTAATATACATACACATATATCTTCTATGTTTGATTTTAATAACACTTAGAAAAGAAAGCTATCTCATAAGTGTTCTGATAGGCATAACAGAAGAGATTTTAAAGCAATTTCACCAAGCTCAAGTTATTTGTTCTTTTTATTCAAAATGAAGTAAGTGATGTTGCAAATTTGAAATTTATCTTCAGGTATTCAGGGTAGTCAGTTCAAAATTTTAACCCATAAAGTTGAAGTGCAACCTTCTTTTGACCGAGGTAAATATTTCAGCTTTATAGGTGCTTAGTTTTTAGTTGAAAAATGAATATTAAGATACCACAAGTGCTCCTGCATCCCCCGCTGGCATGCTGACCTACTCTTCACCTGGCCAGTACTGGAGAGCTGGTCCTGGTGACATGGATGTGAGAAAGCTGGTGTGACCATGAGTGTAGAAGAGCTGGCCTCACCTCTTCCATGGGCTTTGTAGGAGAGCTGGCTCAGTTGGGCATGAGAGAAGTGGCAGGCTGACCAACTCAGCTACCACCCACATCCAAATCCTGTGCTTTAAGCTGGCCCACCTCAACATCTACCCCATCTATGAGCTGCTAAAGCACATAAAGGGGCTTGTACTGCAGAACCAAAATTGAGGGATTTCCATAATTCAGGGCAAAAGTAGGAGTCCCAGGGTGATCCAGTATTGACAGTGTAGCAAAAGCCAAAGGCCTTGAATCAGACCAATGACTCAATCAGCATTTACAAGTAAAGCTGTTTGAATGAGTCATTGGAATAAGGCATGGAAATCACTCTTCACAATGAAAGTTAAATAGTAAGTACTCAAAAGAACCAATATTCATGTTGATAACATTAATATTATTTAAAGTGTACAATCAAGCATGATGTTTTCATTTAATTGGAAAACAATTTTTATATTTTTATTTACAGCTTTTTAATTAATTATTTTACATATACATTTATATTATTACTCATATATAAAATAAACTACATATAGCAAGAAGAACCATGAACCAATCATGAATTATATAAATGTTACATTCATAAGGTTTCGGTTGGTTGTATTTGGCAACCTAGAAGAAGACATTTTCCTGTCTTGGTGAGTCTAAAATTCTGAATGTAACTCAATATATATCGTATCTCATCTCTATCAACTTAAAACATCTATCTAGACATAAAAACATCTTAACCCCTAAATAACTAGGTTTAATTGTAAAACTAAAGTATCTGGTCTTCAACCCCATCAGAGACTTGAGAAGAAGTAAAATGAGTTATCTGAGTAAACAGGAAGTGCATTTTGGCAGCTTCCAAATTTAAAAAATGACAATTTTAAGTAATTAAAAGAAATGCAGTTTTTTGTCAAATCAAATCTTACTGACCATGGAAAAGTCCCTCTATTACCCATTCAAAATCAGGAGATCGTCACATAGAACAAATAAAAACTTACCTCATAAGTAATACTTGTCTGGCCACATAGTTTTTACATTGTTTTGGTGGAGATTCATTCAGGAAATACCTGTGTCTACCAGATCAGATCATGACCCATTCTGTTTTTAGCTTAACTACTAATAAAGAGGAAGACAGTGTTTGGATAATCAGGATGTTGACTACTGTGTTTCTTCATTCCCAGGAAACATACCAAACTTAGTGAAGTAAAGGAGTTCCTGAAATTTACTCTTCCATTTCCTCTTCTTGGGGAAATTTCAACTGTGGAGGTGGCATTCAGAAACTGGCTAATGATTGCATAGAAATCCCATGAAAGTACAAAACTGCGTAAGATGAATTATACAGATTAAGAATTAGGCAAGTACACTGGATCATATGTCATCAGCCAGAAGTTTGAGAGTCTCTGGCAAATGTTCTCCCTGTCTCCTTTGCCATGTTTTTGACTCAGGAGTGGCATCTGGAAGTCAGATCCCTTTTTATGTCATAGAAGAAATACTTTGTACTATTTGAATATAATCTACTTTCCCAAAAGAGCTACAAGATTTAGCTTGAGAATCATCCAAAATATAACCCAAGTATAATATTTTATGACAATACATCATACGTACAACAGTAACCAGCAGAACAACAGAGAATTCATTAAGTAAGAAATTTCCAAAGGCAGCAGAATCAATTCTTCTCTCTACAGAATAACCCCAGACTTTATTCATGGGCCTAAGATACCCAGAAGGCCTCTACTTTCTTTTTATCTGTTGTGCTTATTGTTTTTCATTGGTGGCTTATGGGATTATTCTGTTTCTGTTTGAAGTGTACACATTTTCTGTACAAGGCAGCACTGTCAGTGGCTTGGTTAATTATTCTTGATTTTAGGTACAAGACACAAACTATAAAGCATTAGAGAAGGATAGACCTCGCCTCACAAACCAAGAACTTTTTTTGAAACATCTCTGAAAAAACAGTATAGCAAAGACAAATGTGCTATAGCCTTTCTCATGACTGCTTTTTGGTAACCTCTTGAGGTACCCACAAAGCCTTGATAACAATAAATCTATAGTAGTAAATGGCACAACTCTGTTTCATTGTATGAAAACCAAAAATAAAACAAGAAAAATGAAAGAAAGCAAACTATATTTTTTAAAAATCCACCTTGAGTCTGAGTAATCCACAAACCGTTTTAGACTTCTAAAATCCAAACTTGGAATGGTCATCTACAGACCTGGAGAAAATTTGTCTCTAAGACAAGGAACATTTAGTGAATTTACAAATATTTTAATGGTATGGGATTAAAATTACATAATGTTTAAAAAGTAACACTTTTCTATTTCCTTATATGTGAAAATCATCCCATAGGTAATACTAAATGAAAATGTGTTATGTTGGAGTTAAAATTAATTGAAAATACAGTTTCCAAAAAGCTACCATTACATAATTGCATCATAATTCCTCAAATTTATAAATGATGATTCCAAAACATATAGCATAAAGATATATTTGTTAGTTATTGTGGTTTGACAATCTCCATGCAAAAGAAAAAACATGCATGTATGGGTATATATTTCACATATATACTCATTTAAATATTATTATAATTATTATTGTCTTTCATATCTTCATAAATGAGGTTAATCTTATTTATCTTTTGTTAAGAATAATTTCTAGTCTCAAATACATTAAGATTCGGAAAGAAAAAAGAAATTTTGCTCTTAATATTATACTGTACAGACAATGACTATGTTGCTTTTTCTTTGTATCCTCAGTTATTGGTTACAAGATAGTCCATGAACAGCAAAATTCATGGATTCTATTATCATGTAATATATATATATATATATATATATATATATATATATATTAGGGAAGGAAATAAATCTTGCCATCTGGTCAATATATATGTGATTTTTAATATATGTGATTTTATGAGCATTTTCTATCTATAATTGGCTAAATCCACAGATATAGAATAAAGAGCTATTTATATTTGTTTACTAACTGTAAAGGGATGTTTAAATTTTCCTCATAAAGTTCTTCAGTGAACAACAAATGTAAACTGTATTCCATTTCTTTCTGTCATTCTTTGATTTATATTAATTTATTTCATGATTATCTTTTTCAATAACTTTATTCATTTTCTATTTCTTATGAATTATTATTTCTCTAGTCTTTAGGAGAGTGTTAGCTTCAAGAAACAAGGTCAACTTCAGAGTGCTCCTAGCTGTGATTGTACTATTAGTACTCAAAAATATCACCTGGCACATACTAAAAGCCTAAAAACTTTTAATTGACCTAATAGGAATTCTTATGTTCTTTATAGTTTTAGTACATGAAGTGAAAGTACATATTTGGAGAATATTTATTGATTATTAAAATTTAAGATGTATCATAAATTGATCAGCACTATGTTCTCTTGACCAGTGATGTTAATACTGAACTTATTAAGAATGTTGCTACATTAATTTCCTATTGGGGTTAAAACAGTGACCAAATCTCTTTATAAAGTGCTTATTTTCCAGTGGTGTTTCTTTGTGTTAGAGTAGGAAGGACTCTGATTTGAATAGCAGAAGATTTTAGTAGTTATTTATTTAGTTGTATTTACTTTTATTTTATGTGTATGTCTGTTATACCTTCATGTCTCTATTCCATTGGTTCCCCAAAAGTCAGAAAAGAATATAGGATCCCCTGGAATTGGAGATATAGATGGTTGTGAGCCACCATGTGGGTGCTCAGAACCAAGCCTGGGTACCCTATAAGAGCAGATAATACTCTTTATTACTAAACACTCTCTAGTCTCAGATATTAGTTGTAATCTTAATTCTGCTCCATGGTAGTTGTGTAACTCTAACTTAGTGGCTTAATCTCTGAGCCTGGTTTCCAAAATTTTAAAAGGGGAACCATATTAAGACTATGTACTAATGTTTATATTAGATAATGTATATGTGACTTGATAGAATAGTTTCATCTTGAATTAACTGTGGAATTTAATTTTAAACACTTTAAAACTTAGTGATCCAAATTAGACTTTCCTAATTATTTTAGCAAGTTATATAACATTTCTAGGGCTAAATTTCCTTATGTGATAAATTAGTATGATTGTGTCTGTTTCACTGTGAAAGGTTTTTAAAATAAGGTTACCTCAAATGGTACACAGTATATAATATATTCAGTTACTATTATGACTTGTGATGAAATTTCATCATCTTGAAGTTTTTCTTTCTCCATATGTATGGAGATATATGTGTATATCTATAAGACATAAGTTGTATGTATAAAATGATGTAACAGACTGAGAAAGACAACATAGCATGTTTTCTCTTATTTGTGGGTTTTAGTTTTGAATTTTTAGATACAATTGTTCATGTGAAATACCCATAAAGCCACAAAATTTCTAAGGGACGATGGGGAGTAACATTTAAGGGAAGAGAGGCAGAGGATAAAATCCACTAGTGTAAAGGCTTTAAGGGAACTGACTGATGGGACAGTAAAGGATTAAATTGTGGTGGGAGAAGACGGGGTAAAATAGGGACTGTGAGGATGTATAAATAACACTGAAACTTGTAGCAAAATCATGGAAACCTACTTCCTAACACACACACACACACACACACACACAGAGAGAGAGAGAGAGAGAGAGAGAGAGAGAGAGAGAGAGAGAGAGAGAGAGAGAGAGAGAGAGAGAGAGAGAGACAGAGAGACAGAGAGAGAGAGAGAGAGAGAGAGAGAGAGAGAGAGAGAGAGAGAGAGAGAGAGAGAGAGAGGAGAGAATAGGGAACCAATGACACAAGAGACAAAGAAATTAAAAATAAACCAGAAATGAGCTAGTTCTTTTGAAATGGTTGGTGAGTAGTGTAACATAGACCCTTAGATACTACATGCAATTATTGCCAATGCCTTGATGGTAAAGCCCTATTGCTGACTATACAATATTTGTTAGGCATGAAACAGAGAGAAACTGAACTGGAAATTTCATCCTTAACTGTTTAGCTTTCATAGTGCTGGAAGGTGATGTGAATACTACCAGAAGAAAAAAATCCATCACTATTTTCCATCTGTGAACTATAATGACTGGTTTGGCAAGATGTGCCTACTTATGCAACAGTGATATGAATATCATGGGAGTAACCAAACACTTTCTGAATGAATATAAATCCTGATGCATAATATGAAACCCATATCTGAGGTTAATTACTGAGAAAAGAACCTATGCTTAGACAAGTCATAAGCCTTAGGGAAAAACTACTATTATTCCATTAAATGGACACAGCATTAGACCAAATCACATTGACTTATCATTATCATCATAGATTAATCAATCTGTCAACTCTCATCAGGGAAGCTTCTATTTTCAATAGATGGTGATTTATACAGAGATCCACAACTGGCCAAGTCACAGAGAGTAAGTTGACCAGATTGTTTAGCCCGGAATGGGACATTACATCACATACCTTCCTCCTCCTCAGGCTCTGGGATCATAGTGGAAGAAAGGGCAGAAAGAGTGTAAAAGCCAAAAGCAGTGGGTGACTACAAGAAAACTATCTTTTGGACACAACAAGGGAGCTACATATAACTCACAGTATTTGTGACAGTATTCAGAAGCTTTGTACTATCTCATGATAGGTTAAATCTCGGCATGAAGGGTGAGTTGATCATATAATCCCTCCTCTAAGAGTGGTGCTATTAGTAATTGCTAACTTCTGGGAACAGCAGTGTCCATTTTCTTTAAGAGCAAAGTACTTGGTAAGTCAACATCCTCCACTTAAAGATTACACATTCAAGAATATTTCGGCAGAGCAAATTGGTCCTTAATGGTATAAAATAAGAAAGGGTTGGGGAGGAGAACCGCACCTGTCAGAGGCTTAGGGGAGGGGAATAGGAAGGATGAAGGAGGAAGGGTGGGAACAGGGAGATAAGATCGAGGGGATTGCAACCCAGATGTAATGTGTGAACATATTATAATTAAAAAGGACAAACATGTTGGGCACCCATTAAATAATCATGCAACTGTTTCTATTGTTTGTGAAAAAAAAAGAAAGATCACAAAGTTGGGTGGATGTTAGAGTGGGTCTGAGAATAGTTAGGGAATTAGGAATGAATGTGATCAAATATTGTATAATATCCTCACAGAATTAATACAATTAAAATACTTTTTGTATATAAACAAAAAGAGTGAGGGACAGTGCTTATATTACAAGATCTTACTTATATAAGAGAGGCACCCAGTCCATAAAACAGGTGCACCACTTGTTCTAAGATTTGATTTATAGATCTGTGTTACATTATAAGTTCAAAAATGTGTGGTTAAGCTAACGAAAAATAATTTTTCTGGGCTTTGACTGTGAGAAATACTACAGTAATGCTATTTCTTCCATACCATCATGCTCTGTATCTGTAAAAATATCAAAATAACGGTTTGGTGACACTTTGCAAGTTTAAACATGTTGCAAAATGCTTAATGAGAGATGAAAATGAGAATTAGATTTTTATCTTGTCCAACAGTGAAAGTATGAAGGCCAATGATAAAAAGAACAACCGAAATATTTATCCAGCCTTAGAGTCAAGGAAGATCATGCAAAATTTTACAATAATAGTTTTATTATATGGGGGTTGTTGAGCATCAGGTGCTAGGGACTGGACATTGCCAAACTTCAAAGTCATATGTTGAAGTTAAATGATAATAAATGTAAACACTCTTTGGGGCTTCTCACCCTAACACTGAGAGTGAAGGCAGAGATTGGAGAAGCTATCTCTTCTTTAATAATTACTCACCTTATTATTCCTATTGATTCCCCCACCTTCTACAGTTTGTTTTACAATTGATAGCTATGTGAAGAGGCTTCTCATTAAGTGTTCTGGTCTAGACTATAGCCCGAGATGTACTGCTAAACATCTAAAACCTGCCTCTACTAAACTAAGCCCTGATTTGCTATTTCACATTGCAGCAATATAACAGCTACAGATGATGAAACCCACCACTGTTTGAACTGTCAGCATGAAAGATGATTCAAATTAAAAAGATCAGTGCTTGTGGTTTGGTAGTAGCTGCCACAACATAACACTCAGTATGGCAACAATACTACAGCTTCTGTAATAGGTCATGCAACTCTATGTGGATTAGTTGTTGCAGAAAAGAATGAGTTTTATTTTTAGGTTTTATACACACACACACACACACACACACATACACACACACACACACACACACACACACATATATATATATATATATATATATGAAAGATGTTTTCTTCAAGGCTGCCAAATACAAATAGCCAAAACACTATAAATGTAACATTTATATAATTCCTGATTGTTTTGTGGTCCTTCTCACTGTAGGTAGATTATTGTATATATGTGTAATAATATAAATGTATATGTAAAAAATAAAAATTATAAGAAAGAGTGATTTTTATAAAAATCCCATTTGAGAAATACTCAATACCATTATGGCAGCATGAGTTTGTGGCAAATACATTTTGTCATATTTTCTCTGGTTTATGTATAATCTATATTTTAAACAACTGGTAATGCTTAGTTTTTAATATCTTCTTAGAATTTGCATCTTTTAATTGTGGCTTTCCATTTTAACCTTCTGTAGATCTTTTATGAACTACCCAAATCTACTTCTTTTAGAAATAGTGTTTTAAGACTGTAATTCTGTTTATCTGTTGGGGCCATTTCGCAAAACTGACCACTCATTTCAATATAAACATTAAGAAAAGCAGATTCAACATTTAAAAGCAACTGTCATTCAGCAAGTGCTTATTTTCTCCTGGATAGTATGCTAATCACTAGTCAATGCATGAGTGAAGATACAGCTCCTCCATTTACTGCACTCATTGTCTAGAAAATCAGTTACAGGTATAGACTGATCCTCAAGACTCATATGAGGAGATGATATCTGCTATTGAAAAAGATATTTAAAATCAAATTATGTTCTTAAGGTGAGTCCCAGTAAAATCTGACTGGTGTATACAAATAGAGAAAAGACCATCTGTAGGCCAGGGAAAGAGAAGGAGACTATGGGGAAAAAATCAAACCTTGCTTGCACTTTAACTTTGAATTTCCAGTCTAAAGGGAAACTGTTTTAAAGGCTGCTGTCTGTAGTGTTTGTTTCGGCAATTCTGGCATATGAATACAGTATCATAGCCAAGTATTTACAGTATCTATCAGGTAGTTTGTTCAGTTGTAAATGGGCAGAAACCTAAAAGCACAGTGGTTTTACTGGTATAGATATTAATTTATTGCAAAAATATTTCTATTGATTTTTAAAATTTATGTGTATGTGTGTGAGAGAGACAGAGTGAATGCCACATTAGTACAGGTGCCCCACAAAAGCTAGAAGAAGATGTAAGATCCCCTCAAGCTGGAGTAACAGGCAGTTGTGAGCTGCCTAATGTGGGTGTTGGGAATCAAACTTGGGTGCTATAAAAGAGCACCCAGCATTCATGACCATGAAAATATATCTCCAAACCTATTTTAAAAATCTCTCTCAAATGTAGATTCTCAAGAGTTTATTAAAATTAATCTAAAATTGCATTGTTTATTTATATATTTTCCATTTACTTACTTGGTGTGTAAACATGTGTTCATGCATGACTGCATCTCTCTCTCTCTCTCTCTCTCTCTCTCTCTCTCTCTCTCTCTGTGTGTGTGTGTGTGTGTGTGTGTGTGTGTGTGTGTGTGTGTGTATGTGTGTGTGGATCAACTCCAGTATGGAGGTCAGAAAACAAGTTTGGAAAGTTAATTCTGTCTTTCCTCTGATATGATTCCTGGAGACTGGCCTCTGTTCAGCAGGTTTGGTAGAAAGGGCTTCAACCCACTGAGCCACTTCACCAGCTTATTCCTATCTCCAGTCTGGAGTAGCTGCACACAGAATGCTGGTACCTTCATTTAAAATGAACCTTCCCACCTTGATTAATTTTATTTGAAAAGCTCTCATAGACAGAGACAGGCCTAAAGATTTGTCTCCAATGTGATTATAGATCCTGTCATGTTGATAATTAGTACTAACTTTTGCAAGCAGCTATCAGTTATAAAGATTGAGGTACTTAAACTTTTAATATTTCTAGACTGTTTACTGTATAAATTTATGAAATGTAAATGTTAACATAAATATGAAGTGTCTAGAATCCTATTAAGAGGATAATTGAGCAGCACTCCTTTTCTGTGTTGTATCCATAAGCCAATTAAATTGGAGAATAAAACATTTCCTTTGTTGGCCCCTTATGATGAAGGGAGAAACACAGCCCAGAAAAAAATATGATAGTGATTATTGAACTCTATTCTATGATAGTTACTTTCTTTTTTAAAACTATAATTTATTATAATTTATTCAGATTACATCTAGAATGTTATCCCCTCGCCTATATCTTCCCGTTCTCACGTTCTTTCCGTCTTTTGCCCTATTCTCCTCTTCTAGAACTCTGACAGAAGAGGACATCCTCCCCCAACATATGACCACACCCTATCAGGCCTCACCCTGATAACCTGCTTCCCCAGGCCTCTTCACCAAGGGAAAGTGATCAAATCAGGGGTACCAGAGTTCATGTCAGAGGCAGTCCCTGCCTTGCCCACAACTGTGGAGAATGAGCTGTTCATTGGATAGATCTGAACGGGGATCTAGGTTTACTGCATGCATTGTCCTTGCTTGGTGCAACAGCTCAACCCCTGGGCCCAGATCCTCAGGACTTAATGGTCTCCTTGTGAGCTTCCTGAATCCACTGGGTCCTTCTGTGCCCCCATTCTTCCATTCCACTACCATTGAATCCTTACAACAGACTTAAGGAAATTATTGTTATCAACATTTTACAGGAAAAAAATTTCTTTAAGTTCATGTTAGAAAAATGCAGACAAATCAGAATTCAAGCCTACTTACATTAGCTACCTTAGATATTTAAACATTTTATGTATACTTAAAATCCTCCTCAGATTACATTAAATGAAGACACACACATATCTTACCATACATAGACATATATGTATATGGTAGTATTATTTTTTAATTAAACCAAGGGCTGGGAGCAAATCTCAGTGACAGAATATAGGTTTAATATACATTGAGTTCAAGACCCAGAAATACAAATAAATAAATTTTACATTTTAAAAATGTGACATGAACTCTGGTGCCCTCAATTTGCTCACTTCCCCTTGGTGAGCAGGCCCATGGGCACACAGAGGAAGGAGAAGCAGGCTATCCAGATGAGACCGGACAGGCTGTGGTCATATGGTTGAGGAGGAGGTACCCTTCTGTCAGAGGTCTAGGGGAGGGAAACAGAGCAGAAAAGGGAGGGAGGGTGGGAATGGGAAGGTACAAGCAAGGGGATAACATTCAGGATAAAATCTGAATGAACTATAATGAATTTTAAAAATGTGTTTCCCTAAGCAGTAAATTCTATGGTCCAACTACCTCATACATTTTATAGGCAAACAGAAACCCAATTTTAAAATTTTTCTTTGAAGACAAAAGCAACAATTTCCTTCATCATTAAGTACTGTTTCTGATGACATAGAAATGTAGAAAATGATAAAGTGTGCATTTTTGCCTTCATTGACATAATAAGGTTGTTAAACAAAACCATAAAGAGCTATGTGCTTTTTTTTTCCTTTAAGGTTTAAGTACTGGGAGCTTAATTGTCAAGAAATCCATGCTGGGAATTAGAAGCTTTGCAGAGATTGGACCTAATGAGAGGTCCTTAGATCATTGTTGCCTCAGAAGGGATTAAAGTAGTTTCCCTTGTTCTCTGATTTTTCCTGAAAACAGATTGTCAGGGAGAGAGAGAGAGAGAGAGAGAGAGAGAGAGAGAGAGAGAGAGAGAGAGAGAGAGAGAGAGAGAGAGAGAGAGAGAGAGAGAGAGAGAGAGACAGAGACAGAGACACACAGAGACAGAGAGACAGAGACAGAGACAGAGAGACAGAGACAGAGACAGAGAGACAGAGAGACAGAGAGAGAGTAATCCTGGAGTCATTCATATTCATTTTCTTGTCTTCTTCTTCCTGATACAGCCACTTCCTCCTTCATATGACTACATTATTGTTATAGAATCCCTTGTCAGAAAATGCATTGTTTTATTTTTCAGCTTCCCAATCTATGCACTAAATAAACCTCTTTTATTTATGAAGTAATTCTGTCTCCGTTCTTTTGTTAGGATTCTTAAAATATCAACACAAGAAGAACAAAAGAAAATCAATGCCCTACATGCCAAGTACCACCTTTTATGATACTTAACATTCTAAACTTTTAAAGCCAATGGTTCTCAACCAGTAGGTCACAACCCCTTTGGGAGTCACACATCAGATATCCTATTTACATTATGATTCATACCAGTAGCAGAATTAGAGATATGAAGTAGTAGCAACAAAAATAATTTTATGGTTGAGGGTCATCAAAACATGAGAAATTGTACTAAAGGGTTGCAGTATTTGGTTGGTTGAGAACCATTGTTATTATTAACATTGTATTCAAGTAGGACAATACAAATTGAGTTATATGGGATCATTTTACAGAAGACTGCAGGTTGAATTTTGTTTGATGGATTTGTAATACCTGAATATCTAAGAAGGATACAGTGTAGAATTTTAAGGTATGGAAAACAACAGATATGATGACTTAAGGATGAGACTGTTATTGATGTGTTTATAAGACAACAAGAATAATATAAATTTCTGATAATATAGCATAGAAAAATACCAGGGAATAAAAAGTCTGATATATCTATCACGTGCTAAATCATAAAGAATTTTAAGATGGAGGTAGTTTATAACCATCACACTTGGTTGCTGATCAGAGCTTGATGGTGAGAACCATTGCCAAAGACACCATACACTTTGGCCACAGGATACAAAGAAATCAAATTGGTATTGATCAGGAAGCATTCATAGTACCATAAAGTGCTACATAGACTTCTGGGGAAGAAAAGTCTTCAGGGGTCTTACTGAGATGTGAACTCTACAAACTATAATGAAGACCCTAAGTATCTATGCTTACTATACTATTGAAATTGAATTTAGAAATAATTTATGGCAATCATATGCAATATTTGTAGGAATGGAACTAACCTTCAGTTTCAAGAGAAGATATGACTACAATGTTCTCTTCTTTCCATCTATTATTCGTAGTTGGAATTTCTGTGTCATTCATAAAACTGGGTGCAAGTTTTTCTACTATGTAAGTTGTTTTTAACCTTCTCCGATCAATCCCTGTCAATATCTATTTTTTCTAGATACGGTTAGAAACCACAGCTATTGTGATGACATGGAAGTGTGTACTTCATTAAATGAAAGACATTCAAATACCCATGATCTTTCTTTAGTTGTTTTGGAGAAGGAGCTACCCGACCAGAAAGTGTTCTCTCTATTCTTTCAGCATCTATGTATGTTTGTGTGTGTCTGTATCATCTTTATTTCCATCTCTTTCTATCTCTATGTATATCTGAACATGTTCATTAACACAAATGATTGGAAGTTGAAAATGTCACTTTCAGGAAGGAGTGAATAAGAAATAGGCATTTCTCTTGATTACATCTTTTCTATTGTCTGATTAAAGGAATATAATTCAATCAGTACGCAAAACTGTAGGATTTTATGGCATCACAGAGCTATGGGGTATAGTGAGATTTTTGGTTTCTTTAAAAACCTAGTTATGTTATGTGAACATGTTTTTTTATTTTATTTTAATCTCGGTTGTGGGAAAAGAGCCTGCTTCATCACAGGAGATTATGATTTACCTTGTGCTCTAGCAGGGGTGTGATCTTTGCCAGCTGCAGATAGTTATTTCTGGGGACTCTGGGGAGGATATGAATGGGAGAGTCCTGAGAGGAACTGTGGTAGATGCTTGCCCTCTGGCTGGCCCCAATTCTGCTGGTTTGTCCTGCTACTGAATTTGCTATTGTTGGAGAATCTGATGATGAAGATTGGACTTGGCTCAAGGAGCTCTATATTTCTAATCATCAGGAAATCATCTAAAAAGTTCTCAATGCTGCCCTCTCCCCACTAACTTTCTGTTTCTCCTACCTGGTGTTGGGGTGTTGGAAGTAATAGGGATGGAGAATGGTAGAAGATACAAAAACCCAAATAAAGTAGTGTAAATAAATACGCCTACAGTGGGGGATAGGGTAGGGGTAATGGTCTCCTAAACATCCTAATGATCCACAGAGAGGCTGATTCAGCAAGAATTACATTGTCAACTGGGCATGGCACTTTGCTACAATCTCAAGGAGGATCTGTAATTCAAGGCCAGCCTGAGAGAATGGCAGACAGAGATAGAAAATAACTAACATAGCCACTAAAATTTTAATTTTTTATTAGGAGCTAACATTACTCTAACTGATAATAGTATAAAGTGGAAAGAGTAGGAAAGTTTTAGAAATATACTCTAAATAAAAGAAATGTACTCAAACAAAAGTATTAATGTATAACTTTGAGGACAACATACAATCCCACAATCTATTAGAACCCAAATAAAAAAAGCAATGAGAATCCACCTGATGCTTAGAATTTGGCTAAAAATTATCATAAACCCTTATGTTTTGTCTCTTACACTGTACAACTATATCATGCATCATGATTGAATATATACATATACACATATGTACATATATACATATCTAAATCTCCCCATCATCCTATAATTCTGTGAGTTGTATAATAAGACAAGAAAGTTAAAATAATTTCCCAGCACTACATGTTACACAGGAATTGAATGAATGAATCCAGGCATTTCTCATTTCAAAGTCATTACTAGTTATTATTTTCTAATACTTTTTAAATGTTTGGGTTTAAATTATTTCTTTTACTTTTGAGATTATAATGATATTACATCAGTTTCTACTTCCAAACCCTCCCATACATGCCTGTCCACCTTCCTGCAAGTTCACAATCTCTATTTCCACTAATTGTTATTGCATGCATATATATGTATATGTATGTATATACACAGCTATTCCTAAATATAACCTTCTCATTCCATATAATGATACTTATATGTTTTCATGGATGAACAACTGGGACTGTACAACCAATTGGTGTGTTGTTCCCTGGAGGGGACAACCTCTACTGTTCCCAGGTTTCCTCAGTTGTTTAAATTTCTTTCTGTAGGGTTGAGGCATCATGTGCTTTACCCTGTCCATTTTGGCATGCCTATTGGTGTCATCCTTGTTCAGTTCATGTTTACGTAAGAATATTACTAAGATTTTGTGGGAGTAGTTTGTTAATTTAAAATTTTATTGTATGTGTATGGATATTTTCCCTCATTTATATCTATGGTCCATTTGTGTACACGGTGCCCAAGAGATTTAAAAAAGATTGTTGATTCCCATGGTTCTGAGATTACAGATGTTTGTGAGCTGACATGTAGGTTCTGGGGATCAAATCCAGGTCCCTTGAAAGAGCATCAAATGCTCTTAACTGCAGGGCCATCACTCTAGTCTTCTAACAGTTCTTCAAAAATAATTGAGAGTGATATTATGGGAGTTGGGATTTAGCTCAGTGTCAGAGCAGCTCCTAGCAAGCATAAAGCCCTAGGTTCACCCCTCAGCTCATAGAAGGAGAATGTTCACTAGTGAAAGACAGATAGATAGACAGACAGACAGATAGATAGATAAATATATAGATAGATAGAAAGAATATGATACTGTGCAACCAATATCTGCATAAATGATAAAACTAATAGAAATCTAATGCATTAGAAAAATTTAGATCTACATTTATTTCTTTTCATTAAATATTGAAAAGTCACAAAATATTCAAATCAGAAATTATTGTTATATAGTTCATCTATAATATATGTGGATTAAAATTAGAAAAATTGTTTTCCTTTCTCTTATTTGTTTACATTTATTCTGGGAAGTGATATCTTCCCTTGCACCTAGGAAGAATAGTCAAGGAATGTTCCTTATGTTTTCTGGGTACCCTTAAGCAATACGAGTCTTATTTCAGCAATTATTATTATTATTATTATTATTATTATTATTATTATTATTATTATTATT
>OU015760.1:70967179-70987327 GCA_907169655.1 Acomys percivali | reverse complement strand
TATATATATGTTACATTCTTAGTGTTTTGGCTATTTGTATTTGACAGCCTTGATGAGAATGTCTTTCCTATCTTGGTGCATCTCATCTACGTTTCTGAATGTAAATCAATCTCTATCACACATTGTCATTGTCAACTTTAAACACCTATCTAGGCCTAAAAACATCTTAATTCCTAAACAACTAGGCATCATTGCAAAATTAAGCTATCTGGTCTTCAACTCCATCAGAGATTTGAGAAGGAATAAACTTAATTACCTGAGTATGCCGGGAGTGCAGGTTAGTAGCTTTCCAAATGAGAAGATGGCAGAGACAGTTTTCTACCTGAATAGTCACCCAAAACTCTATAATGTTTTAATAACAACAAAACTGTGAAAGTGCCAATGTACTCCAGTGTTTCAATTACCAGAGTAATTTGGTATTTTATATAGTATTCTACCTTTGTCTAATCATTTTTTATTTCTGATTTTTTTCAATTCTTCCTTCTTTTTAATGAGTTTTTTGAAATGACTTTTCAAGTATGCAATCGGAAAGAAAACAAGAATGGCATTAGATGCTTATATTTTTGTTTAGAAAGAATTTTGACATACTCAGTACCTGTGGAATTCCTCTGTTACAGGTAGTTATAGTACTTTTTGCTGTAAGATGCTAGACTGTATAGCCAGTACTTAATTCTAAGTCTTTAGAGAATTATAGAAAGCAGAACAGCACAGCGAGAGTTTGTGATACTATTAAGATGGTGTGTTCCACATTATAGTTAGTGTCTTTAAAATGTACTGGGTAGATCTGGGTGGTGTCCCATGCCTGTAGCTCAGGAGGTGCCAACGGAGGGAATGCTGATTTTTTTTAAAAAAAATTTTATTTATTTTATTGATTTATTCTTGTTACATCTCTATGGTTATCCCGTCCCTTGTATCCTCCCGTTCTCCCCTCCTTCCCATTTTCCCCTTATTCCCCTCCCCTATGACTGTTCCTGAGAGGGATTGCCTCCCCCCTGTAAGGCACTAGCCAAAGACAATACAGGTGGTAAAATTTAAACCCCTACCCAGATCTAGCCAATGGACAGGACAGTCTCCACACTTGAGTGGAGAGTGGGATATGACTTTCTCATGTACTCTGGTGCCTCACATTTGACTATGTTCCCTGGAGGGGGAGACCTAGTGGCACTCAGAGGAAGGACAGCAGGTCACTGAGAAGAGACTTGATACCCTATGAGCATATACAGGGAATGCTGATTTTTATGCCAGCACTGCTATAAAGCAAAACCCTGTTTCAAGTAGAAACCTGCCAGCCTTTTTCTCTTTTAATAAAAAAAGTTACTTATGCTCAGATTTTTCAGTGATGAAAGTTTTCATACTAAACAGAAACTTTATGGATTCTTATATCTCATATCTAACTCGACAGCAATGACTGGCTTTTCCATATCAGATATTTATACGAGGCTTCTGATCAAATCTGAACAAAGAGTCAAAGAATCAATTTACAAAAATTGTATTTTCCTTTGGAAAATGCTAAGTGATTTCAGAGGCATAGCAGTGTTAATATCTAGTTGCTAATATTCTATGTGCTTTATTTAAAGGTGTTGCTTTCCCTTAGATTATCTGCCATTAGATCATATGCAATTACATTTATTCAGTATCTCCTTTTTAAGGTTTCTACTAGACATCTTTTTCAGCCAAGGGGTTCAGAATAGCTACAGCAAACAGATTAATTATTTTAGTCATGACTGCATATTTCATTGATAAAACATAAAGGGAAAAAATTTAAATATATAATAAAAGTAAGATTCCTAATGCTAAGAAAAGTTACTGTCTATTGAAGACAGTAATTTGACCACAGGGAGCATTCTTGGAGCCTTTCAGACTAATTAGAATTCATTTACATATTCTTTATCAGGTCCTTATTCAACTAACATCTTCTCAAATGACCTTTTCTTTTCTTCACTTATGACTAAACCAAAGACTATACTTTCCCCCAAACAATCGTTCAAATAAAAATTCATTTTCCCTAATAAGCAGTTCTTAAGAATAAACGAAGAAAGCATGACTACAGTCAGCTTATGTGCAGTGCTGGAAACATAGTTTATAGAATTTTTTAAAGTAGATATCATCAAGTAGGAGAGATATACGTCTGGCTTCTGAGGCTAGGAAAATTGGAAGTGTGCTAAGAAGTTGTTTTGATCAACTTTATTTGTTGATGTGAACTGGGTGTCCCATGTTTGAAAGAAAAAATTCCCAGTAAGGCGAGAATCATATTTATGCACTCTGCACAGGAATTTATCAAGAAAAAAGGCACCAATATATACATTATCCTAGAATCAAATATTTAAATATCTAAAGCATTGACAACTTAGTGTAGCCTACTTGACTGAAAGCTGTCTGTTCTTTTTAATTAACTACTTAATTAATTTGTTCACTTTCCATCCCAATCATAACCTCCTCCCTCCTCTCCTGCCAGTCCCACCCTGTACCCTGTTCTTCAGAAAAGGGGAACTACCCCCTCCCAAATCCACCCAAAAGGGGCGCTACCCCTTCCCAAATCCAGCCAAGATCATCAAGTCACATCAGGACTCAGCAAGTCTTCATCCAGTGTGGCCTGGCAAAGCAGCCCCACCAGTGGAGAGTGATCAAAAGCAGGTAACTGAGTCCATGTCAGAGACAACCCCTGAACTCCTCACGAGAGGACCCACATGAAGTCTAAGCTGCCCATCAGCTACATCTGTATAGAGAGGGTTTGCTCCTTTTCTGGAAAACTGTAGTAATGTTTAATGCTTTCTGCCAATTACTATGTTTTAGTCAATATTATTCTCTAACCTTTGGATAATTTTAGTTAAAGTTTCTGTTGCTGTGACCAAACACCATGAGCAAGAACAACATAAGGAGGAAAGAATTTAAGGCTATACTTCCATTTCATACACCATCACTGACAGAAATCACGGCAAGAACTCAAGGCAGAAACCTGGAGGCAGGAATGATCTAGATATCATGGAGCAATGATGCTTATTGTCTTGTTCATGGTTTGCTCAGTCTGTTTTCTAATACATATGTGTGTGTGTGTGTGTGTGTGTGTGTGTTGTCCTTAATAACATACATAAATGAATTCCTATTTCAATAACAAATATGTACCTTTCTTGGAAGTATTACAGAAATGATATTTGATGACATCTTTATGCTTGGTGAAAGTAGGAGAGAATTAATATAATTAATACTAAGTAAGGAAAATAAGTAGTAAAATGGAAGTTTTCAGTCATTTTCAGCTAGTTTAGTAGAAAAATCTGACCAATAGGAAATTATGATCAAAATGAATTTGAAAGTTTTATCAATTTCTTGATACTAAACCAATTATAATGAAACTTATAGTAGGAAGGACTTAGGAAGGTGTTTATATATCTT
Source organism: Acomys percivali (assembly GCA_907169655.1). Classification (NCBI taxonomy): domain Eukaryota; kingdom Metazoa; phylum Chordata; class Mammalia; order Rodentia; family Muridae; genus Acomys; species Acomys percivali. The sequence goes on along the minus strand of OU015760.1, from coordinate 70,983,937 downwards.
TGTTTTCTAAAATTACAAAATCTTTTGTCTGTGTATCATTTTGCTTGAAAATGCTACACTATGCCATAGTTACAGAAAGTGACACCCATTCCTTCTTTTCAAGATCTTGTTATTAGTATAAAGTTTATATAGTTCACCTTGAATTTTTTCTATAATTTCATTTTGCCCCATTGAGTAGTTTAACATTTCAACAATACTAGAAAAATTGTAGTTCACATTATTACTCTGATATCAATTACTCATTCTTATTATTATCAAAAGTGGCTGTACCTTTTATATTACAAACAAACTCAAATAATTGATTTCAGATTAAACACGTTAAGCAGTTGCATTCATTACTATTCAAATAAAAAGTTAGGTGCATAATTAAACACATTGTGAAAACTAAGACTTGAGTTAGGGATTTTCCCAGACTCAAACATCACCTTTACTGAGTTATGATAAGCACAAGCTAACAAAAACCTCACTTGACAAAATCAAATCAGTGATTTTTTATAGTGAATGTAGATGTCAAAAATGCTAATCCAGATAAACTATCAAGAGTGCTAAATTAATTTTACAGACTTGCATTTCATCATTATAGTTTAGCATCTCTAACAAGTTAAAATTCTCTTATATATTTGAAACTATTATTGTTACCATGCCACATTTAGTCTAAGTATCATTTTCAAGTTAACTGCTCTTGTTGTGAAACACAAACTGTTTACACTTTTCATTATGTATTTATGTACCATTCATAAATCAAGTCCTGTTATAAGAAAAATAAGCAAAACAAAACAAAAAAAAAGCAACTTCATGGCCTCCCATATTTTTGTTGCTAATTTTTTAATTAAAAATGGAAAATTTAGATAAAGTTAAAGCAAAATTTTCTGATCCGTCCTCACAGAAAATGAAGTGCAAGAAAATTTTATTGATTTCTCTGCCTTCTTACCACCTCTCCCTGCCCTCTCCCTACCCTCTCCCCACACACACCACTCCCTCTCTTTGCCTTCTGCCCGCCCACACCCCTCCCTCTCTCCCCCTCCCCCCATGCACATCTCTCTTCCTCCTGCCCTTACCCCTGCCCACACTTCTTCCTCTCCCTTCCCACACCTTCCCTCTTCCCTCCTCTCCCCGCCCTTACCCCACCCTCACTTGCCTCCCTGCCCACACCCTTCTCTCTGCCACCCTCATCCCTCCCTCTGCCCGCCTTTGCCCCTCCTGCTCTGCTGTTTCCAGAGGAAACTCTTTTCTTGTAGGCATATAATACCTCTTGGAATTACACTGTTTCGTTTTCTGCAATTATTCCTGAGCCTTGCTAGGAAGGAGTGTAGTTTATATGTTCTGTTCAAGGATGAGCACTCTGCATTTTCTTGTTTTACAAACATTTGATCAGAAATGCGTCCATATTAATCACCATCTACTGCAAATAAAAACTTCCTGATGAAGATTTACAGATGCATTATTCTATGAATATAATTAAAATTCTTTTGAAGTTGGTTTAATACTATGCCCATTTAGCTGAGTAATAGTTAAAATACTCATTAAGTTGATTTTATCTGAGGTTATGGGCAGTATTTTCATCAATTTCTGAAATGGTCTTAAATATACTTTTGCAATGGTGCTCTATGTATTAATTATAAAGTAAAAATGTTAAACAATGTTGAAAATTTTGACATTAGTCTATAGCAGAATTTTAAAAATTACCAATCAAAATTAGTTCTTTATGGAAAAATAAACAAGTGCATACATCTTATTACTGTGTATATTGAAGAATTGTTTAAAATAAAGATTCCTCTTTATTATCAGTAAATACTTGATTTGCATAGCTATTTTATCAATCTCTATACATGTAGTCACATAACAAGACCTAATCTGAATAGTGTTCTCAAGTGGAAATGTTTAAGGATACCTTATTTAATTAACTTCATAAGTTTTGAGCACTTTGGCTATATTGTTTCTGATCTAATCAGATACATCTTCTAGAACTTACTGCCAAGAATTAAACCCCAAGTTTACTAAACCTTCTATCTTCTCCAATCAATAATCAATTTATATAATGGAAAACTATGAAAAAGGAGAAAAGAATGCCCACCTTCAAAAATGGCATAACCCAACAATGAAACAGACCATTAGACCAGTACCCTGTAGTATGGTGAATATTACAATGGAGCTATGTGGGAAAGATAAATTAGAAGAAAATCTGTTTGGTGGGCTGGAGAGATGGCTCAGAGGTTAAGAGAACTAACTGCTCAATTCCCAGCAACCACGTGGTGGCTCACAACCATCTATGATGTGATCTGATGCCCTCTTCTGGCCTGCGGGTGTATAAATAATAAATAAATAAATAAATATTTTTTAAAAATCTGCTTTGGTGTTTCAAGATGCTACCACTTAAGAATTTATGTTCAGCTGATATTAAGTTGGCTATTCAAAATTGTATATTTAAAATTTATTTTAAACATCTTTTAAAACTTTTTAATTTAATTAACATATTCAGATTACATCTCAGTTGTTATCTCCTCACATTTATCTTCCCATTCCTCCCTCCCTCCCTCTTTCACCCTTTTCCCTTCCACTAGGACTGTGACAGAAGGGGACATCCTTCTGCACAATATGCTCACAGCCTATCAAGTGTCATCCTGGTAGCCTGCTTATCCCTTCTCTGAGTGTCACCAGGCCTCCCCACCAGCCTTGATGGTCTTCTTGTAGGTTTCTACAAGGCATGGTGGGGGCAGGGAGAGGAAGGGGTGAGGGCAGATAAAAGGCTGAGAGAAGGGGGGTGAGAGCAAGGAGAAGGGGTGAATGGGAGGGGTGAGGACAGAGAGAAGGATATGTGAGGGCAGGGGGAGGGCAGAGAGAGGGAGGGGAGAGGGAGAGAAGAGGATGGATAGAGTGAAGGGTGAGGACAGGGTAAGGGCAAAAAGAAAGCAGGGAGAGGGAGAGGTGGGGCTGAGAGAAGGAGGGGTGAGAGTGGGGCAAGGGCAGGGAATGGGAGGGGTAAGGACAGGGAGAGGATGGGGAATAGGGAGGTGTGAAGACAGAGAGAAGGCGGAGTAAAGGGGGTAAGGGAGTAAGGGCGGGGAAAGGAAGGGATTAGGATGGCAAGAGTGCCACGCGGGGGGGGGGGAGGGAGGCTGTGGGGGGAGGAAGGGCAAGGTGAGGGTGGGGAGAAGGAGTTGTGAGGTCAGGGTGTGGGTAGGGAGAAGGAAGGGTGAAGTCAGGGAGGGGGTGGGGTGAGGGTAGAGAGAAGGAAGGGTGAAGATGGGGAGAGGAAGCAGTGTAGGCAGGGATAGGGCTGGGAGAAGGAGGGTTGTGGGTGGGGAGAGGGTGGGGAGAGGGTGGGGAGAGGGCAGGGTGAGGGTGAGGAGAAGGCGAGGAGAGGGGTGTGGGCGGGGAAGAGGGTTGAGGGCGGAGAGAAGGAGGGGAGAGGGAGGGGTGTGGGCAGAGTAATAGCATTATGTTCTTCCAGGGAGCTTATGACCTTATGGCCCCAACAATGGCACCAGATATAGATTTAATCTTGTGAAGCAAGAATACTTAACTCCGGTCAGAAAGCGTTTGTTTACCTCTATCATGTTCATGCAACTAATACACCAGTAGGTATGTCTTGCCATGCCAGTAAGACTGATAATTACTCAAGCATGTAGCCTCTTTAGCTACAGAGACTTATTAGCTATAGATAATAACTACCATGGCAAGACATACCTACTAATATATTAGTGACATGAATATCATGGAAGTAACAAAACACTTTCTGACTGGATTTAAGTCTTGCTCTATAAATTGAAATCTATAGAGAAGTAATTTCCGGTAGGTAGCCAAGAGCATTGAAGATAGCCTATATTGTTTGTTGGTCTATGGAACCTCACTGGAAAATAACTTCAAAAGAAGTAAATAATAAATTTCATTGGGGCTTTAATTTGTTAGTGTCTAGTGTACAGTAGGAACATTGTGCAATCACATTTCAAAATTGTTAAACTTTGAATTCACTTTATAAACATTAATTTCTATAGAATTTGTTAATTTCTGCCTTAAACCTGTATAACTGCTTACCTTGAAAAGAAGTAATGTATGTAATTTTTCTTTGATTTAAAATATTAATTACCTACTGTGTTCTAGGTGACAGGCTAACTGTAGAGAATACAGTGATGAATAATGTGGATTGCCACTCTGTGTCTGCTTCTCTCCTCAGGGTATCCAGGCTCATTGCACACTGGAGGGAGGAAAATTTAACCAGGACTCGTGGGTGCAATGCAGAATCTCAGTTGGTAGTGGGTACATGAGAAGCAGCCTTCTCGGGATACAGTTTCACTGAGAGTTCATTTAATTGGGGCAGGGGGACAATGGCTATTTAAAACTTTGGGGAGTGAGTAGAGGCTTTCAGGGTGAATGTACATCATTGGCCAAGGCCAAGGTACTGGGAATGCCTTATTTTAATGAAGAGAAATTCTGGGTTTTTCCTGGACATGACATTACAAAGAAAAAACGAACATTAGCTTGTAACATGGCCGCCAGGCTATTTGAGCACATCAAGGTTTGCAGAGGTAGGACCTGTAAAGCCTACAAGCTGACATATAAGCTCAGGACATGGAGGGATCAGTTCTACTCCTGCCAGTTTCTAGAATATGTTTTCAGTGTTTGGACACTCCTTGACCTTATACTGTCTCCAGGCTTTCTCCCCTGATCACACAGCTCCCTGCAACCACATCAATTAAGTATTTAAAGCAATATATAAGGTATTAATTTTTAAAAATGATTTAATCAAAATTAAGATACATATTTTTATCTAAACTGTTACAAAATGCACATAATATGATAAATATGTCCTTAAACCCACAAAAAGACAAATATGATTTTGAAATATGTGTACATAAATAAAATATGATGCATGCATTCATGTTTAATTTTAATTTTTATAATTTTGTAGTTCTTTTTTTATTTTTTAAGATTTTTTCTTTTTTATTACTTTCTTTTTTACATACACATTTATATTATTACACACATACACAACAAACTTACTACAGTAAGAAGAACCACAAAACAATCAGGAATTATGTAAATTTTACATTCATAGTGTTTTGATTTATTCAGTTGGTTCATATTTCTTAAAAACACACACAGATCGAATTTTTAAGAAATTTTGTAGTTCTTATTATGATCTTCCATATCAATTGAAACAATACCTTTTTAAAAGTCTAAATATTATTTTTTCTATAACTTACTGACAATTTATTTCCACTGGTATGTTTTAAAATTTAAATTTATTTTAAAAATTTTATTCACTTTATATCCCAATTGTAACCTCCTCCCTCATCTCTTCCTCATATCACACTCTCCCTTTTCCCCCTGTTCCTCTCCTCTAATCCTCAGATATGGGAAGACCTTGCTCCCTACCAACTGACCTCATCTCTCTAGTCTCATCAGGACTGCCTGAATCCTTTTCCTCTGTGACCTGGTAAAGTACCCTGCCAGGGGAAAGTGATAAAAAAGCAGACAAAAGAGTCCCTTACTAGGAGATCCATATGGAGACTGAGCTACATCTGAGCAGGGGGCCTAGGTCTTCTCCATGCATGCGCCTACATTTGTGCATCAGTCTCTGCTGGCACCCCCTGGGCCCGTTTTGGTTGGCTCTGTTAGTCTTCTTGTGGGGCTCCTGTCCTTTCCTAGTTCTTGTATGCCCTCACTCTTCTATAAGACTCCCTGTGCTCTTTCCACAGTTTGGCTGTGAGACTCAGTTTCTGTTTCCACTCTCTGATGGCTGGAGTCTTTCAGAGCACATCTATAGGGACATCCCATTCCCACTCTTCAACCACTTCCTGCATGTATTCTATTTGTTCTTCTGAATGAGAAGTAAGCATACTGCCTAGGGTACTCCTTGTTACTTAACTTCTTCAGGTCTGTGGATCATAATATGGTTATCTTGTATTATATGACCAATATCCACTTATAAGTAAGTATATACCATGTGTCTTCTGGGGCTCAGTTACTTTACTCAGGATGATCTTTTCTAAATCCATTCATTTCCCTGCAAATTTCATGATGTTCTTGTTTTTGATAGCCGAATGTTATTCCATTGAATAGATGTAGCACAGTTTCTTTATCCATTCTTTGGTTAAGGGACATCTAAGCTGTTTCCAGATTCTTGCTACTAGGAATAAAGCCACTATGAATATAGTTGAGAAAATGCCCTTGTGGAATGGCAGAATATTTTTGGGCATATGTCCAGGACTAATGTAACTGGGTCTTTATGTAGCACTATTCTCAGTTTTCTGAGAAAATGCCAGGTTGATTTCTAAAGTGGTTGTACAAGCTTGCAGTTCCACAGCAATGGATGAGTGTTCCACTTCCACATCCTCAGCAGCATGTGCTTTCATTTGAGATTTTGATTTTAGCCATTCTGATAGGTGTAAAGTATAATTTCAGAGTCATTTTGATTTGCCTTTCCCTATGGCTAAGGACATGGGTTCAGCAATTCTGTGTTTCTTTGCCATTTGATATTCTTCTATTGAGAATTCTGTTTAGCACTGTACCACATTTTTAAATTTGATTATTTGGTTTGGTGTTGTTTAAAGTCTAGAGTTCTTTATATATATTGCGTATTAGCCCTCTGTGGAATGTAATGTTGGTGAAGATTTTTTTCCCAGTCTATATGCTATCATTTTGTTTTATTGACAGTGTGCTTTGCTTTACAGAAGACTTTCAGTTTCATGAGGTCCCATTTATTAATTGCTGCTCTTAGAGACTGAGGTGTTGTTGTTCTGTTCAAGAAGTTGTCTCCTGTGCAATGAGTTCAAAACTCTTCACCACTTTCTCTTCTAATACATTTTATATTAAGACTCTTCATCCACTTGGGCTTGTGTTGTATACAGGGTGTTAAGTATGGATCTATTTGCTTTTTCTACATGTAGACATCCATTTAGACCAATACCATTTATTGAAAATTCCATTATTTCCATTGTATGATTTTGACTTCTTTGTAAAAAAAATCAAGTATCCATAGGTACATAAATTTATTTCTGGGTCTTTGATTTGATTCCATTGATCCATCTGTCTGTATGCCAGTAGCATGCCATTTTTCTATTACTGTTGCTCTAGAGTACAGCTTGAGATTAAGGATATAGATACCTCCAGAAAAATCTTTCATTGTAAAGAATTGTCTTAGCTATTCTGGGTTTTTGCTTTTCCATATTAAGTTGAAAATTGTTCTTCCAAGGTTCTTAAAGAATTGTGTTGGTATTTTGATGGGAATTTCATTGAATCTGTTGATTGCTTTTGGTAAGATGGCCATATTTACTATGCTAATCCCATCTATCATTGGACATCTTTACATCTTTTGATATCTTCTTCAACTTCTTCCTTTAGAGACTTGAAATTTTTTCTTATAAATCTTTCACTTGCTTGGTTAGAGTTATGTCAAGATACTTTCTGGGGTTTTTGTTTTGTTTTGTTTTGTTTTGTGTATATCTATTGTGACAAGCATTGTTTCCCTAATTTCTTTCTCAACCCTATTGTCTATTGTATACAGAAGTGATACTGATTTTTTGCATTAATTTTGTACCCAGCCACTTTGCTGAAGGTGTTTATCAGCTATAGGAGTTCTCTGATAGAATTTTTGCTGTCATTTATGGATATAATCACATCTTCCATAAATAGTGTTACTGTGACTTCTTACCTTCCAATTTGTATCACCTTGATCTCCTTTAGTTGTCTTATTGCTCTAGCTAGGCATTCAAGTACTTTATTGAAGAAATAAAGTAAGAGTTGGCAGCCTTGTCTTATCCTTGCTTTCAGTGGAATTGCTTTAACTTTCTTTCCATTTAGTTTGATGTTGGCTCTAGACTTGCTGTATATTGCCTTACTATGTATAGGCATGTTATTTGTATCAATGAACTTTTCAGGACTTTTAACATGAATGGATGTTGGATTTTTTCAAATGCTTTTTCTGTGTCTAAGGAGATAATTGTGTGTGTGTGTGTGTGTGTGTGTGTGTGTGTGTGTGTGTGTGTTCTCTTTAAGTTTGTTTACATGGTGAATTACATCTGTGGATTTCCATATGATGAGCCACTTCTGCATTCCTGGGATGAAGCCTACTTGGTCATGGTGAATGATATTTTTGATGTGTTATTGGGTTCAATTTTTGAGAATTTTATTGAGTGTTTTTAGATCAATGTTCATGAGGGAAATTGGTCTGAACATCTCTTTCTTTATTGGGTATTTGTGTGGCTTATGTATCAAGGTACATATAGCTTCATAGAATGAGTTTGGTAATGTTCCTTCCATTTATATTTTGCAGAATAATTTGAAGAGAATTGGTATTATCTCTTCTTTGATGGGCTGGTAGAATTCTGCGCTGAATCCATCTGACCTTGGGCTTTTGTTTGTTTGGGAGATTTTTGATGACTGCTTCTATCTCCTTAGGGGATATAGGACGATTTAATTTGTTTACCTGATCTTGGTTCATCTTTGCTAAGTGGACTCTATCAAGAATATTGTCCATTTCATTGATATTTTCAAGTTTTGTTGCATATATGTTTTCAAAATAAAACTTAATACTTCTTTGGATTTCCTCTGTGTCTGTATCTATGTCCTCTCTTTCATTTCTGATTTTATTGACTTGGTGAGATTGGCTAAGGGTTTGTCTATCTTGTTGATTTTCTCAAAGAACAAACTCTTGTTTCATTGATTCTTTTAATTGTTCTATTTGTTTCTATTTTTTTTTTTTATTTCAGCCGTGAATTTGATTATTTCAAGTCGTCTACTCCTCTTGGGTGTGTTTTATTTTTTCCCTAAGGCTTTCATACATGCCTTTAAGTTGCATGTATGAGATGTATCTGATTTCTTTATAAAGGCACTTAGTGCTATGAACTATCCTCTTAACTCTGCTTTGATTGTGCTCCATAAATTTCAATATGATATGCCTTCATTTTCATTGAATTTTAGAAAATCTTTAATTTCTTTATTTCTTCCCTGATCCAGATGTCATTGTGTAGAGAGTTGTTCAGTTTTCATGCATGTGTAGGCTTTCTGTTGAAGTCCAGCTTTAGTCCATGGTGATTTGATAAGATATAAGGTATTAATTCAATCTTCTTGTATTTGTTGAGGTTTGCTCTGTGACTGACTATATGGTCAATTTTGGAGTAGGTTCCCTGAGATGCTGAGAAGAAGTTATATTCTTTTGTGTTTGGGTGAAAAGTTCTGTTAGATGTCCATTAGGTCCTTTTGATTCATGACATCTGTTAGTGTCATTATCTCTTTGTTTCATTTCTATTTTGTTGACCTGTCCTTTGGTGAGAATGGAATGATGAAGTCTCTCAGTAATAATGTGTGGGAATGTTTCTTTTACAAATGTGGGTGCCCTCGCATTTGGGGTATCGATGTTTAGAATTGAGATGTCATCTTGGTAGATTTTTCCTTTGATGAGTATGAAGTTTATGTCCTCATCTCTTTTGATTAAATTAGATTGAAAGTCTATTTTATTAGATATTAGAATGGCTAATCCAGTTTGCTTCTTGTGTCTGTTTGCTTTGAAAACCTTTTCTCAGCTCTTTATTTTCATATAATGTCTATGTTTTGTGGGGAGCCATGCTAAATTCAGCCATGTTAGAAATCACATGCTTAGGCTCCATGCTGTGACCTTTGAGTTATTCACCCTTGCTGAAGGCAGTCTTGTGTTCTAGGCTATTTTTGGATTGACTACCCAGAGAAATAGGGAAGTTCTTATAGGGAACTACCCAGAGGATTAAGGAAATTCTTATGGAGAGCTATTCAGGAGATTGTATTCTTGCACAGGGGGCTAGGGAAAGTAGGATTACAATAGATCCTGTTGACCTTGCTATGTAAAGTCTTACTATCTGTATTAAAAAGAAATCTCCAGACTTGACTCAATATTTCTCATGTCTCTGTCCTGTACTTTCAATCCCCACTCCCTCTTTCAGGTGAACCCTGGTTTGATTTGTCCTGTGGGCATGGACAATGTTTGTGGCTGAGGTGTGTTTTCTTGTATACAGCAGAATAATAGGTCCTGTTTAAACACCTCTTCTGTTAGTTTGTACATTTTAATTGGAGAGTTGAGGCCATTGCTCTTCAGTTTATTAATGGCTAGTGCCTTTTAGTTTCTCTTATTTTAATGTTGGTGTGATAGTGTGTTTGTGTGCTTGTCTTCTTTTGGTTTTGCTGCAGTGAAGTTATTTAAATCCTGTGTTTTTGGGGGTGTAGTCAACCTCCTTGGGTGGGAGTTTCCCTTCTGTTATCTTCTGTAGGGCTGGGTTTGTGCATAGATATTGTTTAAATTTTGTTCTTCCGGGAGAGTATCTTGTTTACTCCATCTATGCTTATTGAAAATTTTTCTGGATATAGTAGTCTGGATTGCCATCTGTTGTCTCTTAGGGTGTGTAAGACGTCTGCACAAGCCTTCTGGCTTTTATGGTCTCTTCTGAGAAGTCAGGTGTGATTCTGATAGGCTATATGTTCCTTAGGCTTTTTCACTTGCAGCTTTTAATATTTTTCTTTCTTCTATACATTTAGTGTTTTGATTATTCTGTGATAGGAGGATTTTCTTTCTTTCTTTCTTTCTTTCTTTTTTTTTTTTTTTTGAGGTTTTGAGGATTTTCTTTTCTGGTCTGGGTTTGACCTATTAGTCCCAATCCCCACCATTGTAGAGTTCAATATCTTTGCTTATATAAGCATTTAAAGATACTTCTTCAAAATATATTTTGACTAGTTTAGAGCCTGTTTTATTTGCAAAACTCACAAAAATTTTCCTGTAACTGCTACATGTAATTAGATAAAAAATTTGTAATGATAAGATCCAATGGTGGTGTGGATCCTTGGAAACCTCTGAGGACATTTTACTATTACTCATCAGTGACATCATCTAAACACATAATACTTCTCTGTCTTGTCCACCCCTCTGCTGACAATTTTCCTGTTCTTCCCATGTGAGGGGAGACATTTCTTTAGACACATCTCTATTGCTGGGGTTATATAGACTTATTACCCTGCCCAAATGCAACCTAAGTATGTATTAATGCATTTTATGATTATATAGTTTTCCTTATCATCCCTAAATAAGTTTATATCTTAACAGAACATAATGAAAACATATATTTGAGTTAGACATGACTAAGTATACTTGCAAAATGTTAACTGAAAATCTAATTAAATATATTATAAATGCATGTATGGATAGGTTAAAATAAATGTGAAAAGATTAATGTGTGACAAAGTTTTATGGGACTCTTCATTTTCATTGAAATGCCTGAATAATTTGTAATACAAAATTAAACTTGTATTTCTTTTATGTTTTTAGATAGAGATTAAAGGCAGATTTGATTCTTTTTTTATTTGTTTAGTCACTTAGTGTAGCAGTTCTCAACCCATGGCTCACAAACCCCCTTAGGGGTTGCATATCAGATAGCCCATGTGTCAGAGCTTTACATTGTGATTCATTCCCACAGAAAAATGAGCTATGAAGTAGTAATGAAATAATTTTATGGTTGGAGGTTACCACCACATAAGAGGCTGTATTAAACAGTTTGTAACATTGGGAATGTTGATAGCTACTGACTTAGTATCTTTATTTGTTAGCATTATGAATGTCCTACTTAATTTGCTTAGCTAAAAGTGATAAAGAATAACATTACATAAATTATTCTTGTGAGTAGTTATGAGTGGGAAGGTTTTAAAATTTTTTCAATTAATTTATTCATATTACATCTCAATTGTTAGCCCTTCCCTTGTATCCTCCCATTCCTCCCTCCCTCCCACTTCCCCCCTTCTGCCCTCCCCTATGTCTGTGATTGAAGGAGACCTCCTTCCCCTCTATATACTCTTAGATTACTGAGTCTCTTCTTGGTAACTTGCTATCCTTCCTCTGAGTGCCGTCAGGCCTCCTCATCCAGGGGACGTGGTCAGAAAAGGGGCACCAGAGTTTGTGTGAGAGTCAGATCTCACTCTCCATTCAACAGTGGAGAATATCCTGTTCATGGGCTAGATCTGGGTAGGGGTTCAAAGTTTACTGCCTATATTCTCCTTGGCTGGTGCCTTAGTTTGAGGAGGACCCCAGGACCCAGATCTGCCTATCATAAAGTTCTTCTTGTAGGTTTCCAGGACCATCTGGATCCTTCTATTTCCCCATTCTTCCATGCTATTCTCACCTAACGTCTCAATAGGATGTCCTCTCCTCTGACCCACTTTTTTGGTAAGTAAAGTTTTTCATGGTACATATCCCTTGGAGTAGTGTCTCGATATAAGTGAGTATATACTGTTTGTCTCTTTTTGCTTCTGGGTGAACCCACTCATTATGATAATTTCTAGTACAATCCATTTGTCCACAAATTTCGGGAATTCCTTGTTTTTAATAGCTGAGTAGTATTCCATAGTGTAAATGTACCACAGTTTCTTAGTCCATTCTTCTGCTGAGGGACACTTAGGTTGTTTCCATGTTCTGGCTATTATGTATAAAGCAGCTATGAACATGGTTGAGCATATGTCCCTGTTGTGTGGTAGGGCATTTTCTGGGTTTATTCCAAGAAGTGGGATAGCTGGGTCTTGAAGAAGCCCTATTCCCATTTTTCTGAGAAAGTACCAGATAGCTTTCCAAAGTGGTTGTACTAGTTTGCATTCCCACCAGCAATGAAGGAGTGTTCCTCTCTCTCCACATCCTTGCCAACAGGTGGTGTCACTATAGTTTTTTATCTTAGCCATTCTGATGGGTGTAAGATGGAATCTCAGTGTCGTTTTGATTTGCATTTCCCTGATGACTAAGGAGGACAAGCATTTCTTTAAGTGTTTCTCAGCCATTTGATATTCCTCTGTTGAGAATTCTCTGTTTAGTTCTGAGCCCCATTTCTCAATTGGGTTGTTTGGTTTGGTGGTGTTTAATTTCTTGAGCTCTTTATATATTTTGGATATTAGACCTTTGTCAGATGAATGGTTGGTGAAGATCTTTCCCAGTCTGTAGGCTGTCGCTTTATTCTACTGACAGTGTCACCTGCCTTACAGAAGCTTCTCAGCCTCATGAGGTCCCATTTATTGATTGTTGACATTAACGACTGGGTTGTTGGTGTACTGTTCAGGAAGTTGTCTCCTGTGCCTATGTGTTCCAGGCTCTTCCTATTGGGAAGTTTTTTGACTGAATACTAGTTATTAGTGGAAACTTTAAAAATTCCAGATAAACATCATGCTTTGTGTATTTGTATTGATATGCTAATTCTATGTTAAGTGAAGCCTGTGATCTTTACGGGCATATGAAGCAAGACCAAGAAAGTGTAACATTAGGTCATGAGGAGGAACTGAATGTGGACAAAAGGACATGCACACAATTCATGAGTGGGGATATAAAGCCATTTTTTCTGGTTTCCACACTGTCATTGAATTTTTTCTCTTTTTGTGATGAATAGGTATATAAAGTATAATTAATAGCAAAAATGTAAAGCCTTTATGTGAAGTTCCACAGCTTCAGAATGGCCATTCTAACTGTTTAAAGGTACACCGTAATGTACAGAGTTTGTTTCACCTGCTACTTCAATCCAGCTGTGTGATGGTTACATTTGTTAGTTCATTATAATAAACTGATTATCTTTACTACAAAGTAAAGGTTAGGGGTACTACTGATATGATGAAACACCATGACCAACTTGTGAAGAAAGGGTTTATTTTGCTCACAAATCCATATAACAGTCCATCATCAAAAGCAATGAGGGTAGGAAATTGAGCAGGGCAGGAACCTGGAGGCAGGAGCTGATACAGAGATCACAGGTTGGGTGCTGTTTATAGGCTTGCATGTTTTTTTATAGAACTCAGGAATACTAGCCCAGGGATGGCAACACCCCTATCAATCACTAATTTTAAAAATGCCTTAAGTCTGGATCTTATTTTGTAAATAATTTTTTTCTTCTTTCATGTATTACATCCCTACTGCCATTTCCTCTCCATCCTCTTTCCCCAGCCTCACCCCACCTCCTCTTTCTCCCAGATCCACCCCTCTCATCATCCTTTCAGAGAACAGGCCTCCCAGGGACACCAACTAAACAGCATAACAAGCTACAAAACAAAAAACCAGACACATATCAACATCTCAAGGCTGGACAAGACAACCCAATAGGAGGAAAAGGGCCCCACAAGTAGGCAAAAGAATCAGGAACAGTCTTTGTTCCCATTATTAGGATTTCCACAGGAACACCAAGTAAATAAGCCATAACATATATGCCTAAGATTTAGGTCATACCCCTATAGGCTCCCTGATCTCTACAAGTTCCCATGAGTCCCAATCAGTTGATTCTAGAGGCTAAGATCTCCTGGTATGTCCCTGACTCTTCTGGTTCCTCTGTTCCTTTTTCTCTCTCCTCCATAGGACTCCTAGAACTTTGGGTGTGGGACTCTACATCTCTTTTAGTCCATCGCTGGGTGAATTCTCTCTGATGATGATTATTCTAGGCTCCAGTGCCAGAGCACTCTGCAGACATGACAAATTGTAGGTTTTGTGGCTGGATTGCTGCCCCAATCCCACCACTTACAGCTTTGCTTGATTACAGAGGATGGTTGGTTCAGGCTTTATGGCCCTTATTACTAGGAGTCTGTGTTAGAGTCACTCTCATGGAGTTTTCATTGCACTATGTTTCCACTTCACCTTGAAATGCCCTCAATTTGTATTGTTTCTCCAATATTTTCTCCCTTCCCCATCTGATCACACCTTTTTCCAATCGCACTGGCCCCCAAACAACTGCAAAATCTGTTCCATTTCCCTTTCGCAGGGAGATCCTTGCATCCCTCCCCCCCAAGCCCTCCTTGTTCCTTAGCATTTCTGGGTATGCAGACTGTAGCATCATTGTCTTTTACTTTACAGTACAGCTGGGTCTTATGGAGGCATTTTCTCTCAATTGAGGTTCCATCCTTACAGATGACTCTTTTTTATTATTTAATTAATTTATTCAGATTACAACTCAATTGTTATCCCATCACTTGTATCACTTTCCTCTTTCCCTCCTGCTTTCATCCTATTCCCCTCCCTTAGGTCTAAGACCAAGGGGACGTCCTCTCCCACTATATAATCATAGGCTATCAAGTCTCATCTTGGTAGCCTGCTTATTCTTATTGTGTAAAGTTGATATAGAACTAGCCAGGATTGTATGCAAAAGGAAAAAAAGTATCAAAACTAAATAAAATCCACATCAGATGTTAGCAATTCAGGAAATGTATATTTCCTTAATTTTATTCTAATATTTATTATACCTTGAAACAATGTTTTGTATAGGCTGAATTAAACAAAATTCTTCTTAAAATTACAAAGAGGGTAAGTTTTCTTTTAATGCCAGGAAGTCTTTCATTGATGTATTTATTTATTAACATCATTTATTACCATCACCATTCAATGATTAGTGATAATGAGAAATAGTATGCATTTGTGAATTACACTTGAGTTCAAATTACAGTTGAAATATTGGAAAATATTGCCAATATTGAGACAAGATTTTGAAATTCAGTTTTTAGTCTTTCATCACTTATGTTTTTGACAAGTTATGTCTGAGCTTATGTAATCAGGCATTTATTATATACCCAATGACTATATGTGCTAGAAAAACTAAATACATTTCTAGTTTATGTCCCAATGCCTATCAAACATGTTGCTAGATAAATGCTTGGTAGCCAGTAAACCAGAATTAAGATGGAATTTAGACTGGTTTTACTGGGCCCAAATATCCCTAATTTGTATAGACTTTATCATTTGTCTTCTTTGTTCCATTCTTTCAAAGGGAGAACTATCAAAGCACTAATTTAGACTGTCATAGCAAAAGGTTTGACAGTCACTTGAAAAATAGTCATTATAAAAAAGAATAGAACACAACTATTGAAAGGAGAATTTAACTGACTACACAGTAATGAACTTACTGAAGATTGTGAGCTAGAACCATGACCATTCCAAATTCAGGGATTTCTGCTTTTTGCTCATTTCTGTTCTGGCTTACTCAGTCTATTATCACTGTCAAGAAAGAGAGTGATTTAATACATATGCTCATTGTTACAAAAAGAATTCTTCAAAAGAAAAGAATTCTTTTTCATCTTGCCTCCTAAGTAAAATAAGCTGTAAAGAAAATAAAGTTTTGGTAATATTTGACTTTCTGCGAAAATAAAAAGGCTATCTTATCTTTCTACAGTTAGAAAATGGAACAGTCAAAAGTCTAGCAAAAAAATCTGTAAATAATTTCAAGGCTGATTCTTGGGATGTTAATTAAAAAAAATTCATCACTTGACAGGTATCAAATGCCTCTGCTGACTCAAATGATGTTTAATTATAAGGATTCCATAAAGTGAATAGTATCAAGCCTTTCTAAGCCAAGATCCAATTTTTAGTTTACCGTATATTATATTTCCCTCTTATTGTTCCTCCTGTTGTCAGGAAAGCAATATGTTCATTTTATATCCTAGGATACAGAGTTACTGCTAAACTGAAATCACAGGTACCTTAATTCATCTCTTTTTTGATCATCAAGACCTTGGGTTGATTTATTTTCAGCTATAAAACTCCCTTTCGACATTTTCCTACTGAAAGTAAAAGATTATCCACTTAGTAAATGTGAACTATACCTTTTGTTTTGCTTCTAAGTTAGTGGTTAATCATGTGGTTGTCTCATAAAACTTAAATTGGAGCCTGATTTCTTACAATAACATATAATACTTACCTGTCTGATCTAATCTCTTATCGCTCTTTTCCTTATTGCTATTTATTTACTTATTTATTTATTTATTTATTTATTTATTTATTTATTTATTTATTTA
>OU015760.1:70949923-70967169 GCA_907169655.1 Acomys percivali | reverse complement strand
TTATTTATTTATTTATTTATTTATTTATTTATTTATTTATTTATTTATTTATTCACTGTACATCCCAATTCATCATAGTCCATTTCCTCCTCTCCTCCAGGACCTATCCCCTCTCTCTTCTCCTTATCCTCCTTCCCCTATTCTTCAGAAAAGGGGAGCCCCCATCCACCAACTGACACAGAACATCAAATTGCATCAGGGCTGAATGAATTATCTTCCCATGTGGCCTGGCAAGGCAGCCCCACCAGGGGGAAATGATCAAATATCATGTAACAGAGTCCTTGTCAGAGACAGTCACCATCCCCTTATTTACTAGATGACCCTCATGAAGCTTGACCTGGCCATCAGATACATATGTGTAGGGGACCTAAATCTAGTCCATACATGAGAACCCCTGTTTGCCCTGGTTAGTTGACTCTGTTAGTCTTCTTGGGGAGCTCCTGTCACCTCCAGGTTTTTGGTGGTGCATGCCTTTAATCCCAGTACTTGAGGAGGCAGAGAGAGTTGGATCTCTGTGAGTTTGAGGCCAGGCTGGTCTATAAAATGAGTCTAGGACAGCCAGGGTTATGCAGGGGAACCCTGTCTCAAAAAACAAAACAAAACAAAACAAAACAAAACAAAAAACAAACAAAAAATCAAACCCACAAGTCAACTAACCATCAAACAAAACCATCCTTTTCCTTATTTGCAAAGGCCCAAGCACTTAGATGTTTCTGGGAATTTGTTGTTATATTATTTATGTTTTTTACAAAATTTTAAAATATTTTATCAGCTCTTTGGGGGATTTCACACAATGTATTTTGATCATATTCACCCTTCCTCTCCCACTCCCAACTCTTTTGGGATCTAACCACCTTTTCCTTCTCAGTCAATTTCATATTCTTTATATTCTACAATTGAGGCTAATTTGTGTTACCAAAGAATTATTAAATATCTGTCCTTTTCCTGGAGTATGGCCCATTAACAAAAGGTTACACTTTTAGAGAAAGCTAATCTTTCTTCTTCCATCAGCTAAAAATTATTAATAACTCCCATTTTGGGGGTAGAATTTCACATTCACTTTCCATCTCCTCTCTGGAATTTGGCCTCACTTGGCCTTGCACAGGTCTAATATGTACTGTCACAGCAACTGTCCTGAGTTCATATATAGGAGTTAAAGTTAGATTATCCTACACTGCCTACCCACCTTTCTGTTGTATACAGAAGACACTGATTCTTTGTAGTCATCTACTGCCTCTGGCTCTTACTCTTAGCCACATTATACTCTTTTTTTCGAATAATCCTCTTTTTGGTCTCCCTTCATAGAATACTTTGCACTGTAATCTTGAACAATGTTCTTATAATATCAATTATAGAAAATATTATATTGGTAAGGATACTTACCCATACCACCTGATATAAACACATGTTTAATCACTTACAGTTGCCAATAATAGTCACTATTGTTTCTGTTAAATAGTATTTTTTCATAGTATTTTCTATTATTTGATATTATGTTATTTTCAACACCAGTCTGTTTCCACTAGGGTGAAAATCATACCCTGCTGTCTTCCTAACACCTTCTTATTTAATACTGGACCAATGTGGGTGGTAAGGTATATACTAAAAAAATTGTTTCATGAGTTGAGTCATTTGCTTTTTAATGTATATTTTATTCATTATATTTTATGCACAGTACAACCTGATTGTTATCCCTTCACTCTTATCTTCTCATTTCCAACCCCTTCCCTCTTTTGCATATTCCTCCCTCTTAGACCTCTGATGTGGGCGGTTCTACCCCTACTGCCTGATGGCACCCTATTAGGTTTCATCAGGATAGCCTACATCCTGTTCCTCTGTGTGCCCACTAGGTGATTGTGTCAAGGGGCACTATGTGGGCCCCAGAGTGCATGTCAAAGGTTCAGGAGCAATTCTTCCATACGAGAAGAATTGGAAGTCCATATGTTACATCTGAGCAGTAGGTCTTGGTTCTCTGCATGTATTGTCCTGGGTTGGTGCATCAGATTGTGCAGGATCCCGGTACTGAGATCCACAAGACTTGATGGTTTCCCTGTGAAGCTGCTACTCCCTTCCAGATCTTCCACTCCCCCACTCTTCCCTATAACTCTCAGTGCTCTTCCCAGTGTCCAGCTTCCAATACCAGTATCTGTCCCAATCCCACACTGGGTTGATTCTCTCAGAGGAGATCTATTTTAGTCTACTATCCACCTATAAGTGAGTATATACAGTGTGTGTCTTTCTGGGTCTGGGTCACCTGATTTAACATGATTCTTTCGAGTTCCATGCATTTGAATAAAAATTTTAAGAATTCCTTGTTTTTGATAGCTGAATAGTATTCCATCGTGTAAATGTACCACAGTTTCTTTATCCATTATTCAGCTGGGAAATATCTAGGTTGTTCCTGATTCTTTTTTTTTAATTTAATTTAATTTTATTAATTTATTCTTGTTACATCTCAATGGTTATCCCATCCCTTGTATCCTCCCCTTCTCCCTTCCCTCCCATTTTCTCCTTACTCCCCTCTCCTATGACTGTTCCTGAGAGGGATTACCTCCCCCTGTATACGCTCATAGGGTATCAAGATTCTTCTCGGTGACCCGCTGTCCTTCCTCTGAGTTCCACTAGGTCTCCCCCTCCAGGGGACATAGTCAAATGTGAGGCACCATAGTACATGAGAAAGTCATATCCCACTCTCCACTCAAGTGTGGAGACTGTCCTGTCCATTGGCAAGATCTGGGTAGGGGTTTAAAGTTAACCGCCTGTATTGTCCTTGGCTGGTGCCTTAGTTTGAGCAGGACCCCTTGGCCCAAATCTGCCTATCATAATGTTCTACTTGTAGGTTTCTATGACACACTGGATCCTTCTACATTGCTATTCTCACATGGTTCTCTCATCTAGAGTCCCAATAGGATGTCCTCCCCTCTGTCCCAGTTTCCTGGTAAGGGAAGGCTTTCATGGGACATGCCCCATGGGCTAGTATGCAGATATAAGTGAGTATATACCATTTGAGTCTTTCTGCTTCTGGGTTAACTCACTCATTATGATCATTTCTATCTCAATCCATTTATATACAAATTTTGGGAATTCCTTGTTTTTAATAGCTGAGTAGTATTCCATAGTGTATATGTACCACAGTTTCTTTATCCATTCTTCTAATGAGGGACATTTAGGCTGTTTCCATGATCTGGCTATTATGAATAAGGCTGCTATGAACATGGTTGAGCAAATTTTCTTGTTGTGTGCTGGTGCATCTTCTGGGTATATTCCAAGGAGTGGAATAGCTGGGTCTTGAGGAAGCCCTATTTCCAGTTTTCTGAGAAAGCACCAGATAGATTTCCAAAGTGGTTGTACTAGTTTGCATTCCCACCAGCAATGAAGGAGTGTTATTCTCTCCCCAAATCCTCTCCATCATGTGGTGTCACTTGAGTTTTTGATCTTAGCCATTCTGATGGGTGTAAGATGGAATCTCAGAGTTGTTTTGATTTGCATTTCCCTGATGACTAAGGAGGTTGAGCATTTCTTTAAATGTTTCTCAGCCACTTGATATTCTTTTGTTGAGAATTCTCTGTTTAGTTCCAAGCCCCATTTCTCAATGGGTTATTTGGTTTGGTGGTGTTTAATTTCTTGAGTTCTTTATATATTTTGGATATTAGACCTTTGTAAGATGTAGGGTTCGTGAAGATCTTTTCCCAGTCTGTAGGCTGTCACTTTGTTTTGTAGACAGTGTCTTCTGCCTTACAGAAGCTTCTCAGCCTATTGAGGTCCCATTTATTAATTGTTGACATTAAGGCCTGGGCTGTTTGTGTTCTGTTCAGGAAGTTGTCTCCTGTGCCAATATGTTCCAGGCTCTTCCCCACTTTTTCTTCTAAGTGACTTAGTATCTCTGGTTTTATGTTGAGTTCTTTAATCCACTTGGATCTGAGTTTTGTGCAAGGTGACAAATATGGATCCAATTGCATTTTTTTACACATAGACATCTAGTTAGACCAGCACCATTTGTTGAAGATGCTATCCTTTTTCCATTGAATGGATTTGGCTTCTTTGTCAAAAATCAAGTGATCATATGTGTGTGGATTCATATCTGGGTCTTCAATTTGATTCCACTGATCAACTAGCCCATTGCTGTGCCAGTACCATGCTGTTTTAATTACTATTGCTTTATAGTACAATTTGAGATCAGGTATGGAGATTCCTCCAGAGCACCTTTTATTGTACAAGATCGTTTTTGCTATTCTGGGTTTTTTGTTTTTCCATATGAAGTTCAGAATTGAACTTTCAATGTCTTTAGAAAATTGTGTAGGTATTTTGATAGGGATTGCACTGAATCTGTAGATTGCTTTTGGTAGGATGGCCATTTTTACTATGTTAATTCTCCCTATCCATGAGCAAGGAAGATCCTTCCATCTTCTCAAGTCATCTTCAATCTCCTTCTTCAGAGTTTTGAAATTTTTTTCAAACAAGTTCTTCACTTGCTTAGTTAGAGTAACTCCTAGATATTTTATATTGCTTGTGGCTAATGTGAAGAGTATGGCTTTCCTAATTTCTTCCTCTGCAAGCTTGTCATTTGTGTATAGGAAGACTACAGACTTTTTTGAGTTAATTTTGTATCCAGCCAAATTTCTGAAAGTGTTTATCAGCTGTAGGAGTTCTCTGGTGGAATTTTGAGGGTCACTTATGTACACTATCATATCGTCTGCAAATAGGGATAGTTTGACTTCCTCCTTTCCCATTTGGATAACCTTGATCTCCTTTTGTTGTCCCATTGCTCTGGCTAAAACTTCGAGTACTATATTGAAGAGATATGGAGAGAGTGGGCAGCCTTGCCTTGTTCCCGATTTTAGAGGAATTTCCTTGAGTATCTCACCATTTACTTTGGTTTTGGGTATTGGCTTGCTGTATATAGCCTTTATTATATTGAGGAAAGTGCCTTGTATCCTCGATCTCTCTAAAACTTTAAACATGAATGGGTGTTGGATTTGACCAATTCTTTCTCTGCATCTAAAGAGATGATCATGTGGTTTTTTATTTTCAGTTTGTTTATATTGTGGATTACATTGATGGACTTCCGTATATTAAACCATCCTGCATGCCTGGAATGAAGCCTACTTGGTCATGATGAATGATATCCTTTGTGTACTTGTATTCGTTTTGCAAGTATTTTATTTAGTATTTTAGCATCGATGTTCATAAGAGAAATTGGTCTGAAATTCTCTTTCTTTGTTGAGTCTTTGTGAGGTTTAGGTATCAACGTGACTATGGCCTCATAGAATGAATTTGGTAATGTTCCATCCAATTCTATGTTTTGGAGTAGCTTGAAGAGTATCAGTATTAGCTCGCCTTTGAAGGTCTGGTAGAATTCTGCACTGAAACCATCTGGCCCTGGGTTTTTTTTGGTTGGGAGACTATCAATGATTGCTTCTATTTCTGTAGGGGAAATGGGACTATTTAGCTTGTTTATCTGTTCTTCACTCAATTTTGGCAAGTGAAATTGATCGAGAAAATCGTCCATTTCCCTTAGATTTTCAAATTTTGTGGCATATATGCCTTCAAAGTAGGATCTTATAATTCTTTGTACTTCTTCAGTGTCTGTTGTTATGTCTCCCTTTTCATTTCTGATTTTGTTGATTTCAATACTGTCTCTCTGCCTTTTAGTTAGGTCGGCTAACGGTCTGTCTATCTTGTTGATTTTCTCAAAGAACCAGCTTTTGGTTTTGTTGATTCTTTGAACTGTTTTCTTAGTTTCTAATTTGTTAATTTCAGCCCTGAGTTTGATTATTTCCAGATGTCTACTCCTTTTTGGTGTTTCTCCTTCTTTTTTTTCTAGGGCTTCCAGCTGTTTTGTTAAGTTGCTTATGTGCAATGTTTCCAATTCCTTTTTTAAGGCACTTAGTGCTATGAATTTTCCTCTTAACACTGCTTTCAATGTATCCCACAAATTAGGGTATGTTGTTCCCACATTTTCACTGAATTTCAGAAACTCCTTGATTTCTTTCTTTATTTCTTCCCTGACCCATGTGTCATTTAGCAGAGAGTTGTTTAGTTTCCACATACGTGTAGGCTTTTTGTTGTTTCTGTTGTTGTTGAATTGCAACCTAAGAGCATGGTGATCTGATAGGATACAAGGTATTATTTTAATCCTCTTGTATCTGTTGAGGCCTGCTTTGTGACCTACGATGTGATCAATTTTGGAGAAGGTTCCATGGGGTGCAGAGAAGAAGGTATATTCTTTCTTATTTGGGTGAAAGGTTCTATAGATATCTGTTACATCCATTTGAACCACGGCATTGATTAATGATGTTATTTCTTGGCTTAGTTTCTGTTTCAATGACTTATCCTTCAGTGAGAGTGGGGTGTTGAAGTCTCCCACTATTATTGTGTGGGGATCGATGTGTGGTTTAAGTTTTTTTAGCAGATCTTTTACAAATGTGGGTGCCCTTTATTGGGAGCATAGATGTTCAGAATTGTGATGTCATCTTGGTTGACTTTACCTTTGATGAGTATGAAGTGTCCTTCTGCATCCCTTTTGATTAATTTTGGTTGAAAGTCTATTTTGTTTGATATTAAAATGGCTATGCCTGCTTGCTTCTTGTGACCATTTGCTTGGAATATTTTTTCCAACCTTTTACCGTGAGGTAAGGCCTATCGTTATAGGTGAGATGCATTTCTTGAATGCAGAAGAATGTTGGATCTTGTTTATGCACCCATTCAGTTAGTCTGTGTCTTTTTATTGGAGATTTGGGACCATTTATGTTGAGAGATATTAATGACCAGTGACTGTTAAGAGTCTTAATTTTGATGTTGTTTCCAACCGAGTGTTTGTGTAGCTGTGTTTTTGCCATGGTATAGTTACCTATTTCCTGAGTAGTTTTGGTTGTAGCTTGACCCTTTGGGATGGAGTTTTCCTTCTAGTACCTTCTGTAAAGCTGGATTTGTGGATAGGTACTGTTTGAATTTGTTTTTGTCATGGAATATTTTGTTTTCTCCATCAATGGTTATTGATAGTCTTGCTGGGTAAAGTAGTCTGGCCTGGCATCTGTGCTCTCTTAGGGTTTCAGGATCTCTGTCCAGGCTCTTCTGGCTTTTATGGTCTCTGCTGAGAAGTCGGGTGTATTTCTGATAGGTTTGCCATTAAATGTTATTTGGCCCTTTTCCCTTTCAGCTTTTAATATTTTTCTTTTTTCTGTATGTTTTGTGTTTTGAATATTATGTGACGGGCAGTTTTCCTTTTCTGGTCAATTCTATTTGGTGTTCTGTAGGCCTCTTGTATGTTTATAGGTATCTCTTTCTTTAGATTGGGGAAATTTTCTTCTATGATTTTGTTGAGAATAGTTTCTGGGCCTTGGAGTCTGATATCTTCTCTTTCTTCAATGCCAGATTTGGCATTTTCTTTAATGGTTGCTTCAAGATCTGTGATTGTATCTTCTAGACCTGAGATTCGTTCTTCTGTCTCTTGGATTCTGTTAGAAAAGCTCACCTCTGTGTTGCTCGCCTTCTTCTCTGAGGTCTCACGTTCTCATTTTTCTTCTGTCTGTGTGTTTATCATTGAATCCATTTTCATCTTCAGATCTTGAACTGTTTTTTTTTTAAATTTGTTTCATCAGATTGTTTGTATATTCCTGCGTTTCTTCCATTGCCTCTTTGTAGGTCTTCAGAGTTTGAACCGTTTTATTTATTTATTTCATCTGGTTGTTTGAATTTTCCTGAAATTTTTCCAGTTCCACTCTATGTGCTTCTTTTATGTCTCTCACCTGTTTGGCTACATCTTCCTGTATTTGATTACAAATTTTATTTGTTTCCTCCATTAATATGCTCCTTATTAAGGATTTAAGGTCATTTTATTGTATTTCCTTTTTATTTGTGCTCTCTGGGTTGTTTTCTTTGGGATAGCTGGAAACTGGAGACGCCATGTTGTTTTAGGGTTTTTTGCATATGAATTTTAGGTCTTTTAAAACATGTGAAGTATTTACAATACACTAAGAATCATAAGACGAGTTTAATTTTATCTTTTGAGGATCATGTCTGTGGTTATCCTTGCTTTCTGCGACATAAGAGTACTTTAATACACATCAAATCAACTATTTATCTAAATTTTCACTAAAGTGTTTTCCTGATAATAAACTGTTCTACTCTAGTTTAAAATAGACAAAAACAAAAATTATTTTGCTTTCAAGCACAAGTACAGCCGATTTTTCCAGCAGGAGATTTAAAGGGTAAATCAAAGAATGAGAAACAGATAGACACACAGACAGACAGACAGACACACACACACACACACACACACACACACGTGCACACACATACACAAAGAGATTTTAATTAATTAATTAAATTATTTATTTATTCACTTTATATCCTGATCTTAGCTCCCTCCCTTTTCTCCTCGCAGTTGCACCCATCCTCCCTATTCTCCCTCAGAAAAGGGGAACCTCCACAACCACCCACCCCAGTTCTCAAGCCTCATCAGGAATGAGTATGTCTTCTTCTGCTGTGGCCTGGCAAGGCAGCCCTGGCCAGTGGGAAGTGATCAAAAAGCAGACAACAGAGTCCATATTAGGGACAGCTCCTGATCTCCTTACTACAGGACCACATGAAGCCTGAGCTACCCATTGACTACATCTGCTACATCTGTGTAGGTGGCCTAGGTCCAGTCTATGCATGGTCCTTTGTTGATGCATCAGTATCCTCAGGAACTTCTGCACCCAGGTTAGTTAGAGCTGTTGGTTTCTTGTGGAATCCCTGACACCTCCAGGTCCTTTTATTCATCCCCCCACTTTTTCACAAGACTCCCTATGTTTCTCCCAATATTTGCTTGTGAGTCCCTGCATCTGTTTGGATCTCCTGCTGGGTGTAGCCTCGCAGAGGACAGCTATACTAGGCTCCCATCTGAGAGCATAGCAGAATATCATTACTAGTGTCAGGGTTGGCTCTCTCCCACAGAGTGGGTATCAGATTGAACCAGGCATTGGTTGGATATTCCCTTAATTCATGCTCTTTTTGTTCTTGCCCATTTTGCAGGCAGGGTGAATTTTGGGTTGATGATTTTGTGGGTGGGTTGGTGTTCTCCTCCCTTCAGTAGGAGTCCTATATAGTTAGAGAGTATCCTTTTCATTATCCGTGGATGATGTTTCTAGGAGTCTTGGCTAGCGTTACCCCCATATCCTTCCAGGAGCCTACGCTGTCCTAGGTCTCCAGCTTCTGTCCTCCTTCCCCTTCCCAGGTCTGATCTCCAACTTCATTTCTCTCTGCTGCTGTGTTCCCTCTCTTCAATCACTTCTGCTGTCTGTTCTGTTTCTCCTTCTCAGTAAGATCTTATTATTCTCCCTTGGGTCCTCCTTGTTATTTATCTTCTTTGGGTCTGGGAATTATAGTATGTGTATCTGTACTTAATCCTGCTTATAAGTTGAGTATATACCATGTGTGTCTCCCTGTTTCTGGGTTACCTCACTCAGGATGATCATTTTTTAGTTCCATCCATTTGCCAGCAAATTTCAAGATTTTCTTGTTTTTAATAGCCGAGTAGTATTCCATTGTGTAAATGTACCACAATTTATTTATCCATTCTTCATTGAGGGATATGTAGATTGTTTCCATATTCTCTTTATTTTATTTTATTAATTTATTCTTGTTACATCTCAATGGTTATCCCATCTTGTTATTACTAATAAAGATTCTATGAACATAGTTGATCATGTAGAAGAAAGGAAGGAGGGAGGGAGACAGAGAGAGAGGAGAGAGTGAAACACACACACACACACACACACACACAGAGAGAGAGAGAGAGAGAGAGAGAGAGAGAGAGAGACAGAGACAGAGACAGAGAGAGATTTAAAGCAAAGATATATACACAAAGCTATAAGCAATCCAGCACATAATATTTATGAAATATATAGTAAAGTAATTAAAATAGTAAGTTAAATAGAATGACTGGGGGAATTAGGAAAATTTCAGAAAATATAAATAATTAGAACTGATTCCAAACCAGCAGGAACAAAATACACAAAAACCATAGTAGCATATTAACAAAACCAAAATTCTTCAAAAGCACAAGGATGATTACCAAAATAAACATAATTTTGGTATATAACTTGATTAAAAGTATTTTATTTTTTAATTTTTTAATATTTTATTAATTTATTCATATCACATCTCAATGGTTATCCCATCCCTCATATCCTCCCATTCCTCCCTCCCTCCCATTTTCCCCCTACTCCCCTCCCCTATGACTGTGACTGAGGGGGATTTCCTCCCCCTGTATATGCTCATAGGGTATCAAGTCTCTTCTTGGTAGCCTGCTATCCTACCTCTGAGTGCCACCAGGTCTCCCCATCCAGGGGACATGGTCAAATATGGGGCACCAGAGTTCCTGTGAAAGTCAGACCCCAGTCTCCACTCGACTGTGGAGAATGTCCTGTCCATTGGCTAGATCCATTCAATAGAAAAAGGATAGCATCTTCAAGAAATGGTGCTGGTCTAAGTGTATGTCTACGTGTAAAAAAAATGCAACTGGACCCATATTTGTCACCTTGCACAAAACTCAAATCCAAGTGGATCAAAGACCTCAACATAAAAACAGAGACAATAAGTCAGTTAGAAAAAAGTAGGGAAGAGCTTGGAACACATTGCACAGGAACATTTTCTTTTAAAAATATATTTCATTAATTTATTCATATTACATCTAAATTGTTATCCCATCCCTTGTATCTTCCTATTCCTCCCTCCCTCCCATTTTCCCCTTACTCCCTTCTCCTATGACTGTATTTTCAAAATTACATTAAAGTCCAAATTCTTTTTAAATATAACATTATGTATGTCAGTGAAGTAGTATAAGTGGTACAGATGTAATTTGGGGATTATATGGGGGATTTCTAAGCACAACAAAATCATTTTGAAGTAAACTTGGAAATATACATATGTGAAAAAGCTTAAGACACTTACTTTGCAACTTAGTAACTTTAATGACTGAAATATTTTTTAAAAGTACAGCTAGAAAAATGTAAAGAATCCATCTAAGAATATTAAAACCACGAATGGAATTGGCTACATACAACAATTTTATATATCTATTACTGTATAACACTTTACAGAAGTTTTACACTTTTAAGTAAAATATAATCACTCTTCTTGCTTTTCTTCTCTCCAGCTTCTACCATGTCCCTTCCCT
This sequence comes from Acomys percivali, assembly GCA_907169655.1. Classification (NCBI taxonomy): domain Eukaryota; kingdom Metazoa; phylum Chordata; class Mammalia; order Rodentia; family Muridae; genus Acomys; species Acomys percivali. The sequence goes on along the minus strand of OU015760.1, from coordinate 70,956,008 downwards.
CCTAATTTCCCTCTGCTCCTTTATTTATAGCATTATTTTTTTGAGTTTTGTTATAGACACAATAGTTGTTGCCCTTGTATGTGTCTCAGAAGATGAATCCCTGTTGTGAAGACAGCACAGTCAAGGACATAGAACTTGGATAATTCAAACTGGATCTAATATGGGAGCCTTCTTCCTGAACAATGGCACTAATAGAAATGCTAACCCAGACATGAGGAACCTCAAGTTGTCTCACCATTAGACAAAGAACTACAGGCAACTGATTACTTCTGAAAGTAAGAATTAGCTTCTCCCACTGATGAGCACCTTGGTTGGATATCCAATACAAAGTAATCATCTATGAAACCATATGAACACAAACACAAAAAATAGACTCAGATGGCTGTATTTATCTCACTATGTATTACTTCTCCCTGTGTGTAGCTCTCTTTTTGTCTATCTCTATCTCAATCTCTGTTTCTACCATTTATGATTTGAAAGATCAATGGAGAGTATATAAAAGGAGTTGGAAGAAGGAAAGGGAAGGAATAAATGATGTAATTATAATTTTAAAAAAGAAAAAGAAATAATAAAAATAAAACAAAAAACCCCACAAAACTCTAAAGAAAAAAACAATACTGTCAGAAATATTTGAAAACTGAAATAAAACCACTTAATATTCTTAACATATGAGCAAGTTTCAACCAAACCAATTAGAAAATATTAAATAGAATAAAATTTAACATGGGTCATAAACAGAATAATCATTGATATTTTCAATTATTTTTATGAAAAAGTAACCTCCAAATAATCAATACTCAGATGAGAAAGTTTTTCAATCATTAACCTAAAAACTGGTTATGCAAACATGATTCTGGCAGGAACATTGTGAAATTGGCACTCATATTCAGTGAAGATGAAGTGTAAATCAGTAGAAATAATTTTGATGAAAACTTGGCAATGTAAAGACTTGAACAGTTTTTAACCTTATGACCTATTAATTCCACTCAATGAAATTTACTGTAAAGGAACAACCAGAAATATCTATAAAAACATATATAAAACACACTCTGAACATTTATCTTCTTATTTTATTATCTTCTTATTCTATTTTATCTAGGATTTTATATAATCACTCTTTATATGTTTTTTTTCTATCCCTGTCTTTCCTTGCTTCCAAGTTCTTTTATGTCCCCCCCATTCAAACTCATGACCATTTCTTTAACTATTATTGTTACATATGTATATATAAATGTACCCTGATCAATCCATTTAGTGTTGATCATATGTATATTTCTTTAGAGGTCAAGAGGTCATTATGCTCAACTATGTGCACTAGCAAAACTGGGGACATTAAATACTCATAGTTATCTTTTCAAAAGAAGGGATGTATAACTTTGTTTTCTTTTCAGAAGGCTGGGAATGGAGGTGGTTAATTAACTGGAAATCACTAAGCTATCTATATGGCCAGGCCACATCTATATCTCCCAGATTCTTTATCTAAGCCATCCTCCCATACCCTTATCTTGAGCACTGTTTTCTCATTCAGTCGGTAGTACTCATCCTTATAGGAGATGTCACATGAATTCTATAAATAGGAACAATTTTTTAATATCCTGGTCACCCTTTTGCTGTCTTTATCACTGAAACCACCCTAGATCCTCCCTTTCATAAACCCTTAAGATGTCACATGTAGTCTATTTATAGAACCTATCTTTATGGAAAGAGGTCATATGTACTTCACAAAGAGATTTGATGTAAACACGCTTTAAATTTTGTTTTACATGAAGGATTGAGTTAATTACCACTAGGGAGCTTAACTATGCTCAAAATACACTGCCTGATGTCAGACCCTCAAAATGTAGGTCACCACTGTCTACCGAGTTCCTTCTTGCCTCAGATGGATTGGCACTATGCTGGCCATGGGGGTAGCACAGGCCTCCTCATAAGTGCTTAGGTATGAATTTTTGGCTTTGGATGACCATATCAGTGTTTGACTACTAGAAAAGTCTTCTCCTTCTATAAGCAGTTATTAACTGCCTCTAGGTCTTTATGTATGAGTGGTGCCTGTGAGAGTTTCCTTATCCACATTAACATGTCAGCTGAGGTTTTTATTGTGCAGATCTTGTTAAGATGACCATAGTTTTGAGATTTTGTGGGTTCTGGTTACCTGGCATATATAGAAGGAACCATCTCACTCTAATATTTCAACCTCTCCTTTTCCAAAATTCCTGAAGTAGGGGTTATATTGCCATTATATCAATTGGGTATGGGTGTTCCGTGCTCTGTTGTTCTGTGTAGTTGATCAATTGTAGGTTTCTACAGTACTCACTGTATGCTGAAAATGAAGTTTATTTGATGTGGGGTTACAGTCATACTTTCTGTGCATGTAAGCATAATTATTTAGCACACAGATAGAAATTAAACTGATTGATTAATGAGGTAGTAATAAGATTCTCCTCTAGGATCCATGGCCTCACTAGACAGGAACTTGGCTGGTTTTAATGTATCAGGCATGAATTCCTTCCTGTGGATCGGGCCTTAAGTTTAATTGGAAGACTGTTAGCTAATCCCAAGATATAAGTACCATTGATGATATCTTGCTATGGTAACCATTTTGTGCTTCATAGGCTTTATAGATGGGTAGGATTATGGATTTTTTTCTCCCTTGGCATATAGCATAGCATCTTCAGATACCATGAAAACATTTCTTCAGGGAAGAGGCTTCCAGGTCATTTCTAGATCAGTTCCTTCAAGCACCACGTCTGAAATATGTGATGTTTTCAAAATATGGTTTTAACTTTAAATAGTGAGAGGTAGCCAAGGCTAACATCAATAGCCTATTGCTATTGTTTGGTAGTTTCATTGACTCCCCTGACAAACACTTCAAAAAGATGTTTCTAATGCCTGATACTAGGGTTTTGTTAACTAGTCTATGTATTTGGGGAAAAATTATATCACCTGAAGTGGTATAAATTCTATCTATCTACAATCTACCTATCTATCTATCTATCTATCTATCTATCTATCTATCTATCTATCTATCAAATTAGATATTATATATTTAAGTAAGACAAAATTACACTATAGCTTTTTCAAATATTCTTAGTACTGAGAAATCTCTTATTAGCAAACATACGGAATCAGCCTAACTACTCAAAAATAAGGCTTGTTTAAGTAGTTATGGAGTATTAATACCATTACAAAGTATATTTTGTGTGGTAATTCAAGATCATGGCTAAATAATTGAGCTCAAAAATTGGAGAAAGTAAAGAAACTGGTATATTCCTACTAAGTTATCTGGGAATGAGTACTGAAGTGCTTCATGAGAATGATACAAGCTCCAGAATACACAGGCTTTGAATAAAAATACAAGATTGACAGCCTCTACTATTCTGTATCTTTATTTGGGAAGAGATCAAAAGCAATGAGTTTTTATTAATGTAAATATAAACAAGATTCACTTATCTGCTTTTATTAGAACCCTAGACATACAGAATGCTTGCTGAAGGGTTGTGCTTCACAGTCCTGAACCCAATATAAGGAGTTGCCTGCAGCAGACAATGTGACATTGTTCTTATAGAGATGTATATGTTAATATCCCTTTCTTCTGAAACTCAGGAGGCTTCCCTGTTGCACAATACTTACACTAGAACTAATGTTAAAGGATATCCTGCTCTGAATACCAGAAGCCACTGAATTATCTCATACCAGACTCCATACTCACTGCATTAAACTCCCATAAGTGGCCATAGCATCTGGACAGTCATTTCAAAAGTTGATGCTGAAGATTGTACATATATGCATACATAAGAAGGGTACTAGACACCAATATCTCACTAGTCACAAAATTCAATTCATATGGATTAAGGACTAAAAGAATAGGAAAAATTCTCCAGAAATTCTCTGGGAAGGATTTATTTATATAGAAACAAGCTACAAAAGCTACAAAAAATAGACAAGTGGAATTACATTAAAAAAAAACCCTCAGCAGTGGGAAGACTTAGCAGCATGGAAATATATCTAATATAATGAGAGAAAATATTTCAAGCTATGTATATTAAATGAAATAATATCATGATTATATAGGCAGTAAAAGGACCAATTAAAAAGTTGGCAGCAGACCTGGGGCTTTCAGTCAGTGATAACAAGCTTGCCTAGCATGTAGAAAGCACTCAGTTTGGCCTTCAGCGACACTGAAAAAGAGGCTATAGAACAAAACAGACATTTCTCAGAAGACGTACAAATGACCAATAGATGTGGAAAAAGTTTATTAATCATCACTTATCATCATTATGCAAATCAAAGCAATTTGACAGAAACATTATTTCGTACAAGTTACAGTGACTATTTGTCAAGAAGTCAAAACAAAAAATAGCAAATATTGGTTTGGAAAAAGGAAAACTTACATACTGTTGGTGAGAATATTAATTCATATAGCAATTTTAGAAAACGACTTACTGGTTCCTCAAAAATTGATATTAAAATGATCATTCAAAGCAATAATCCCTTTACTCAGTTGAGAACCTAGAAGGTTTAATCATGCTTGTCAATTTGATTGGATATAAAATCTGTAGAATACGTTTTCAGAAAGGATTAACTGAAGAGGAAAGACCCTCACCCATCATGGGCAATACTTGATAGCAGCTACTCAGATAAAGAAAGGTATGAAGAAAATACAGTGCCACTTGCTGACCTGAGCTCCATCCCTTTACAGCCTCTCCTGCTGCTTCCATCCTTGTTTGTCATCATAATATTACAATATCATAGGAAGTCAATGAAGGAAAAAGTATTTTCTTCTAGTCAAAAAATAAAATCAAATCCACTTTTAGGTGGAGACCTAACATTCCAAGATTTAGGACTACTTCTCTGGCTGGTGGAGTCACCTTAAGCTTTGCTAAAGGGTGGGGAGACATATTTATCCCTTTAATGAGATAAACAAACCTATCACCAGTGCAATTGCTTGCAGAGACACAGCCATGTAACTTCTGTTAATCTTTTCTGAAAAGTGTCACTTTTCTCTTTTTCTGGTTGATCTCTTTTCTAAGTATATTTTCTCTAACATCTTGGGTTTCCTCACTGTTTATCTAAAGCTCCCCAATCAAGCATTTTTCTATGTGTTTTTTTTTTTTCTGCACCATGGATGACTTCCATTGCTAAACATGGCAGCTTAACTGAAATTGCATGATTTTCCTTCCTTTCCTCTTCATTCTTTTAGGGAGATATAGAGATTTACAGCTTACATGCCCTTGGATTTTTCTTTTAAACTTTAATAAAAATGCCCCAAAACATTTTCCTCATTCCATTACAGATATAATATATATTATATTTATTGAAGTGTAATTATGTCACTTTCCCCTTTCAATTTCCTCCCTTCACCCCCTCTACAAGGTGGGCAGAAAGATTATAAGAACCAGAAGAATAAGAAGTTTTCTCAGAGATTGTGTCTCCTATAAATGTCAGAGGTGCTATACCCATGAATTCTCATTAATACAGCTGACTAAACTACCCTAGACAAAGAACTACAGCAACTAAGAAATGCTGATAGGTGGAGAAATAGTCTTTCCCAAGAAGAAGCCTGAAATTGAGTCTATTATTCTTAATTTTTTAGTAAGACTAAGAACTCTGATATGGGTTCCTGATTTTTTTTCAGTAATGTGTGGTACTTATGATGGGCCTTCCCCCAATTACCAGTAATGATAATCTAGCTTCTTTTACATTCTAATGTGGAGACAATGTTAGTGGCTTTCCATAAATTTACAAAGCCTTGAATACAAGATTGAGACCACTGAGACATCCAGATTTGTGACAGGTAGCCTGTCATTCTCTCCAGAGTGCAGACAGCCACTCTTGGATTGTCTATCCTATGTTGTATAAGTGAATTTACTAAACCATTCTCTGTCATATATATGCTCATTACATTATTGGTTATCTTCCTCTAAGAACTCCTAACTAAAATATATCTTTAAAAAATTAATTCAAGATATTGAAGTTTTTCACACACACACAGACACAAATGCATACATAAACACACAGGGAGAGAGAGACAGAGAGAGAGAGAGAGAGAGAGAGAGAGAGAGAGAGAGAGAGAGAGAGAGAGAGAGAG
>OU015760.1:70858531-70949913 GCA_907169655.1 Acomys percivali | reverse complement strand
GAGAGAGAGAGAGAGAGAGAGAGAGAGAGAGAGAGAGAGAGAGAGAGGGGGAAAATAGTAAAAAATTTGGAATTAATCTAAGTCGCTAACAATGAATGCACAAACAAAATGTGGCATATAGATAGTGGAATACTATTTTTCTGTGTAAAAGAATTGTCACATGAGACAATATCGAAAGACTTGTAGGACATTTTATTAGACATAGAAAGTTAAATGATATATAATTTTTTTCTTGTATATACTTTTTAAAGAACTTTATTACATAGAGTTCCGATTATGTAGTTATCAAGATTTAGAATGCAAGATGACTTTGGAAAATCAGGTAAAGTAGTCAATAGGTACAAGAGCACAAGTATACATGAGGAATATAATATAATGCTTTGTTGCATAGTCAAATGCATATAGTTTAAGGTAACATATTGCATATCCAAAATATATGGAGAGAACATTTTAATAAGATTATCACAGACAGATGGTAGATTCATGTGCTGGATAGGTCTTGTGAACTTTCCATAAACTAGAATCATGTGGGTAGAGGAAATCTCAATGGAGGAATTGCCTCTATAAGAATTGCCTGGAAGCAAGTCAGTGGGACTGTTTTTTTTTTTTTTTTTTATTAATGATTGATGTGGGTGGTCCTATTTTACTCTGATCAATGTTACCTTTGGACAGGAGGTCATTAATTGTACAAGAAAACTGGCCAAGCATGCCATGAATAGGAAGCCTGTACGCAGCATTTCCCCATAGTCTCTGCTTCAGTTCTTGCCTTCATGTACCTGTCTTGAGTTCCTGCTTTGACTTAACATGATAACGGACTCTAATATATAAACCAAATAAAAACTTTTCTTCCAGTGTTGCTTTTGGATTCAGTATTTATTACAACATGAAAGCAACCTAGAATAGGTTATGAGGTTCTAAAGTAGAATAATTATGCTTATTTGATCATTATATAATGTATGCTTGAATCCATCCACTATACTACACTATGTCTGTGAAATTTTTTATTCTTAAATTATCATATTTACTTATACCTATGTAATCTCAACCAATATTCTAAGTATTTACTTTTAAAAAGTGTGTTCGAAACAATAGCATGGTAGAAATATATTGCTCAATTTTAAAACAATAATCCCCAAACAGAATTTAAATTGATTTCACAATGATGTTCATGGGTAAATAAATGTATAAGGAATACTAAAAAAAGTGATTTTTGTATTGGGATTTTAATAATCTTGTTCTTATTTTCTATTCTGTTTCTATTTTCTTTATTTTCTAAATTATTTCCAATACAGCTCTAATATATTTTGTTGTTTCATTTATTGCTATGACAGGTTCTCACACTGTAGCTAAGGCTGGACTTGTATTTTCAATCCTGTGCCTCTGTCTTTTGAATGATTGGATTTCAGGCATACACTATTATATCCAACGTATATTCTGTAAATATAGAAGTTATGAATCAGGTTTACTGAAATGAACCTCTTCTATGAAAATGTCAAAATGAATATAAATTCATTCAGAGTCTGTCAACAACTATTCTAATTCCTTAATATTTGGAAGGTACAAAGAGAACAATATGTTAGAAATCTGAGGACCCCCAAAGTTAAAAGGGTCATTCCACATAAACATGCCTTATAATGTAGTGGTTGGTGAGTGCAAGCATAAGTTTGAAAATGGTAAATTCAAAAGCAAGCACATAATTACTTTCATTGGCATAGAGGGGGTAAATGAAATTCCTTCGATGAAAAACTGTTGGAGAGATCATATTTTACTGGTTCCTGTGTCTTTGTTTTTCATTTAGCTTTTCCTTTTATATGATGCATTAAATTTTTTGATAAGCTCCCCTTTGCCATAAGGATGGATTTGATCGTTTAGCATTGTATTATCTGGAGTAAGCCCACTAGACCATGCATTCAAGGTAATTTCATTTTATCTGGAAGTATAATTGAAGAATTGCATTTTCAATGTTAGAAGATCACTAAAATGGTTCCTAGCATGAACCTTGGTCAACTGGATGCAATCCTATTTAATAGTGCCTTTGATAGCTTTCATTTAAAATCCCAGTGCCAAATTCTGGGGGAAAGAGACCTTGAATAAAATTAGTTTCTAAAGGAACAAAGAAGGTAACATGTACTTTTTTTTCCCTCAGAATTGATGACAATCTTAAAATGTCAGATCTGCCTGCATTTAAATAGCACATTCATAGAAAAATGAGCTATTTTTGCATAGGATAAAAAATACACATGAGTGGTCATAGAACTTCCGGAGGACAAGTAGCTATTTTATCTTCTCTTTATGTTATCAGAAAGCAGGTTGAAATGCCCTTTACAAAACACTTTTATAGTATTGGCAAAGAGAAAATTCAGCCAAATGGCTTGATTAAAGTTCTAATAATTATGAGATTGAAGTGTAATTTAGTTATCTGTATTTTATTTTCCTTTTAGCTCTTTTAAAATAAAAGTGCATAGCTGTAGGACATCATAATTGTTAGAAAGACTGAGTCACTTCCATTTACTTTAAGAACTAATTGGCACAAAAATATAGTTTAGAGATATTTATTTGTCTTGACAAATACAATATTCTAGCTGCCTACAGTTTGGAGAATGCATTCATATTTTGCTTCACAGTATAAAAATATTAAAACCCATGATTATCACTAAAGGAAAGTAGGCAAAAGCACACTTTAAAATCATAAAAAACATGTTTTCTCATTTTGAAAATAAAAAGAAACTATGGAGACAAATGTAAGAGCCATACTCTCTTTTTCTGGCATATAAAAATAGAGAGGGACCAAGACCAAGCAGGTTGCTAGAAATGGAGTTTGAAAATGCCAAATACCTTAGAGGTAACCAACAACTCTCAGCTCTCAAATTGGACTAAAGGTGTACACAAAAATGGAAATTTTACCTGTAATGTTCACTCTCAATCAAGCAAATTTCTTTTTGATATAGACAGAGACCACTATATGAAACTACATGCAATCAAAATGCAGTTTTGGAGCCCAGTCCCCAGTGTATACACCTACAAAACACTCCTATACCTCATGTTCAGAGAACACTGAAGAACAGGGACAGAAAGATTGCAGCAACCAGAGTATCAGAGAGTTTTCTGTGAGATTGTGTCTCCTTGTAATGTCAAGAGTTACACCTATATAAATCTCACCTACATGAATGCCCAAATGTGAACAGAACAAAGACGGTATCTATTGTTCTGGCTATTCTTGGTTGTCAACTTGACTACAGTTGGAATGAACTACAATATAGAAATGGAGGGCATACTTGTGAGATATATTTTGCTTGGTTTGAAGTGAGTGGATCTACCTCTAATCTGCATCTTGAGGTAGGAAGACAAACCTCTAATTTGGGCCCTACATTCTGCTAAAAGCCTATATGAGGACATGGGGGGGGGGGGGGGGAAGCCTTTCTCTTTGCATGCTTGCTTTCTCCATGCTAGCAAGTCTATTTTGTCACTGGCATTAAAGCCTACTTCCTCAGGACTGAGCAACTACTGGATTTTTAAACTTTCTGTTCATAGTCTGCCTTTGTTGGATTAGGTGCACCATTGGCTATAAGACAGGTTCAGTCTATAAGTTCTGCTACTCTAGAGAATCCTTACTAGTACATCAGTGAACATGCAAAGCTGGATAAAATAAAGCCCACAAGGCCTCAACTCTACAAAAAGAACAATATATAGGCAACTGAAAAAGCTAGGAACTAGAGTGGTGGTCTTCCCCAGGGAAAAGCACTCTACTCGATTGTCCAGTGTCAAATGGTAATCCCTAAAAGCATACATACAAATAACAGTATATGAACTCTACAGATAACATTTGTGAATATATATGAATATTCATATACATATGTGCATGCAATAACAAGGAGAATGGGAAGGAATATATAGGATGATTTGGATGGAGGAAAAGGAAAGTTTAAATGTAATTAAATTATAATATCAAAAATGTTAAAAATTATTAAAAGGTATATATATCTTATGAAAAATTTAAAGAAAATGTTAAACATTAAGATCTATCTGGGTATAGTTTTCATAAATTATCTGAACAACCATATACAGATTATTGTGATATCTGTAAACCAAGTCAATATCTTGTGATTGTGTCATTCTAAGATAGTTCAGGTGAAAAATCTATGTGTGTGTGTGTGTGTGTGTGTGTTTGTGTGTGTGTTGGTTCTCACTCTATGTAAAGGTACTAGATAAAGAAAAGATTTTTCCTTGCCTATTGTAACTATTGTTTTACAGTTTCCAAGTTAAATGGCAAACTGTCATCCCAGTAGTACACATGTATATTAGTAAGGAATCCAATTGTCTAGAACCTCAAGAGACAAAAGGAATTTGCTGAAACTAGATTTCAGATAAATGGACATCAAGTATAGATGTATTATCCTTAACATTGATCCTGGTTTATCTCCTGGGTTGAATACATGTATCACTCTTGGTATTTCAGATGTGTTAAGAGTGTTACTTACTGCTGATTCACCTGGATAAAAATTTAAAGAGACATACACTTTTATTTCATTTCATTTGTATTATTTAGTTTTTGAGAATTTCATATATGAATATTATATGTGAATATCATCTCTCTTCTCCCTCTCTTCCTACAAACTCTGCTTATTCTACAACTTCCTTCTCAAATCCATGGTCTCACATTCTTCATTATTGTTGCTTATTTATTTATCTAGCTATTTACTTTATTTTTAATTAATATTTTATTTTTTATAATTTACTGACATTACACACCAACTGTTACACCCTAGCTAGTATACTCCTGTTCCCACCCTCCCTCTCCCTCTCCCACACCCCTATTCCTTTCCCTTAGTCTTCTGACAGAGGGAGCCTTCTTCCTCTACCATCTGACCTCAGCCTATCACATCTCATTAGGATAGCCTGCATCCTCTTCCTCTGTGGCCCCACAAGGCTGCCCTGCCCAGAAGAAGTGATTAAATTGTGGGCACCAGAGTCCACATTAGAGGTAGTCCCTACTCTCTTAGGGGATCCACATGGAGAATAATATATCCATCAGCTACATCTGAATAGGGGATCTAGGTTCTCTGCATGCATTGCTTTTGGTTGGTGCATTAGCTTCTGCAGCTCCCCCCTACCCCTGCTCAGATTTGTTGGCTTTGATGATCTTGTGGAGTGCCTGTACCCTCTGGGTCTTTCTATGCCCACATTCTTCCATAAGAGTCTCAGTGCTCTGCTTAGAGTTTGGCTGTGAGTCTTAGCATCTGCTTTGATGTCCTGCTGGATGAAATCTTTCATAGGACCTCTATGTTGGGACTTATAAGGGAGAATATACCATGTGTGACTTTCTGGGTATGGGTTACCTCACTCAGGATGATCATTTCTAGTTCCATCTATTTGCCTGAAATTTTCAAGATGTCATTGCTTTTAATAGCTGAATAGTATTCCACTGTGAAAATGTATCACAGTTTCTTTATCTATTCTTCAGTTAAGGGACATATAGGTTGTTTCCAGATTTTTTCTTGAGGGAAATTTAGTGTCATTATAGATTCTGGCTATTATGAATAACGCTGCTATGAACGTAATTGAGCAAGTTCCTTTGTATAGTGGAGCATCTTTTGGGCATAGGCTCAGGAGTAGTATGGCTGGGTCTTGGTAGAGCTATTCCCACTTTTTGAGAAAGCTCCAGATTGATTTTTCACAAGACACCTTGCATTGTGCCCACTGTTTGGCTGTGAATCTCAGCATCTGTTTCAAACTGCTGCTGGATGGAGCCCCTCAGAGGACAACTCTGATAGTGCCTGTCTGTAAGCATAGCAGAGTATCATTAATAGTGTCAGGAGTTGGCTCTCTCCCGTGGGCTGGGTCTTGTGTTGGCCCAGGCACTGGTTGTCCATTCCCTCAGTGTTTGCTCTATCTGCTCTATCTTTATCCCTGCAAGTTGTATGCAGGGTAAATTTTGGATCAACGTTTTTACGGATGGGTTGGTGTTCTCCACCATCCTCTAGGAGTGTTGTCTACTTAGAGGGTGTCCTCTTCATTCTCCAAGTCTCCTGCTCCTAGGAGTCTCAGATAGGTTCTCCTCCATATCTTTCTAAAAACCTACCCTGCATAGGTCTCCAGCTCGTCACAGAGATGCATCCTGCCCACAGTTTCTCCTTTCTAAGTTCTCTCTACCCTCTCTCTGCTCTCACAGGGTCTAATCTCCACTCTCATTATCTCTCTGTACTCCCTCTCCTACCTTGCTACCTCTTTTCATCCACTACTTAGGTCTATTCTATTTCTCCTTTTCGGTGACATTTAAGCATCCTCCATTGGGTCATCCTTGTTACTTATCTTCTTTGCCTCTGTGCATTGTAGTATGTTTATCCTGTGCTATATGGCTAAAATCCACATATAATTGAGTATATACTATGAGTGACTTTCTATGTCTAGGTTACCTCACTCAGAATTATCTTTTCTAGTTCCATCCATTTTCCAGCAAATTTCATTATTTCCTTATTTATAATAGCTGAATATTCCATTTTGTAAATGTACCAAAGTTTCTTTATCCATTCTTTGGTTGAGAGTCATCTAGGTTGTTTCCAGATTTGGGCTATTATTTTTTTAAATTTTTAAATGATTTTACTTTTATTATTTTTATGTGCATTGGAGTTTTTTTTTCCATTTTTTATTAATTCATTCATATTACATCTCAATTATTATCCCATCCTTTGTATCCTCCCATTCCTCTCTCCCTCCTGATTCCACCCTATTCCCATCCCCTATGACTGTGACTGAGGGGGACTTCCTCCCCCTGTTTATGATCATAGGGTATCAAGTCTCTTCTTGGTAGTCGGCTATCCTTTCTCTGAGTGCCATCGAGCCTCCCCATCAAGGGGACGTGGTCAAATATGGGGCACCAGAGTTCATGTGAAAGTCAGTCCTCACTATCTACTCAACTGTGGAGAATGTCCTGTACATTGGCTAGATCTGGGTAGGGGTTTGATGTTTACTGCATGTATTGTCCTTGGTTGGTGCCATAGTTTGAGCAGAACCTCTGGGCCCAGATCTGCCCATCATAGTGTTCTTCTTGTAGGTTCCTAGGACTTTCTGGATCCTTCTATTTCCCCATTCTCCCATACTTCTCTCACCTAGAGTCCCAATAGGATATCTTCACATCTATCCCACTTTCCTGGTAGGTGAAGACTTTCATAAGAGATGCTCCAGCACACAACAAGGACATATGATCAACCATGTTAATAGCAGCCTTATTCATAATAGCCAGAACATGGAAACAACCTAAATGTCCCTCAGTAGAAGAATGGATAGAGAAACTGTGGTACATTTACACTATGGAATACTACTCAGCTATTAAAAACAAGAATTTCCCGAAATTTGTGGACAAATGGATTGAACTAGAAATGATCATAATAAGAGAGTTAACCCAGAAGCAGAAAGAGTCAAATGGTATATACTCACTTATATCTGACTATTATTAAAAAGCTGCTATGAACATAGTTGAGCAAATGTCCTTGATGTATGGAGGACCATCTAGCTATTTATTTTATACATGTAACCTACTCAGTCCTTTTAGTGAAGCTTATGTATAGTTCATATATATTTTTAGTGCTTCTTGTTTATAAGTAGAGTTGTCAATATGATTTTGTATAACCTATCAGGAGGCTCCTTCCTATAAAAGGCTAATTCTCCCTCTCCTGGTAGCTATTAATTACCATTCTTCTCTATCAATCTGAAAATTTCTATCTAGACCTAAAAACATGTTAGCCGTAAACAACTAAACTTAATTGTAAAACTAAACTATCTGGTCTTCAACTCCAATAATAGACATTGATTTACATTCAGAGTTTTAGACTCACCAAGATAGGAAAGATATTTTCTCCAAGGTTGCCAAATACAAACAGACAAAACACTGTGAATGTAAAACTTATATAATTCATAATTGTTTTGTGTCCTTCTTGTTGTATATAGTTTATTGTATTTATGTGTAATAATATAAATGTATATGTAAAAGTAAAATAAAAAAAGATTGGAGAGGAAACAACATCAATGGATTTATACAATACTGGATACTGTATATTGTAATATCAGCCCACTGGGAACATGTGCTCAATGATGTGGTAGTGGCATGTATCTAACTGGCATGTTGGTTGGATATGAGACCTTTTGCACAGAAGGGAATTCATGTTTGGTCCTGTAAACACATTTAAAACTCATGATAGATTTGCTATAGTTCCAAAAGGAGAATCTACTAATGGTATTTTGCTTAATAATCATTTATCAAACTGACTTCTAAATATTTAAGATTATATTTATAAATTTGTGCTGCTCTCAAAAGATTACTGGTCGTCATCTAGTAGTTGGTCTTATGAAATTTCCACCATCTGTATAACCAACCATGTAAGCTGATATTGTTGTTTAGGTACCAGTATTTGTTGTGGTTTCATTGGGGGAATTGTCATAGAGAGACAACTATATCAGCTAGATATCCTGGCCCTCTAGCTCTTAACTATATTTTTTTCTCTTCTTCAGTGGGGTTCCTAAGCATTAGGTGTATGGAATGTGTTATTTGTGTGCTGAGTGGGCTCAAAGCTTATGGTCAGTTATTCTCTAATTTTAACCAGTTGTGTCTTTCTGTAATGGGCTCAGTCTGTTGCAACAAAACTTCTTTGATGAGACATTTAAGTACAGTTATTTGTGGGAATAAGTATATGTATTTAGAATGCACTTAGAAAGTAGATTCTGTTTAGGGAAATAGCACTAATAGAACTGCTTTTAGGACCCATGAGGCCATAGGTAGTGGCTAGATTTATAGTACGAGGTGTGGATCCTTTTCAGCTGAGTGTGCTTTAAGTCCATTTCACCCACTGTGGGCTACCGTGATTCTATAATTTTTTTAGTGTTATCCATTTATCTACAATTTTTTATTTATTTATTTTAATTTTTTAATTTTTTTTATTAATTTATTCTTGTTATATCTCAATGGTTATCCCATCCCTTGTATCCTCCCATTCTTCCCTCCCTCCCATTTTCCCCCTATTCCCCTTCCCTATGACTGTTCCTGAGGGGGATTTCCTCCCCTTTTATATGCTCATAGGGTATCAAGTCTCTTCTTGGTAACCTGCTATCCTTCCTCTTAGTGTCACCAGGTCTCCCTCTCCCAGGGGACATGGTCAAATATGAGGCACCAGAGTTCGTGTGAAAGTCATACCCCACTCTCCACTCAATTATGGAGAATGTTCTGTCCATGGGCTAGATCTGGGTAGGGGTTTAAAGTTTACCACCTGTATTGTCCTTGGCTGGTGCCATAGTTTGAGCGGGAACCCTGGGCCCAAATCTGCCTTTCATAATGTTCTACTTGTAGGTTTCTGAGACCCTCTGGATCCTTCTACTTTGCTATTCTCACATGGTTCTTTCATCTAGAGTCCCAATAGGATGTCCTCCCCTCTGTCCCAGTTTCCTGGTAAGGGAAGGCTTTTGTGGGACATGCCCCTTGGGCTAGTATACAGATATAAGTGAGTATATACCGTTTGAGTCTTTCTGCTTCTGGGTTAACTCACTCATTATGATCATTTCTAGCTCAATCCATTTGTCCACAAATTTCGGGAATTCCTTGGTTTTAATAGCTGAGTAGTATTCCATAGTGTATATGTACCACAGTATCTTTATCCATTCTTCTACTGAGGGACATTTAGGCTGTTTCCATGATCTGGCTATTATGAATAAGGCTGCTATGAAAATGGTTGAGCAAATTTTAAAAGATCTTCACCAACCCTACATCTGACAAATGTCTACTATCCAAAATATATAAAGAACTCAAGAAATTAAACACCACCAATCCAAATAACCCAATTGAGAAATGGGACTTAGAACTAAACAGAGAATTCTCAACAGAGGAATATCAAATGGCTGAGAAACACTTAAAGAAATGCTCAACCTCCTTAGTCATCAGGGAAATGCAAATCAAAACAACTCTGAGATTCCATCTTACACTCATCAGAATGGCTAAGATCAAAAATTCAAGCGACACCTCATGCTGGTGAGGATGTGGGGAGAGAGGAACACTCCTTCATTACTGGTGAGAATGCAAACTAGTACAGTCATTTTGGAAATCTATCTGGTGCTATCTCAGAAAACTGGGAATAGGACTTCCTCAAGACCCAGTTATTCCACTCCTTGGATTATCTACAATTTTTATTAGTTTATTCTTTTATATAGCTGAACAGGATTCCATTTTATTTTTGTGCTACATTGCATTATCCTTATATTTGTTGAAAGAATTGTAGGTAGTTTCCATTTCCTAGCTATTGATTGAAACTAGTGGTAATAAATATGCATGAGAAAGTATCTCTGAAATAGGATACGTAGTTCTTTGGGAACGTGCCAAGGAATGATGGTATATCTGTGCCATATGGAAGTTTTACTTTTAGCTTTTTAAAAATTCTCCACAATAATTTCTAGATTGGCTATACCAGTTTACAATCTGACGTACAGTGAATGAGAGTTCTCCTTTCCCTGAATCCTCAACATCATTTGTTGTCTTATTCTTGATCTTAGAGCCATTATGGGATGTGAAGACATCTCAAAATAGTTTTAATATGCATTTTCTTAATTGCTAATGATGTTTAACATATTTTGTAATATGTCTTAGTCATTTTTAATTCTTCTTTTAATAACTCTATGTCCAGACCCACAGCATATTTTTAAGTAGGCATTTGTTTTCTTGAGTTTTTGCTTTTTAACTTCTATATATATTTTATATGTTAATCCTCTATTAGATTATTCTCTTTCACTCTGTGAGATTCCTCCTAACTGGAGTGATTGTTTCTTTGTTATACTGACACTTTTTAGTCTTATGTGTATCATTTATCAATTGTTAACATTAATTCTTTGGCAAATGGGGTTGTATTAAGAATATCCTCTTGGGGATGGGTGTGGTGGCACATGCCTTTTTCTCCATTATTAAGGAAGCAGGGACAGGGAAACCTCCAGTTCAAATCTAATCTGGTCTACAGGGAGAATTACAGAAAATGAGGGCTACACAGAGAAACCCTGTCTTGAAAAACCAAGATACTGTTATCTACAGTAATATAGAGAATATCAAAAGAACTTACAAAGTAACATAAGATAGAATTATGATATGAAAAGCTGCAAACAGTAAATGGATGGAACTACAAAATTCATATTGAGTTATGTAGCCTAGACAAAGAAAGAAAAAAATCACAAATTCATTCGTATCTTTGAATCCTATAACCAAACCTTTAGATCTGCGTACATACTCAGGAGTAACTGCACAAAACAAGATAGCAAAAAGCAACCATTTACATGGTTTTGGTGTGGGGTAGAGGAGCAATAGGGAGGAAAATAGCAGGTACAAGTGCAGTATTTGAGGAAATGGGAATAGAGAGGTTATAATAATGAAGAAGTGATATAAATACTGAAAAGGGGGAACATACAGTGACATTGCGGATGTCTGAAAATTAATGGAGAAATAAACTATTAACTATCTATATAAAATAACTATAATACATGGTAAGTCTGTGTATAAATATACATAAATAATTTCAATGAAAATTTCTCATCTAGGCTGACAATGCTCCCTTCAAGAGCCAATTACTTCATAAGCAAAACCTCTACTCCAGGCATGAGAAGCCCTCTGTTGAGTTGTTGGTCAGAGTTGTTCAAAGAAACTCCCCCAAATTACAACCTGTTGCTAATTTTCTTGGACATCCCCAGTGGTGGAAGGTAATTTCTACTTGCTGAAGATATAATTTACTTCAGAAAAAGGGCCTAGAAAACTCTGAGGTGGAACAAGATAAAAGTTCCTCCATGAGGACTACTTTTCATGGTAACAGTCTTATATAACTGTGACAACTATGTGTGATAGTGGCATGCATACATTAGAAGTATCTAATAGTTCTGCAATTAGAATTAAGAATAACTCAACAAAAGGGAAATTATGCCCAGTACAGGAAATTAGACAACTCATCAGGACTAGTTAAGTCATGGATCTTGAGAGAGAATGTACAACTAGTACTTTAGGAAAACAGCATAATACCAAACTACATTCTAATTATTTGCCTATATATCTACAGATTAAGTATAGATTCCATGCCTCATCAAGGAAACTTCTCTTTTTGATTGATGGAAACCATTACATAAAACCAGAACAAGTGAAAAAGCACAGTTTTACCACCCAAGTTCCGGGAGATGCATCTACAATAAAACTCATGCATCTAAGGATCAGGGAGCATTGAAGATGAGATGAGACAGAGGAACAGGAAGTTTGCTGTGAGATTTTGTTCCTAGTAATTTCAGAAACTACATAAATAAAGTCTTACCAATAAGACTTTCTGAACATGTGTTGAACAAGGAGAAGAACAATAGATGTATTAATGTGTATGTTGAATGCTCAGGTGAGTGCAACCTAAGAACTACAGGAAGCTAAATAATACTGAGAGTTGGAGAAATACTCTTTGTCAGGTATGAGGACATCAATTAGTTATGCAAAGCCAAACGGCCAGCACTAAAAACCTGTATACAAATAACAGTATGAAAAAGGTGTAGGTTGTTTTAATGTGTTTAAGAACACACACACACAGAGACACACATCCATCTATGTAAGAACAATTGAAGAAAAAATGGCTGAATTTAGAAGAGAGCAAAGAGAAGTATATGGTAGTGTTTGGAGGGAGCAAAGAGAAAAAGAAAGTATAAAATTATACTACAATCTCAAAAAACAAAAAAAAATTAAAAGTTATAAGAAATATATTGATATTTATTTCATTTTTAGTGATTTAGGGGTATTGAATAGAAAAAATAATAAATATAGTTTGCATATTGATCATGTCAAATTATAGCTTTCCATGCTTTTAAATAGAAATTTAACCCAGATCCAGAAAGATACACATGGTATATACTCATTATATTCTGACACTAGCCCAATAGGGATGGCTTTTGAGAGCCTTCATTCAGTGGGAGGTTGGGACAGAAGCTAGGACTTCCTATGTGACTCCAGGTGAGAGAGGTATGGGAGTATAGGGAAATGTGTGATGCAGAGGGCCCAGGAACTCTACAAAAAGACCACCAAGGCTGGTGGAGCTGGACCCAAGTGGTTCTGCTCAAACTACAGTACCAACTAAGGACAATGCGTACAGTAAACCTAGACCCCTTATTCAGATCTAGCCAATGGACAGTGGATTCTCCATAGTTATGTGGAGAGCAGAGACTGACTCTGACATGAACTCTGGTGCCCCTACCAGACTACTTCCCCTTGATGGGGAGGGCTGGTGGCACTCAGAGGAGGGTTAAGCAGGCTACCAGGATGAGACCTGATAGGCTGTGATCATATGGTGGAGGAGGGGGTCTCCTTTTGTCACAGACCTAGGGGAGGGGAATAGGGTAAAAGAGGGAAGGAAGGGGGAATTGAAGATACAAGTGAGGGGATAACAATTGAGATGTAATCTGAATAAATTATTTAAATAACATTTCAAAAAACTGAAATATATATTTAAGCACTGACAGAAAATCAATTTAAGATTATTGTAAAGCTTTGTATTTATGTATGAAGTGTCCAGTTCCAAGTCAATGAATATACTGCTGTGAGTTGCGGACTTACTCTGGAGCCAATGGTGAATTTAATCAGATCACTAGCCCCTGCTTTCTATTTCTTATGGTCTTAACAGTGATTTCAGAAGCTACAGAAGGGAAAATATATTTTCATAGAGCCAAATGGGTCCAAATATTGCTCAGAGTTTGGCTTCATAGTCAGAAATTTTAGAATTATTTGTGTAATTACATTTTCTCTCCAAAAATTTGAAGGACATGATGTCTATATAGCGGGCATAGTTTACTTTCAGCCCATCCAGTTTCTCTTTGAAATGAGCTTCGGTAATGGGTCAGATGTTTGATATTCAGATACTCCAGAGATATGAATTCCAAAGGCAACTTCTTTGCTTGTGGGTGTGCAAATTTGTACAACCACTTTGGAAATCAATCTGGTCCTTTTTCCAGAAATTGAGAATAACTCTACCTAAGGACCCATCCATACCACTCTTGGGAATATACCCAAACAATCCTCCACCATACAAGGACAATTGCTCAACAATGCTCATAGCAGCTTTATTTGTAACAGCCCAAATCAGGAAACAACCTGCATTGAAGAATGGGTAAAGAAACTGTGGTACATCTACACAATGGAATACTATTAAGCTAGTAAAAACAAGGAAATCTTGAAATTTTCAGACAGATTGATGGAACTGGAAAAGATCATTCTGAGTGAGGTAACCCAGACCCAGAAAGACATGCATAGTATATACTCATTCATAATAGGACATTACCCACATAATACAGGATAACTATACTAAAAAACATAGTCAGAAACATCAACCAAGGACCATGTATGATGGGGACCTACACCCATTGCTTCAATGTAGTAGCACAGTCTCTATATGGATCCCATCTCTGGAGAGCAGGGACTACTTCAGGCATGGACTCTGGCCACCGAACTTATATCACTTCCCCCTGGCAAGACAGCCATACCAGGCTACAGAGGAAGAGGGTACAGCTAATACAGATGAGACTTGTTAGGCTGAAGTCAGATATTAGGGTAAGAGGGCTCCCCTGTCTGAGTAGTAAGGGAGGGAGGGAGAGGGGATGAGGAAGGGAAGAGGATTGGGAGGGAATGAGGGAGTGAGAGGTGATGTGAAGAATTTAAACTGCAGAACAAGCAGGTAACTTATATTGCTAATCCCACTATATGGGACTAGCTCTGAGACTGGCTGAAATGTGAATGTCTAGGCATAGACAATGATTCTTGTTGACTAAAGAACCCCAGTGAATTATGATTAGATGCCAGTCTTCATATGGCATGAATGAAGATTTACAGATGTCTTCTTTTCCTGTTCATACAAAAAACAGAAATCCAGCCTTAATTGTTCCATGCATCATACACACCTTTTATACACTTATAATTTTAGGACTGTATAATGCTTGTGAGAAATTATGTACTTTCAGAACAAAAGAACCAGAAACTGACATTGGATCAGACCCGACAGGATGCATTCCTCGTAGCATACTGGACATTGACATCCTGTTTGGAGAAAGTGGTTGAAAAGAAATAAGGGAGAATATAGAAATGTGCAGGGAAGATAGAACAAAAAGCAGATTAGAGAATCTACTCCTCAACTTAATGCCTCAATTGTCACTCACAAGATATTTTTAATTCACTGATATAGAATTTTGTATATAGATGCAAAATAAGTCGTAGATACAGTGGTATGGAATTCAAATGTTAAAAATTCTATACCAGTGAATTAAAAAGAACCTTATTTGTGAATAACAATTAAAGCCTTAAGTTGAGAAGAAGAGTCAATAATCTACTTTTTGTTCTATCATCCCTATATATCTCTATATTTCCTACTTCTTTCTTTTCAACTCCTATCTCCATGACTACAAAAGACAGATAAAGAAAAAGGAAGAAATCCTTGAGTCCAACCTCATGTTCTCTCTGAATAAGACCAATAATAACTTATAACCAACTCCCAATGAAAGTGGGATGGAGGGAGGAATAAGAGGATACAAGATATGGGATAACAATTTAGTTATAATCTGAATAAATTAATAAAAATTTAAAAAACATTCAAGATGTAATCTGAATAAATTATAATAAATTAAACTTTAAGAATTAAAAGCAAAACAAAACAGAAGAATATGAATAAAATTCCACTGGTCATAAAAAAAAAAAGAAAAGAAAAGAAGCATCTTTAGCCCAAGAGAGCAAACAAAAACCTACCCAACCCCTCTTAGGGAAAATTGGGCATTGATCTCTTAAGGTTTCTGCCAGCTAATTTGAGGCAAATAATATCTTTGTAGGGGCCGAAATAAAACTGGGGAAAATGGTTAAACAAGCTAGGAATAGCATTTGTGGTCCAGTTTCTAAATGGTGAGAAATTCCAAGCTTAATTAGAGTCCTTGTGGGACAGTATGAAGTGCTGGACCAATTGGGATTGGGAAGCTTTCTTTGAAAGTGTCCTGGGAGCTGTCTTTTTCTGATGAGGAACAGCAATTGATGCACTTGGTGCTGGAACATGAAGGATACAAGATGTCAGTGTACAGCATGCTGCGAGGAATGCATCCTGTCAGATCTGATCCAAAGTCAGTGTCAGGTTCTTTGGTTCTGAAAAGTTATCATTTCTCACAACCCCATTATACAGTCCTAAAATAATAAATGTATAAGGTGTGTCTGATGCACAGAACAATTAAGGCTGGTTTTCTGCTCTTTATATGAGCAGAAGAAAGTTGTCTGCAAATCTTCACTCATGCCATAGGAAGAATGGTATCTAATTATAAGTCACAGAGAATCTGTGACCAACATGAAGGCTTGTCTATGCATAGACATTCATATCTCAGCCAGTCTCAGAGCTATTTCCATGTAGTGGGATTAGCAATATAAGTTATGTGCTTGTTCTGCAGTGTGAATTCTTTACATCCTGATTGTATCCACCTCCCTCCTTACCTCCTGATCCCCCCCCCCCCCCCCTTCCTTCTCCCCCCCTTCTTTTTTCTTCTTAAAGAGAAACACTCCTCCTTTAACATCTGACCTCAGTCTATCAAGTCTCATGTGTAGTACCTGTGTACTTTCCCTCTGTTGCCTGGCAGGGGCACCCAGCCAGGGGGGGAAGTAATGAAAGTTGGAAGGCCAGAGTCCATGTGAGAAGTAGCCCCTACTCCCATATTGTGGGACCCACAAGGAGACTGTGCTGCTTATCTACTAAATTTGAACAGAGGGTCTAGATCCACATAATATATGTACTTGGTTAGCATATCAGTCTCTGTATTGTAATGTGGTTATCCTGCATTACGTGGCTAATATCTGCTTATGATTGAGTTTATATCATGTGTGTCTTTCTGGGTTTGGGTTACCTCACTCAGGATGATCTTATATAGTTGTTTACATTTGCCTACAAATTTCAATATTTCCTTGTTTTTAATAGCTGAATAGTATTCTATTGTGCAAAGGAACCAGTTTCTTTATCCATTCTTTGGTTGTGGGACATCTAGTTTGTTTCCAGATTCTGGCTGTTATGAATAAGACTGCTATGAACATAGTTGAACAAATATCCTACTTGTATGGAGGAACATCTTTAGAGTTATATGCCCAGGACTGGCATGGCTGCATCTTGAGGTAGAATTATTCTCAATTTTCTGAGAAATAACCAGATTGATTTCCAAAGAGGCTGTATAAGTTTACACTCCCACCAGCAATGGGGGAGTGTTCTCCTTTCCTTACACCCTCTCCAGCATTTTCTGTCACTTGAATTTTTAATCTTAAACATTCAGATAGGGTTAAAATGGAATCTCAGAGTCATTTTGATTGGTGTTTCCCTGATGACTAGCTCTGTTGAGCGTTTCTTTAAATGTTTCTCAGACACTCAGATATTCCTTTGTTGAGAATTCTCTGTTTAGCTCTGTACCCTGTTTTCAATTGGAGTATTTGGCTTAGTGGTGGTGTTTAATTCCTATATATAGGAATATATATACATACATCAGATATATTTTTTGTTGGATGTAGGGTTGATGATGATCTTCTCTCAGTCTGTAAACTGTTGTTGTGTTCTGTTGACTGTTTCCATTGTCTTACAGAAGATTTTCAGTTTCATGAGGTCACATTTATTAATTGTGGTTCTTAGAACCTGAGCTGTTGGTGTTCTGTGCCAATGAGTTCAAGGCCCCTCCCCACTTTTTCTTTTAACAGATTTAGGGTGTCCACTTTGAAGTTGAGATCATTAATCCACTTGAATTTTATTTTGTACACAGTGATAAATGTGGGTCTATTTGCATTTTTCTATAAGTAGCCATCCAGTTAGACCAGTACCATTTGTTGAAGATGTTATCCTTTTTTCCGTTGTATGGGTTTGGCTTTTTTGTCAAACATCAAATGCCCATAGGTGTGTGGATTTATTTCCGTTTTTTCTATTCAATTCCATATGAAGTAGAGAATTGATCTTTTGAGGTCTGGAAAGAATTGTCTTGGAATTTTGATAGGAATTGCTTTGAATCTGTAAATTGCCTATGATAAGACAGTCATTTTTATTATATTGATTCTCCTGATCCACAAACATGGGAGATCTTTCTGCCTTCTGATATCTTCTTCAATTTCTTTCTTTAGAGACTTGAAGTTTTTTTTTTCTTATAAGTCTTTCACCTGTTTTGTTGAGTTACACCGAGATAATTTATATTATTTGTGGCTATTGTGAAGGGTGTAATTTCCCTAATTTTTTCTCAGCCTATTTGTCATTTGTATACATCAGGGCTATTGATTTTTTGAGTTGATTTTGTATCCACCAATTTTGTGAAGGAGTTTATCAGCTGCAGGAGTTCGTTGGTAGAATTTTTAGGGTCACTTGTATATACTATCATGTCATCTGTACATAGTGATAGTTTAACTTCTTCCTTTCCTATTTGTATCCCCTTGATCTCATTTAGTTGCCTTATTGCTTTAGCCAGGACTTAAAGTACTATGATGAAGAGATAGGGAGAGAGTGGACAGCCTTGTCTTGTCCCTGATTTCAGTGGAATAGATTTAAGTTTCTCTCCATTTAGTTTGATGTTGGTTATAGGCTTGCTGTATATTGCCTTTATTATGTTGAGGTATGTGCACTGTATCCCTGCTCTCTCCATGACTTTAAACATGAATAGGTGTTTGCTTTTGTAAAATGCTTATTCGGCATCTAAGTATATGATCATGTGGGTTTTTTCTTTTAGTTTGCTTATATGATAGATTACATTTATGGATTTCCATATATTGAACCACCCCTCCATGCCTGGAATGAAGCTTACTTGGTGATGGTCTAGTAGAATTCTGCACTGAATTCATCAGGCCCTTGGCTAATTTTTGTTGGGACACTTTTGATGACTGCCTCAATTTCCTTAGGAGATGTATAGAGGACTATTTAATTTGGTCACCTGATCTTGATTCAATTTTGGTAGTTGATGTATATCAAGAATATTGTCCATTTCATTTAGGTTTTCAAATTTGGGGCATATAGGCTTTTGAAGTATGACCTAATGATTCTCTGGATTCTCTCAATGTCTGTTGTTATGT
This sequence comes from Acomys percivali, assembly GCA_907169655.1. Lineage (NCBI taxonomy): Eukaryota > Metazoa > Chordata > Mammalia > Rodentia > Muridae > Acomys > Acomys percivali. The sequence goes on along the minus strand of OU015760.1, from coordinate 70,930,835 downwards.
CTCCTTCTAATTTCTGATTTTGTTGATTTGATTACTCTCCCTTTGCCTTTTAGTTCATTTGCCTAAGGTTTGTCTGTCTTATTGATTATCTCAAAGAACCAGCTTTTGGCTTTGTTGATTCTTTGAATTGTTCTCTTTGTTTCTATTTTATTGATTTCAGCCCTGAGTTTGATTTACAGCAGTCTATTCCTCATTATTGAGTCTACTTTTTTTTTGTTCTAGAGCTTTCAGGTGTGTTGTTAAGTTGCTACTATGGGATCTCTCCAATTGCTTTATAAAGGCACTTAGTGCTATGAAATTTTCTCTTAGCAGTACTTTCATTGTGTCACACAAGTTTGGGTATGCTGTAGCTTCAGATTCATTGAATTTTAGGAAGTTTTCATTTTTAAAATTTTATTCTTTACCCAGATATCATTGAGTAGGTAGTTGTTCAGTTTCCATGAGTTACTGTAGGGTTTTTGTTGTTGTGTTGTTGTTGAGTTCCAGCTTTAATCCATGGTGGTCTGATAGGAGGCAAAGGATTATTTGTATCTTTTTGTATCTGCTGAGGTTTGCTTTGTGACCAAGAATATGGTCTATTTTGGAGAAGGTTCCATGAGGTGCTGAGAAGAAGGTGAATCCTTTTGTGTTTGGGTAAAAATTTCTCTATATATCAGTTAGGTCCATTTGATTCATGATGTCTATATTTTTTGTCATTTCTTCATTTAGTTTCCGCTGCGATGATCTATCTATTGTTGTGAGTGGGGTGTTTAAGTCTCCCACTATTAGAGTGTATATTTATGGGAATTTCTTTCTTTGGGTAAGGGAAGATTTTTTTCCTATGATTTTGTTGAAAATATTTTCTGGGCCTTGCAGATGGGAGTCTTCTTTTTCTTCTATCCCTATGATTCTTAGGTTTGGTCTTTTCATCGAGTCCTAGATTTCTTGGATATTTTATGTCAGGAGCTTTTTAAATTTAACTTTTTATTTTACTGCTGTATCAATTTCTTCAGTCATATCTTCTATCATTTCTTCATTCATATCTTCTATCCCTGATATCTCTTGAATTCCATTGATAATGCTTGTGTCTGTAGATCCCAACCTCTTCTCTGGGGTTTCCCTTTCCAGGATTGTCTCAGATTGTGTTTTCTTCATAGCTCGTATCTCCAGTTTAAGTCTTGAAACCTGTTCTTCTTTTCCTTCTCCTGTTTGATTGTAGTTTCTTTAAGAGATTCATTCAATTCTTTCTTCTTTTTCTTTTTGTATTCCTGTTATAGTTTGCGGGATTTTTTTCCTCTATGGACTCTATCATTTTCATAACCTCAGATTTGAAATCCTTCTCTTGTGCATCATCTGTGATAGTATCTTCAAGGCTTGTTGTGGTGGTGGTACTGCTGTTTTCTGGTGGTGTCAAATGGTCCTAGAAATTACTGCTTGTGTTCTTACACTGACCTCTTCCCATTGTGATGTCTCTGGTTGGGTTGTGTACCCAGTGCCTTCTTGGACCCTGGAGCTTTCTGTGGATTTGCTGAGTGACTGGACGTTAGATCCACTAGTGTTCCTGACTGTGGTGTCTGCTCTGTGCTAGAATGCACAGACTTTGGTGTTTTTGCAGGCCTCAGCTCACTCTGTTCTCCTGGGGTATTCAAGAGCTGCCTACCAGCCAGGTGTGTGGCATGGGCACTGGTGCCTGGTGGCTATTTGGACTCCCAGGAGCTTTCTGTGGCTCTTCCGGGTGACCTGTTGTCAGATCAACTACTGTTCCTAACAGTGATGGCTGCTCAGTGTTAGAACCCAGAGACACTGGCGTTTTTATGAACCAAGTCTCACTCTGCATGCCTGGAGCCAGCCAGATGTGTGACACTAGCCTTCAGAGGCTGTAGGTTCATTTCTTTGGGGACCTGGGACTTTGTGTTTCTTCCAGGTGGGCAGAGGCTGGACCAAACCATGCCCCACACAATTTGGACTACTCTCATCTGTGGGTAACCAGTACTGGTGTTTTGTTTTTCTCAGATCAGTCCTTAGGTTGCTGAATAGTCACTCCTGTCATGCTGGTCAAACAAGGTATTTGTTAGGCCCTACCATGTTGGACCTCCTCTAATTTTTTTCTTAAATACACAAACAGCACACGGATATTTTAGAAAAACAAGAAACTATAGATAAGCAAAGCATTTTAAGTCATCCCCTCTCCCACAATTTGGACTGAAGTATAAGCACATGCATCTATCTAGAAGTGTGTTTGTACTTGTAGAGTGAGATTTATTAAGAATAATTACTATAGTATATTGTTCTATAAATTGAACTTACTTAAAATAAAGTAGTCATAAAATTGAATATTCAGAAAATTCATGTATTCATTTTTCCAGATGCATTGCATCTATTGTGTGTATGTAATTTCACTAAATTCTTTTCATGGTCTTTTATGTAGTTTTTAGTAATATAAGCTTATTGACCCTAGCAAAATTGAGCAAATAACACATTGTGACATTTTCATTTTAATGTAAGTTTTAAAAAAGTGTGATCTGCCTATTTCAATTTAAAATCTGATATATTTACCATATTTGTAAATCAAGATTTCTATAGCTCCTTCTTATAAGAAGTTTTGTGTTTGTTTGTGTGTACACATTATTTAATTTGAGACACCTATAGCATATCTCCAAGACTGACACATGCTGATTTCACAGAGAGTGTGTTGCCTTGCAGGAGAGAAACCCCAATCTTGTAAAGAATGGAGTCATGCCTGCCTTTTTCTCTGGAGTGGGACACAGTCTTTATTTTCCAGAGCTGTAAGACTACCTGCTTCTGAGAAGCAACATTACTTTTTTCTTCTGCTATGTAAACATCCTTGCAGAAGTAGTTAAGAACAAAGGACAGTCAGTGCTTCCGCAAAAACGTCAGAGACTAGAGAGGTAGAGAATTTTTCTCAATATGATTATTGATTCATAATGGGTGCGAAGAAATGTCAAAGTTATACTCTTAAATAGTCTAATGTTCACTTCTTTCAATAAACTTTGAAAGTTCCCACTTACTGACATTCACACACAATGTATTTGTTGCCAATCCTTCAAATTATAGCTATTAATATACATGGTGCTTCATATTTAAAATTTTAAGTTAATCTCTATGTGTACATTTGCCTTTTGTATTCTTTCAATGGCTAATTTCCCTTTTAAGCTGTCTATACATTTTTCTATTTTTTGTTTTGTCGAATTAATTTATAGGTGACCTTAAAAAATTAAAATATGGGTGTGTGTAGCAAAGACATGCTTTAAATAGTTCTTGGTTTTGTGTTTCAATTTTATTTTCTTAGATTAAAAAATTTCAAGTATGATGTATACTTATTGAAACTCTCGCCTCAGAAATTATAACATTCTTTCACAAATACCTCTATGTATACATATGAATTCAATATTATCCCAAAATATGTAATGCACATAGTCACCAGATGACATCTGCCAGACGCATAGTCATTTTACGTTCAAATACTGCTTCTGAATGCATCAATGGTTATTTTTCCCCTCACGTTTCAAGTTCAGTGCAGTCAGATATCTTGTCAAATCAGTAAGGAAGTACAGTATTATAAACCTTGGGGGTCCAGAAAGTTTTGCCTCTCAGAGCTCTTTTAATTCCAAAAATCTACCCTCACTGAATTTCCTTAGCAAGTTTCATGACCTAGCCATCTGATAGCATTCAACAAAATTAAATATCTTATCCTTTTCAGCTTCTGCCAAGTATCTCATAAACTGACTATGGTTAGCGGCACAAACACAAAAAGAATTCACTGCCTCAATCACTTCTTTCCCATGATTTTACCTTACACAGCAGAAGCCCGCCTGACAAATGATGAGGTGGAAACTATATACAGAACCTTTCCTTTTTTCACTTGAATGAACTTTTGAAATGTTCTGTTTTATTGCAAGTACCTCATCTAGAGAAAATGAATCCAACTTTTATATATTAGGAGGGAAGACTTCAAATTGTATTTTGGCAGGTAGCTAAATATCATAAATGTTAGAAACGGTGATATTTAAAGGTGATATAGAGAAAGGTTTTTAATTAAAGGATGAACTATTCAGTTAATTAAACTAAAAGATTCATTATCTACATAACAAAAATAAAAATGAGTTAACTACCTCAGAATATGTACAAAACTCAATTCTAAATGGGATAAGTGTTTTGATGTGAAAATCAAACATGTACAACTTAAATAAATTTTATGTGATGATCATTTTGGGGTAAATAAATGACCTTTTGAAGCATATGGAACACAAATCCAAAAGCAAAATATTGACTTTATGGATTATATTCATACCAATTGACCCACAACCATTCAATGTAGATAAAAGAAACTGTAGAGTGCCCACTTCTGAACAGGACATCAGAATCATATTTTCTGCTTCCAAGGCTCAGGGATCATCATGATAGAGGGAGTGGAATGATTGTGAGAACAAGAATTAATGGACAGCTACAGCAAAACCTTACTTGCTGGACATGACAGGGACATTGCAGACATTAACTCATGGTTGTCTATGGATAAATGTACAATCCCTACAAAAGGTCAAGAGAGTCAAATCCAAGAATTGATGGGGATAGAGGTGGCATGACAAATGAATTCACACCATAGATGAGAAGATATTGACAAATTTTGACAGCTAGACGAAGGAGAGAGGAAAGTCAGTTTTCCTTAAAGTTGTAGACCCTAAGATGCTACGCATGCTCTGCTCTACTAGATGGTCTTAAACCCATGTACATTCAGGCAGCACTAAGTTAACTCAGTGGGTTTAAAACAAAAGAGCACATGATGTCGATACAGAAAAGTGATGGTAGTGATTAGGAATTATTTTGAGGAATGGGAATAGGAATTTGAGTCAATCTAAATACATCCAATGCATGGATGGAACTCTTAAATCATAAAAAATGAAAAAATAATGATAAAGTTCTAAACAGTAAAGTGAGCAAAAGATATACCAGTTCACAGAATATAAGGCTCCACTGGTGAGTATCAGACTTGTACTAAGAGACTTTCACTAATAAATTTCCTAATGCTTTAATAAGTAATGTGATACATATAACAATAATATGCAGACTAAGATCAAAGATAGGTAGGATTGCTCAGAGCATAATGGCACTTACTACTGCACTTACTACTAAAGCTGAGCATTTGACTTAGATTCTGAGAATCCACAAGGTGGAAAGAGAGAGTCACGTATTGTACATTTCCTACTGACTTCCACAGGTATGCCGTGGCACATATGTTCAAAAATATACATAACACATACACATACTCACAATAAATGCAACATACTTAAAAATATCAATATTAAATTGATTGCAGATAATACCAATTTGAGTAGAAAACAGCATCAAGAACTTTGGAAGTATCAAAGGATTTGGTGGCTGGTATGAGAACATAAAAAGCTGTATCTACTTTGGAAAAGTTTGTCATAATCTTATAAAGTTAAATATCCACATGCCACATGATATGGCAATTATTCTACTAGGTATATTGCCAATAATTTTTTTCAAAAGTGAAAAACATATTAATAATACCACACCTTAATAGCATGGAGCAAAGGGGAAGAAATTAGAATACAGTTTTAATAATCGTAAACATATCTAGAATTTACCAGATACAGATCATTGATAAAATGATCATGAGAAACACTGATCATGAGAGAATGTATGTTTAGTGCAAAATGAAGACTCAGAATATTTCATGTGCTTTTTAAAACCAAATTCAACTGATACTGGAAAAATATATGAAAGTATGAGATGAACTTAGTTTTAAATTCAAGGATGTGATAAAAATTTAAATTGCAATAATTATTTATATTTATAGAAGTAAACTAGGGATAAACTAGAAGAGAGAGACAAAGGTAGATAGAATCCACTATGGCTGTTCTGGGGTGGGGGGGTAATGAAATGTATGGTATTCACTAAATAACCAAAATATAAGATTGGGGATTATACAAAATAAGAGATTTACTCATATGGGCTTTTTAACATTATGTTACACAGAAGGGATGAAAATAGTTCAAAGTAAGACAAAGTCTTCATAAACAGTTTTTCTTTCACTGGTAGTTGAGGGCTGGATCCTTTCTTATATGGTAAATTCTGAATATGGAGGTCTTGAATTAGTGTGATTTATGTGTACCACTGCTTTGCAGAGCTGGTTTGGAAAAGTGACCCACTCTTTTGGAATGTAGCAAGAAGCAGAAAGTAAAGAGAAGAAGAGTTGCAGTGATTTTTGGTCATTGATACAATCATATTAATTATGATAAACTCTCAAACTATACCAAAACAACCCAGTGAACATATTTCTGCACAAGTTTTATTTTAAGTAGTATTGCTGATAGAAAAAACAAATATTCTTGATCCTTTACTTTTTCAATCCTCTGAACATATTGATCAAGAATATTTTTAAAGATCATATAGTTAAATCTTGTCTATTCTGTAATAGTTGAGCATAAAGTGTGTATGTATTAGTGTAGACTTCAAATTAAGTACTTTCTGAACAAGTTTATTTCCTAAATTAGCAGTATCATTTAGAATTTCTACCACGATTTTATTTCTTATATCTTTGTATGTAATGATTTAAGATAGGGCCTCAAACTAGTTTTTCCTTCTAAACTAACTAGAAAGTATACCCAAGAAATAAGATTTTTCCCTTTTTATTGAGAAGCCTACAACTGTCTGTGATCTATGTTCTTTAATTCGAACTTCTTGGTTTACAATCTGAATAGTTAGATCCAGTAAGATGAATAATTTATGTAAAAGTACGGTTTTTGTAAATCCCTGGAACCAGACTCCAAGACATTCCATCTCTACTACCTCTGATACCTACTATATAAACACTGACTGCTCCCATTCTCTGCTCTAATAGAAGAATCTTTAAATAATATTTTTATAATTTTATTAAAAGAAAATTTATGTATAATTTGAATATGTAAAAGCATCTGGAATAAATGGATGGATCTTAGCTAACTCTTTTATCTTCAATTAAATAGAGAAAAAAATGAGGATCAAGGCAAGGGCCCTCTATTGGCTTTGACAGTAGCTATTATTCTCAAATATTTTCAGTTTTCTCATCTGAAAAGGAATATCTGCACTTCATGCTTTAATATGCATGTGTAAACTAAACAAGATAAAATAAAAAACAGCTTTATATTGTACAGTACCCATAAATTATTTATCTAATCCTAGGTTTGGATTTCTTTTTTCTTAATGCTTTTGCTTTATTGTATGTGTATAGGTGTTTTTCCTGCATATATATCTGTGTACCACATGTATTCTGGGAGTCTGTAGAGGGCAAAAGTATGACATGCCCAAGAACTGGAGTTACAGCTGCTTGTGAACTTCCTTGTAGGTTACAGGAATTAAACCTGAGTCTGCTGAAAACAGTGAGTGCTCTGAACCATTGATCCACCTCTCTTGCCTCATGGTTTTTTAATTTCTTGATATCATAATTTACTTATTAAAATGTGATTGATGCAGCTGAAGACCTATGACAGGGTAGGCTCCTGGGAGATATGAGGGTGAATCGAGCTGAGACTCCTAGTAGCAGGGGTCATGGAGACTGAAGAGGCCATCCTCTATATAGACAGGACTCTTAGTAGAAGGAGGGGAACTCCAATCCTCCCAGGGAAACTTCAACCCTAGGCTTGCCTTGAGTACAAGACGTGTAGGGATAAAGTTAGAGAAGAGATTTAGGGAATATCCGACAGATGCCTGGTCCAACCTGAGACCCACTCCACGGGAGAGAGCCAACCTCGGGCGCTATTTAATGATATTCTGCTATGCTTGGCAATGGAAGCCTAGCATGGCTGCTCTTTGAGTGGCTCCGCCGCTGTTGGAAACAAAAGTGGAGACCCACAGGCAAACGTGGGATGGAGCACAGGAGTCTTGCAGAAGAGTGGGAGGAAGGATGGAGGACTCAAAAGAGAAAGGAGCTACACTGGAAGGCCGACAAAGCCAACCTACATGAACCCAGGAGGCACAGTGGAGTCTGTGGCTCAGCCTGGGACCATTCATGGACTGGACCTTTGGCGCCCTGCACAGCTATAGGCTATAGGCAGCTCAGCACCTGAGTACCCTAGTGAAGGAAGTGGGGGCTGTCTCTGACATGGAGTGTGCTGCCTGAATTTTTGTTGCTTTTCCCTGGAGGAGTTGCCTCGCTGGACCACCGTGGAAGAGGATACTTTTAGTCCTGATGTGACTTGATATGCAAGGGTGGGTGGATTGGGTTTCTCTTCTATGAGGACTAGGAGAGGAGGATGGGAGAAACAGTGAGAGTGGGTGAGATGGGGGGGAAATGAAGGGGGGTCCAGAATGTAAATGGAATAATTAATAAAAGAATGTAAACAATATAATTATTGCTCATTATCATTAGTCTTAAGAGTGACTACATCTTACCTTATTTCCCCTCACTGGGAGTACTTCTATAAGTCGTATCTGTTGGATGTTTAAAATAAAAAAAAAATGCTTCTATGATAGTAGAGTGAACATCTATCAGGCATCAATGATGAGTTCCTCTCGTTTAGAAAGGATACTATGATTGTCAGTTTTATTAATATTTCTGCTGCCAGTTCACCTATTTCCTCTTTCCTACACTTAATGTTGTGCTACTAACCCTTTCTCATTTTGGTTCTACATTCTTTTATAAAAATTGTTTCCCGTAACATGTTTCTTAAACCAGTATATTTTTCCATATATTTTATGTCTTGAACCTCCTAAAGGACATTCTTTCTATTCTGAAGTGTTTTTTAAATGCATCTAATGACATTTTGAGAAAAATCAATAAATAATAATTAGGACAACAATTGGGAAAATTCATTGCAGTGTGTTGAGATTATACAGAGAAAATACACATAAAAATAGGGGAAAAATACAGATACTCACTTCTTGACAGTAAAGTATGTTTTCAAAACATTTCCACACAAAAGATTTGCCACTACTTCTAGACCTGTAGTTGTATAAGTTACTATTCTTTTCTCAGTCTCCATTATTTAAAGTTGAAAATGGTTTCAAATATAATTGTGCTGTGGCAAATGGAATTATAAAAGAAACATCTGTTTCTCTAACCAGCTATCTATGTATAGATCACTAACAAACAAGTTAGAATTTATGGCTAACTCATATGGGTAGACGAATGAAATCTCTTGAGTTAAAAGTGCATTGACATTAGAGGAAACAAGCTGAAAAAAAAAAACCTCACAGTCCTAGGAAATGAAGAGCATGCCACAATAGGGAAAATGTCTACATTTTGACAAAATAGTAGAAGTTTACCACTCTTGACAGTTTTGCCCAAAACCTCTTCCTAGATTGGCTCTTTCAGTTGCATGAACAAGTTTCCAAGTGTAGTCATTGAACCAGTTGGATTAGTTAACACATTTCAAAGAGCAGTTGTCATTTGAGACATAAAAAGGCAAGATTCACTGAATTCCAAGAATAAATGGGTTTTGCTTCTTTGCAATGGAGAGATATGGTGAGAATGAGAGCAAAAGCAAAGGGCAGGGAGACAAAAATAATTAGTGACTGGAAAAAGATATTTAATAAGATCAAGACTTAACTAAAATAGTGATGTTTTATTAATATTTAATTCTATTCATCCAATTAATTCAGAATATATTACAAGCATTAGCTTAAAACCTGATGAAATCTCACCTTTAAAAGGTAATTTCTACTGACAGATATTTTCTCCAGAAGACTTGCAGGTGATCTCGATAAAATCAATGGCTAGGTAAGGTTATAGGTTTTTTTTTCTTTTTTTCTTTTTTGTCTTTGTTCTGTTTGATAATGTATTGCTAGAATTTTAGTCTGTTACTATTAATTATTCATTTTGTTATGTTTAAGTCAATTAACTTGAGAGTTATTTACTGTTCTTGATAATTAGATGTAGCAATTAAAGCATGCTTTGTATTACACTTGAATTTTCTTTCTAAATAACTCATGAACACGAAAACCATGCTGGGTTTGAAGATGTAGTTTTAAGTGGGAATCTTTGAAGTACGGTGATGGGTATATTCATTCTCCACTTGAAAGAATTCACTGTAATACATTTTATAAGCCCAGTGTTTATAAACTGGATAGTAAATGAGTACCAAATAGTCAGTTTGCTGTGCATGATCATAGCCATTATTGGTGAGCCAGACTGTTTCTGCTATACTATATTAGATAATCAGCTACCACACATGTAACTGCGATGGGGTTTGGCTTTGGGTCTCCATATTTGCAAGGCAAGCAAGTCTTGATATCTGTTAATGTAATGAGAGAAAAATGAGTGCTCATAAACAATTTAACATATTGCAGAAAACAGTGACAATTAAAGTACCCCGTGCCAAGAGGGAGATGAATACTGCATCCCTTTCGGGAAAGTTATTTGGCCTATTTAGTAACCTTAGCTAAATAATAGTGGTTTACATAAATAATGAGACTGGTTTTGATTGTTCACATCAAATCTACACACACACACACACACACACACACACACACATACACACACAGAGAGACATATTAAGAATAAGCATGGTATCATTTACTTTTATATAAGAATTTAATATTTCATTTCATAACTGAGTGATAAGTAGAAACAAAAAGTGGAAAGTCTTAATAAATGTCAATGTTTTATATGCACACTTACACATAGGTTCATGAGTGTAAAAGTGATTTAACAATATTCCTACCCTCAGTTTAATTGAGAACAACAATTATTAAGATACATTTAATGTGCAGTACAGTAAATATAGCAAGATATTCAGCAATAAGAACCAGAGTAGAGGTTAATGAGATAGCTCAGTAGCACAGTGCTTGCCTAGAATATTTGAGGCCCTGGATTCCATCCCTGGAACTACAAAAATTAGCTAAAACAGTATCCATGGGCAATACGTATTTAACACCAAGGCCTTTTGTCTGTTACACTATTCATTACTTTCAGAACCATGCCACAGTTTGTCATAGCAAATCTTCACATAACACTGTGAGGTAGGTATGAACACAATCAACATTACTAGATCAGGAAATTGAAGTTTGGATACTACTGCAGTTAAAAGACCTGCATATGTTTGGTCGGGTTTTAGGAAGAAAAGCCATGAGAAGAAGCCTGGAAATGGCAGTGTGGTTGTTTTCTGAGAATTATAAATTAGAGAGCAGTGATAGAAAGCCAGATGATCTAGTTTATTCCCAATGCTAGTCAGGCCACAGATGGCTTACCAGTCTGTCTTACTTTCTTTTTATTATTATTATTAATTTATTCATATTACATCTTGATTGTTAGCCCTTCCCCTGTTTCCTCCCATTCTTCCCTCCCTCCCACTTCCCCCCTTCTCCCCTCCCCTATGTCTGTGATTGAGGGAGACCTCCTCCCCCTATATATATGCTCTTAGATATCAAGTCTCTTCTTGGAAACTTGCTATCTCTCCTCTGAGTGCCGTCAGGCCTCCCCATCCAGGGGGCTTGGTCAGAAAGGGGCACCAGAGTTCCTGTGAGAGTCAGATCTCACTTTCCACTCAATGGTGGAGAATATCATGTTTGTCGGCTAGGTCTGGGTAGGGGTTCAAAGTTTACTGCCTATATTCTCCTTGGCTGGTGCCTTAGTTTGAGGAGGACCCCAGGACCCAGATCTGCCTGTCATAAAGTTCTTCTTATAGGTTTCCAGGACCCTGTGGGTCCTACTATTTCTAACCATTCAGTATCATTTTCAGAAGATGCCTTTTCTTAGTTTCATCAATGTCCCCTATAACAGATTGGCTAAAACAAACAAAAGTCCAATTTTGTATGACTTCTCACAAATTCTAGGTATCTTAGTGATGAGTTTCTTTTTCTACAATACTCGTTGAGACACCAATTTATAAAAAAATCTGAGAATCTGGCTATTATGAATAAAGCTGCTATGAACATGGTTGAGAAAATTTTCTTGTTGTGTGCTGGTGCATCTTCTGGGTATATTCCAAGGAGTGGAATAGCTGGGTCTTGAGGAAGCCCTATTCCCAGTTTTCTGAGATAGCACCAGATAGATTTCCAAAGTGGTTGTACTAGTTTGCATTCCCACCAGCAATGAAGGAGTGTTCCTCTCTCCCCACATCTTCTCCAGCATGTGGTGTTGCTTGAGTTTTTGAGCTTAGCCATTCTGATGGGTGTAAGATGGAATCTCAGAGTTGTTTTGATTTGCATTTCCCTGATGACTAAGGAGGTTGAGCATTTCTTTAAGTGTTTCTCAGCCATTTGCTATTCTTCTTTTGAGTATTCTCTGTTTAGTTCAAAGCCCCATTTCTCAATTGGGTTATTTGGATTGGTGGTGTTTAATTTCTTGAGTTCTTTATATATTTTGGATATTAGACCTTTGTCAGATGTAGGGTTGGTGAAGATCTTTTCCCAGTCTGTAGGCTGTTGCTTTGTTCTCTTGACAGTGTCTCCAGCCTTACAGAAGCATGTTCATAGCAGCCTTATTCGTAATAGCCAGATCATGGAAACAGCCTAAATGTCCCTCAGTAGAAGAATGGATAAAGAAACTGTGGTACATATACACTATGGAATACTACTCAGCTATTAAAACCAAGGAATTCCCAAAATTTGTGGATAAATGGATTGAGCTAGAAATGATCATAATGAGTGAGTTAACCCAGAAGCAGAAAGACTCAAATGGTATATATTCACTTATATCTGCATACTAGCCCAAGGGGCATGTCACATGAAAGCCTTCCCTTACCAGGAAACTGGGACAGAGGGGAGAACATCCTATTGGGACTCTAGATAAGAGAACCATGTGAGAATAGCAATGTAGAAGGATCCAGTGGGTCCTAGAAACCTACAAGTAGAACATTATGATAGGCAGATTTGGGCCAAGGGGTCCAGCTCAAACTAAGGCACTAGCTAAGGACAGTACAGGTGGTAAAATTTAAACCCTTACCCAGATCTAGCCAATGGACAGGACAGTCTCCACACTTGAGTGGAGAGTTGGATATGACTTTCTCGTGTACTCTGGTGCCTCACTATTTACTATGTCCCCTGGAGGGGGAGACCTAGTGGCACTCAGAGGAAGGACAGTGGGTCACCGACAAGAGACTTGATACCCTATGAGCATATACAGGGGGAGGTAATCCCTCTGAGGAACAGTCATAGGGAAGGGGAATAAGGGGAAAGTGGGAGGGAGGGGAGAAGGGGAGGATACAAGGGATGGGATAACCATTGAGATGTAACAAGAATATATTAATAAAATCAATTAAAAAATTAAATAAAATAAGGAAAAAAACTGAGAATCTCTCAGAATATGTCTATATGATCAGGAAGTGGGTCAATTGTTGCTACAGAGCACAGAATGACAAATAAGTTAGTTTATGAGAAGGAAATGTGTATGTAAAATTTATTTGAAAAAAGAAAATTTAAAAATATGAAGATGGAAGACCTATATTCTAAATATTGAAAGCAGATCTTTCATGTTTCTTCTGGAAAGTAAATTATTGTTCTGTCATGATGATTTTCTGTAGCTATCATTCTAATATCTTCAACAACCTACTCAATGATGAAATAGAGCTACTTAATTTTATTTTTTGATGGTTGTGTGCTTATGTTTCATTAATGCAATTTTAATAAAAATAAAAATTTAGATACAGTTAGCTGCATTATCTCATGGTAACGACATACTTCTGGGATATAGAACTGGTCCAGTGTGCACAAGGGCCCAAATTCAATTTCTAGTATCCTGTTTGTCCTCCTGCCATCCTATCCCAAAAAGAAGAGGATGAGAAAAACTCATAATCATGATTAGCTGAAGAACTATGGGTCAAAGGACCAGGAACATATATGAATGAAAACTTACTAATCTCACCCTATCTAAAACTTCATATTCCATTTCCACTTCTGTTATTCCAGTACATTTTTATAATACCCTGACTTATCACAATTTGCTACAACACCACAGTATCTACTTTACTTGTATGTTGTATATATTTCTTTTCCTGATGACCTTTGTTTTAATTCCTTATGTGGTTTGAAAACATGTCATGATACAATCCACTTTCAACCTCAGTTTGTAGCTTATGTGCATCAGGCAATAGCTTCCTCCTCTTTGTATCATTGATGGCCAAGTGAACCACATTTAAACCTCATTGTATTCATAGGCTTATTTATTTCCATCTGTTAAAAAGTTAGACTCATGCTGTAGAATGTGATGAAGAGCATATTTTACAAATAAAGCTTTAAACTAAGGTCATAAATTATGGTACTGAGGTATAGGAATTCTAATCAAGCTCTTGGTATATCTTAGCATGGTATATGAGATAAAAGTGAGTGTGGGGCCTATTATCTCCATTTGCCACACAGTAGATTATCTATTATCATCACTTTATGTTCTTTGTTATGGAGCAACTCAGATATAGATATTATGCCTAGATTTTATTTCATTGTATATTATATTTTTGGATTATAATATAATTACACTCCTATTTCTTACGTCCTACCCCTCTCATCTTTCTCAAATTCATGGCCTCATTTTCTTTATTATTTTCTACATATATAGTATTACTAAATATATAAATGCAAATTGTTCTATATGTATAATGTTACTTGTATGAATACATATTCAGGGCTGACCATTAGTTATTGGATAACCAATTGGTGTCTTCTTCCCTATTTCTTCTGCTCTTAGCATCCCCTAGTTTCTTGATGTTCTTTGTCTATGGTGTGGGCCTTGTGAACTTTCCATCTCCCATGTCAGTTTGTCTATCGATGTAATCCTTGCTTAAGACCTGCTTAGGCAACCATGTAGGAGAGACTTCATGTGTGTAGCTTCTGAAATTCCCAAAGTTGCAGTCTTAGACTAAAGTCCTTGTTCCTTTGGCTCCTATGAATCCCCCCACAACTCTTTTGCAATGATCTCTCGGTGTTAGGTACATTAGTTGTGTTGTAGATGAAACATTTGGATTGGGCACCAAAGAGAGTTTTCCTTAGTGAAGAGTACAGTTATCTTAATTTCAGGGTATACATATAAATATTTTGAATATACCTAGAGATTATACTGGGTTAGTAACATGGCAATTGTAGATTCTCCTCCAATAACCATGACTGCACTAGCCTTGGGTAGTTGGCTAGGTTTCCAGTACCAGGTATGGTTTTCCTCTTGATGAGAAGTTCAGTCAGGAATACTTTCTCTCAGGATTTATGTGCAGCTATTGTAACCTTAAGGTTAATTGTTATTATTGTGATTCATTGCCATCACAGAAAGTAGGACTACTGATGTCTTTTCTCTTTTTGAAGCTTCCATGGCACCTTCTGGTTCCATGAGATATTTTCCACAACTAGGAAGCATTCATCCTTTGAAATTTCTTGATGCGAATATTGCTTCAGTGCCTTTTCCTCAAAGTCTCCTTCTGAGCTTAAGTAATTGTAGTCCAGTCACTTTAAGAGAACAATTATGAAGGAAAACTAAGACTAGTTCATTGTGGAGAGAAAAGTGACCCTATTCATAAATGACAAAAGGAAGAGAAATCTGTTGGTCAACTCTGAGAGATGGTAAGTTGAGATTCAAAGTGCACTGGGTCATGACATGAATGTAGAAACATGACATTTAGATATAACTTAAAATGGCCCATCATATAGTTTTCCAGATTGGCTAGAATTTCCTTAATTTCTCATAATCAAATGAAACTTCTATATTGTATTCCAAGTCATCTCAATAATAATACAATACTATAATAATATGACATTCTTATGTCAGCAAAATGTTGATAGAGTTCACTCTATCTATGTCAATCATTATTCAAGAATATTTGAAGAATGTCCATCTTTAATAACTGAAAGAAAGTAGAGACAAAAACTCTCTGTCACCATATTACAGTCTCTAACCAGTTCCTGGTCACAAGTAGTTTTCAGCATTAGCTTTTACTGATAAAGATTTTATATTATTTCATTGGCTCTCTAGAAAGGAACTTTGTTTGACATGTTGTGACATTAGCCCTGATAGAAATGAATGGGTAAAACAGGGTCATGTGCAGGCTAATGCAGGCCAACATGTACCCTCAATTAAATATGGGAAAATGTTCTGTGGTCTCTATTAAAGATTTTATTGTGCTTCTTTTCTCTTATGTGGTTAGAAATTACATACCATTTACCTGGATAAAGAAGAAGAACATAAAAAGGATGTATAGTTTCAGTAAGAAGCCAAAGAGTGTTCATTTGTAAGTAATTAGTTTGCTCAAATAAAATTTCTATGGTAGTTGGCATTGCTCAAGTGAGTCATTAGTTACAAATTGAATTAGTGCACTAGGCAAAATAATGCTGTGTCAATACTATTGATGTTGAGTCAAAATACTTCTCCAAATGTCATGACATTTCTGCATCACAGATTATTTTTACTTTAATATTAGTAAAACTCTACTTGTAAAACTGATTTTTCTCATTTGGAAGATTTTCTGTCTCCAAGCTTTATACTTTGAGAGAGTAAATGAGAATAGTAAATATTTTTGTCAAATAAAAATGATCACTACTTGCAAAAAGAAATCATTGCACTAAATAATCTTCCCAGATGAGACATCAAGTCAACTGGAACTTATATTGTAAACAATGAAACTCTATAGAAAGAACATCAAACTCAATAGGTTGGTAACTTTATAAGGTATAAAACCTGTTTTAACCTAAAACATAATAATGATTTAAAATACAGAGAAAAACATGGCAGCAGGCTTGTTTCTGTGGCTTTGCTATAGGTATTTGAAAAAATGTGAAGTATTTTCCTCGTTATGGCACAATTACTAGTTCATTGCATGGAATCCTTATCTGTAACAACCCTTTATGCCTTCAGCTAATGGGAGCTTTCATTTTGCATGAACATTCCTTAGTTATGAGCCATTGCAATACTTCTGACTCTTCAATCAAAACCAGAATTTATAAACACAATAAGAGAGCATCTATAAGTCTGAACCAGCAACTGAAGCAGGAGAAAAAGTTGTATGTTAATGATTCAAAGACTAAAATGACTAGACTTTTCTTAGATAATAACTGTTTCATGTTCAGAATTAATAATTTTTATACATACTTATAATTATTAACTAAATTTTGACTCTTTGTGAGAAAATGTTCTGGTTTTGCAGGAATAAAATAAATTACTGGAATGAAAAAGTTGTGGAATATGAGAAAAACATATGTGACATATTTTGATGGCGGTGAATTGTCAACAGCAGGGCGTGGTTTTAAGCAGTTATATAATTGACATGATTCATTATTCCAGAGTAAACTTTTATAAGCAAAAAACTCAGTCATATAAAATTTGGATGGAAGAGACATTACAGGCAGTGCAATGATGAAAAGAGAAAGTTAAGAGAGCAGTGGTCCTGAAAACTTACCTGTAATGAGCAATAAAATGATAGCAGATCATTATCTGTTTGTAGGAAATTCAAGAAATTCATAAACTGATATAGGGCCCAGAAAAGAAATGAGTGGAAAGCACCACTGCACTCTGTGCACAGGAATTGAAGAACCATTATTATGGAAAACCTGAATGTGCAGTGGGGTAAATAATAAATTAAAAAGCTGCTGATTCAGGAATGAGATCCCATCTTCCTATCAAGGAGAAGCAAATGGGTGGCTCAAGGGTGGAGTGGTGCAATTTCATAAGATAGTCCTGAGAATAGAAAATTGAAGAACTCTATATGAATGGAGGCTACAGAATGTTATTTAGAGGAATTAAATTATAACAGCAGCACAGAACTTGAAGCTATTTTTAGTCAGATGTAGCAAGAGGCTACACAGTGCACCTATACCAATTCTGGGAGGAAATATTTGTATATAAAACCCATATGTGAGAATTTTTCATTTTTATTAATTATTCAAATAACATCCCAGTCATAACCCCTTCCCTCCTCTCCTCCTTGTCCCAAACTACCTCCCTGTTTCCCCATCCCTGATTCCCTACTCCTCAGAGAAGGGGAGTCCTCCCTACCCACCCACCCCAGCATATCAAGTTGCATCTGGACTGAGTACATCCTCTTCCCCTGTAGCCTGGCAATGTAGCCCAGCCAGGGTAAAGTGATCAAAAAGCAGGTATCAGAGTCTATGTCAGAGTCAGACCACATTCCCCTTACTAGGGGAACCATTGAGACCCAAGCTGCCTATCTGTTATATCTGGGTAGAGCACCAAGGTCCAGTTCATGCATGGTCTTTGGTTGGAGCTTCAGTTTCCACAGTCCTCCACCCCAACCAGGGCCCTAGTTAATTGGCTTTGTTAGTGCTCTTGTGGAGCTCCTGTCCTTTCTGAGTCTTTCTATATTTCCCCCCACTCTTCCACAAGATTCTTTTGTTCCATCCAATGTTTGGCTGTGAGTCTCTGCATCTGTTTCCGTCAGCTGCTAGGTTGAGGCACTCACAGGACAGTTATGCAAGGCTCCTGTCTGCAAGCATAGCAGATTATCTTTATTAGTGTCAGGGGTTGGTTGTCTCCCACGGGGTAGGTCTCAGGTTGGTTCAGGCATTGTTTGGACATTTCCTCAAGCTTTGCTTTATTTTTGTCCCTTGCATATCTTGTAGGCAGAGTAAGTTTAGGGTTGAAATTTTTGTGGGTGGGTTGGTGTTCCCCTTCTTCCACTAGGAGTCTTATCTAGTTAAGGGTGGCCTGTTCAACCTTCATGACCACTGCTGCTAGAAATCTCAGCTAGTCACCATCCTATCCTCCCAGGAGCATACTGTGTTGTAGGTCTCTAGCATGCCACAGAGAAGCTCATGTCCAAGATTTCTATTCTATGTGTAAGCCCCCAGCCATCTCGCCCCTGCTCTTCCTAGGTCTGATATGGACACTCATTTCTTTCTGTGCTTCCTCCCTCTGTTTCCTCTCTTTAACCACTTCAACTGTATATTCTATTTCCACTTCTGAGCGAGGTGTAAACATCTTCATTTGGGTCCTCCTTTTTACTTATCTTTGGGTCTGTGAATTGTAGTACAGTTAGTACGTACAATATGGCTAAAATCCACTTATGTAAGTGAGTACATACCATGTTTGTCTTTCTGCATCTGGGTTACCTCATTCAGGATGATCTTTTCTACTTCCATCCATTTGCCTGCAAATTGAATGATTTCCTTGTTTCTAATAGCTGAGAAACATTCCATTCTGTAAATGTACCACAGTTTCTTTATCCATTTGCTTGAGTGTCAACTGGGTTACAGTTTCTGGCTATTAGGACTAAAGCACATATGAACATAGTTAAGCAAATGTCCTTATACGGTGGAGCATATCTTGGGTATATGCCCAGGAGTGGTATAGCTGGGTCTTGAGGTAGCACTATTTTATGACAAAGCTCTAGATTGATTTCCAGAGTGGTTGTAAAAGTTTGCACTCCTACCAGCACTGGAGGAGTGTGCCCCTTTCACCATATCTTTGCCAAGATGTGCTGTCACTTGATATTTTGATCTTAGCCACTCTGTTGGGTATAAGATGGAACCACAGAGTCATTTTTATTTATATTTCCCCAAATGCTAAGGATGTTGAACATTTCTTTAAGTGCTTCTCAGCCAATCAAGATTCCTCTGTTCAAAATTCTCCATTTAGCTCCACTTTTAAATTGGATTATTTGCTTGTTGTTTCTTTTTTTAAATTTCTTGAGTTCTTTGTATGTTTTTCATATTAGCTCTTTCACAGATATAGGATTGGTGAAGATCTTTTCCCAATATGTAGGCTGCCTTTTTGGCAATCAGTGCAGCAGATTATGTTTAGGGGACAAACATAGAGTCCAAGGAATCTTTTGAAAACTGTCTTCTCTATACCATATGGATCAGAAGTACCATTCTCAAACTGCCTCACTCCTAACTGAGGATGTGTATTTCCTGCTTGGAGAGAGCCAAGGCAGATGGAATTCAGAATTTGAAAAACAATGATGCTTCAATTAATGGGCTGCTGACACGCAGCCGCTGTGGTGCATATTTTACTCCTACATACATTTTACTCATGCATACACTGTCGTGTATATGATTTTTTTAACCTTTTAAAGAGAGGATCATCACATTTTATGACAGAATGTTCCTGAAGAGAATTCAGTATGTATTGCATTTAGTAGTTTAATTCAGTGGTAACAAAGGGAAAGGTATACAATCCAATTTCAGAAGCAAAATGAACTACTGACGTACTTGGTAAAGACAAGTCCAATTTCAAAATCAAATAGTCTTCCTCTCAATGTGTGGCAGATCTAATTAAATTTAAGTCTAATATTATAAAGGGCAGGAAAACTTATGCTTGTGCTTTATATATATGTTGAGAGAGCAAGGAATGGAGAACACATTCTAATTTCTACTGAGAAGAAAACAGTAAATGAGTACGTTATATTGGAAAGAGTTTAAACATGTGCTCCATTTCCTCTCCGTTATGGAATGACATTACTTCTTGGTTCTTAGCCAGAGTCCAGGGAAGCTGATAGATAGAGAATTATAGAGTACATAATAATATAACAGCGTTAGAATTTATAGTTCTTCAATAATTAATTGCTTTATTGTTTCACTTCCTTGCAAGGGGATAATAAGAAGGAAGTAGAAATTTTCAGGAAATAGGTTAGGAATAACATTTATAATTAGATAATAACTTTTATTATGAAAACATTAAGCAAATAGTATCATTTAACAACCATTTATATCTTGAAAATTAACTGGAAAGTTTTGAGAAGTAATTGAAGAATAAAAAAAAGTGCACCTGTCCAGTGTCATTCTTGCCTGTAGTGAGATGTTTTGCTGCATACCAGTTGGGTTCTCAGATATCTACAGATTCAAAACTCTGTCCTAAATTTCAAGCAATGATTAAAGTTATGTTTCCAAACAGTAAGCTTATGTACATTAAAAATGAATTTAGAGAGACATAAAAATGAATACTTCAGAACTCAGCTAGTGGAAATGTCTTAGTCATATATTTACATAGGCTGTTCTTAATGTGAATCTGCCTTTAAGTGGAATCTTTTAGGTAGCTTTATCATTTAGAAAGGAAAATAATAGCAAGTGCACAAACATGTGACAAAGAAGGCAGAGGCAAAAGTCTGCTTGCACAGGAAGCAAATCAAGAAGAAATAGAGGTCTAAGAAAATTCAGTAATAAAATAATATTAGGCTAGCAGCCACAGATCAATGGAAACAATAAGCTTTTTGTTTAGTTTTTGTATCAGAGCTTTTATTAAAAATGAAAAAAATAACAACTACCTCAGAAGTTATATATCACATAGAAGGAACTCAGCCTGGAGGAAAGGAAATTTTCAAATCAATTAGCAACCTAATATCAGGGCAGATTTCCCCAATTATTGAGGAGTGTGCAAGGTCTTGAAATTGAAATTCCATGGCTTTGTGGCCTTAATCATTGAACAATATTTGTTACTAATCTCTGGGTTTCTAACATTTCTTTGTAAGATGTTTCCATACAAAAAGTGGCATCTCTACCACTGATCTCCTATTTTACATAAGTTGTTCTCATCCTTTTATTGTTTCAGTCTTTGAAATCACAGTGTTTTATGATAGGGATGCTCTGAAATGCAGCTTAAAGGATGATTGCTGCATAAAAGGGTTAAGCTTGAAATAATGCTGATTAATGCCACCAGTTTTGCAAAAATTTCTTCACACTTTTCTGTATGCATTTGCCTTTTGAAATCATTCCACTAGGAATTTTTTTCTCTAACTTTGGTGTTCTAATCTTCTGCTATCAGGTTGACACTGCATGTTGCTAACTTTCACAAAAATGTCTGAAATTTGCAGGAAAGCTTGTCTTTTTGGCTGCCTCAATGAGATTATGATGTGCCAGTTGGTAGGAAGAATGCTTATATTGGGAGATTAGATGAATATTTTAACTAGTTAAATGATGTGTTGGAAGAAAAAGATATTTGACATAGATGAGAGTATTTTGAATTTGATTTCATTTTTTGTTTTAATTTTAGGAAAAATATTCACTACGTACCTCTATTTTGATTAATTATGAATTTCTTCTCTCACTATCAGGAGAAAAAGACCATATATTCAGAAGTTGAAATGTTTTATCATGTCACTTGAAAAAGTCCACCTAAATGTTTCTACAATTGGGAAAAGAAAATACACTTTGCATTTTTCCATGATTACTAACCAGTGTTAACCATAGTATAAACACAGTATTTTATTTCTCAAAATGTTGTTGAAAGTGGTCTACTCACAGCAACCAATCAAAGGCAGAAATATTGAATCTCAGAATCTTTAGTAAGTCGATAGATTATTCAAAAGCTTCAGATTTGTTCGCCATTATGCAAAGGTACACTCATTGCTATAGTTCTTCTAGTCCAATGTCTTCAAGCGATTTCGGCTTTCATTAACTACATAAACACAAAGGTATCGGCCATGCCTGTTCATGTCACATTGATGCTGAGCCCAGGCAGATTGCAGATATAGAAGTTGTGTAGATTCTCATCAATAAGAAGTATTTCTTGAAGACTTATAATAAAATATATTTACATTTTATGAAAATGTTATGAAAATGAAAACAACGCAAAATTACGCATGAGTTTCTAGACTCAATTATCAGATCACTATTGCTCATTAAGACAGCATATACTTTAATGGATATATAAATTACAAATGTAGTGGTTATATGTATTGGCTAGTAATACAATATTCATTTCCATCTTTTTTAATATAAAATCTTTTTATTTTATTTTTAAGTTATGTACATTGGTGTTTTGATTACATGTTTGTCTGTATGATGGTGCCAGATACCCTGGAACAGAGCGTACAGACAATTGTGAGCTGCCATATGGGTGCTGGGAATTGAACCCAGGTCTTCTGGAAGAGCAGTCAGTGCTCTTAACTCCTGAGCTACCTCTGCAGCGCCTATTTCTCTTTTTAAACCACCAAATGAGCAATAGAAAAAATTATCTTTTAATAGCTGAGTAGTATTCCATAGTGTAAATGTACCACAGTTTCTTTATCCATTCTTCTACTGAGGGACACTCAGGCTGTTTCCATGTTCTGGCTATTATGAATAAGGCTGCTATGAACATGGTTGAGCAAATATTCTTGTTGTGTGCTGGAGCATATTCTGGGTGTATTCCAAGGAGTGGAATAGCTGGGTCTTGAGGAAGCCCTATTCCCAGTTTTCTGAGATAGCACCAGATAGATTTCCAAAGTGGCTGTACTAGTTTGCATTCCTACCAGCAATGAAGGAGTGTTCCTCTCTCCCCACATCCTCGCCAGCATGTGGTGTCGCTTGAGTTTTTGATCTTAGCCATTCTGATGGGTCTAAGACAAAATCTCAGAGTTGTTTTGATTTGCATTTCCCTGATGACTAAGGAGGTTGAGCATTTCTTTAAATGTTTCTCAGCCATTTGATATTCCTCTGTTGAGAATTCTCTGTTTAGTTCCAAGCCCCATTTCTCAATTGGGTTATTTGGTTTGATGGTGTTTAATTTCTTGAGTTCTTTATATATTTTGGATATTAGACCTTTGTCAGATGAAGGGTTGGTGAAGATCTTTTCCCAGTGTGTAGGCTGTCACTTCGTTCTGTTGGCAGTGTCTCCTGCCTTACAGAAGCTTCTCAGCCTCATGAGGTCCCATTTATTAATTTTTGACATTAAGGCCTGGGCTGTTGGTGTTCTGTTCAGGAAGTTGTCTCCTGTGCCAATGTGTTCCAGGCTCTTCCCCACTTTTTCTTCTAAGTGACTTAGTATCTCTGGTTTTATGTTGAGGTCTTTCATCCACTTGGATTTAAGCTAAAAACAAGGAATTCCCAAAATTTGGAGACAAATGGATTGAACTAGTAATGATCATAATGAGGGAGTTAACCCAGAAGCAGAAAGACTCAAATGGTATATACTCGGTTATATCTGCATACTATCCCAAGGGGCATGTCCCATGAGTGTCTTCACTAACCAGGAATCTGGGATGGAGGGGAGGGCATTCTATTGGGACTCTAGATGAGAGAAGCATGGGAGAATGGCAAAGTTGAAGGATCCAGAGGATCCTAGAAACCTACAAGAAGAACATTATGATAGGCAGATTTGGGCACAAGGGTCCCGCTCAAACTATGGCACCAGCCAAGAACAATACAGGCGGTAAACTTTAAACCCCTACCCAGATCTAACCAATGGACAGGACATTTTCCACAGTTGAGTGGAGAGTGGGGTCTGACTTTCACACGTACTCTGGTGCCTCTTATTTGACCATGTCCCCTGAATGGGGAGACCTGGGGACACTCAGAGGAAGGATAGCAGGCTACGAAGAAGAGACGATACCCTATGAGCATATACGGGGGAGGAAGTCCCCCTCAGTCACAGTCATAGGGGTGGAGAGTGAGGGGAAAATGGGAAAGAGGGTGGAATGGGAGGATACAAGAGAGGGGATAACCATTGAGATGTAATATGAATAAATTAATAAAATTAAATTAAAAAAAAGAAAAATTATCTTTACTACTTTGACAGTTGTTTACTTACTCTTATTTAATATTCTTTTGTAAACTATCAGGAGATATGTGAATCATAAAAATACAATTTTATGTATTATATGTGTACAAAGATACACATAGATTTCTTTCAACAAAAAATTGAACAGAATAATTTAATATTTATTTATACATGCACAAATGTCAATTTTTCATTCTTAAGCCTAGCTAAAAATATTGTCCATCATTTTTTTTCTTTCTGGGGAGGTCATATATTCTATTTGCAGAATGATTTAGATTATTTTAAAATGGTACTCTTGAAAGGTAAATACCAAGTTCATTTAAATGAAAAAATTTCAATTAAGTTTAGATATCTTAAATTTATGCAGAAAATGATGGAATATATTGCAAATTAAGCAGCCTAATGAAAACCTTATATCTGATTTTACTGGTGTCTTCCTTAAGCTTAATACAGTGTAATGGACATCGCAGGTATCATATTCCCAGGTAATGTACACTGATGTTTACTGTTTGAAGTCAGATAATAAGAATAGCAGCCTGCTTAGCAGAAAATTTGTGTACTATTACTTATGATTCATCGTGTAAACGTTTTGGAGTACTTTACAATTTTGAATAATTTCTAAAAATAAAATTTAAAACTTTAATATTCTTTGAATATCCAATGAGTTTTTTTTCTGAAATTATGTGTCAGCTGCCATTACATATATGTTCTACTTGTGGGTAACATTAGAGATTTAAACATCAAGAAAATTTAAATACTCAAGGTAATAATTTTGAACACCAAATCCATATTTATAAATTATAGACAATACTAATTAGTAAACTGTGATAAATAGTACTCTATTAGTTCAGGAACTAATACTCTCTTGACATGTAATATGTTCATCATTGATATCATCTTTATTATCAATATTGTCCTAAGTATTTACTTATTAGATAGATACTATGTACCTGATTTTATTCTAGACATTGTAGATTGCTTTGACGTATGTCATGAATATTAGTGATTTGTGTTAGTTAAAATGTAACAAAGGCACATATACCAAGTATATTGGAGTAATATATTGATGTATAATGAGAATACTGCACATATCTTACTATAATTTCATATTTTTCACTAAATATATTCTGTATAATGGAAAGAGAGTTTATTTGTAAATGGCTTCTGAACATCAAAGGAAAATTCAACAGAGTAAAACAACAATAGAAAAAATTGGTCAAAAGCTGATAACTTTCATCTAACAAAAGAAATATATAAGGAACTCAACATATGCAATAACAAAAAGTAATTCAATTAAGAATAAACAAATGATGTGTAAATAGAAACTTCTAAAGAAACATGAGTTACCAACAAATATATAAAAATGTTTAATTTTATTAGCTATCAAGGAAATAGAAATCAATGGTATTATAAGGCATCACTTCACTCCAGTTAAAGTAGCTATTAGTTAGAAAAAATACAAATGGTGGTGCAAAACAGAAACAAGAAGATCTCACACTTGAGTTGAGAATATAAATTAGTCCAACTAGAATGAAGGAGTTCCTCAAGTAACTAGAAATAGAGCTCCTATGATCCTCACATCCTACTTGTTAGCATGTATTCCAAGGAAATCAAGTGAGACTATCAAGTAAATAATATGCACCCATGTTTCTTATTAGGATATTCATAATAGCTAAATGTAAAATTAATCTAGGTAATTATAACAATTTTTGAAAATGTATATTATATATACTATTATTAGATTATAAATAAAAATGTTATCCTATAAATTTCACAAAAAATGATAAAAATGGAAGACAACATGTTTTTTGTTTTTTCAAATTTTTTATTACAATTTATTCACATTACATCCCAATTGTAGTTTCCTCACTCTTATCTTCTTGTTTCTATCCTCCCTCTACATCTGGACCTAGGTGGGGGGCTACACAAACTGATGCACCAACCAAGGAGATTGAAAGCAGAGATCCTAGATACTCTGTTCATATATAGCCAATGGACAGCTCATTCTTCATGTGGGAAAGGGTAGGAGAGAGCAGAGGACTGCCTCTGACTCTGACAGGAACTGTGGTGCCTGCGATTTGATTACTAACTCTTGGCAGAGAGGCCCTGTGAGAAGACAGCATGTTAAGTGAAATAAATTAGACACAGATAAGTATTAATGATCTTCCCATGTGTGATGTCAAAAATGTCAATCTCAATGCAAAATATTGATTATTAGAAGTGGAAATACATGGTTGAGGGTGAGAGACAACTGAACAAAACAGAAAATCAGAAACTGTAATATATAAGCAAAAATTCACCAGTAAGAAAAGTAGAATACCCCAACCAAAACCAAAACCAAAACAAAAGAATCAACAAACAAACAAAAGTCCTCCTAATTACAACTGAGTTTGTTTTGCGTTGGCTATCTATTGCTGGGCATGGGGCCTGCCCCTGAGTATGGAGTATGGTTTGTGTATCCAATAAGATTCCATTGGAGAAAATTAATTTGTTTGCAAGGAGATAGTCAGTTGAAGATATCTTGGTTAGGGATAGGAGCTTTTTTTTAGTCTCCCTCTCAGTGCTGGGACCACATCTTGCTTGGATGTGTGCAGACTCTGTCCATGCTCCCATCATCTGTATAAATCACATGTGCATCAGTCCTGTTGTATCTGTAAGGCATTGTTTCCTTGGTGTCTTCTATCTCCACTGGCTTTTACAATTTTTCTACCTCCTCTTCCACAAAGTTCCCTGAGGCCTGAAGGGAGAAGCTTGAAAAAGATATGCCATTTGGGACTCTAAGACTCAGTGTTCCAAGGTTTGTCTGTCTCCCCCCACCCCTGCTTTCTCTCTCTCTCTCTCTCTCTCTCTCTCTCTCTCTCTCTCTCTCTCTCTCTCTCTCTCTCTCTCTCTCTGTGTGTCTCTGCACATTTGTCCAGTTGTGTTTTGTCAAGAGCTGCGATGTAGCCACACCTAAAGATGGCGCTGGCTTCCGCTAGTCACCCTCCCGGCGGTGAGCGCTCTCTCCGGTAAACAAGTCCTTATATGGCTAACAAGCTCGGGCGTTTAGCTCCGCCGTCTCTTTGACCTACGAGGAGTTCACACATGGCGCCTCCTGATTGGCTCTTGGCGGGATATAAGCCTCTGCCCCGCCTAGGGAGGGGGCCATTCTCTGCTTTGCTAAACTGCTGTAAATTCATTCCTGAGTAAACTGCCTTGAGAAGGAACCTAGTTATCTTGAGTCTTATTCCTGCTGGCCAGGAAGGGCATGGACAGTGTTTCTCTGTACTTGTTTCCATCTACAGCAATTTGAAGCTTCTCTGGAGAAGGTTTGGAAAGACCCTGATCTATGGGTATAGCAAAATGTTCCTAGGAGTCACATATTGCTACATATCTCTTGAAAAACAGTAGTACTTTTTATTTCTTCCTATGCTCATGGCAGATCTATTCCCAGGTTCTTGACCACCTCAACAGGTTCAGCCATGGGTATCATGTCATGAATTGAGCTTTAAATCTAAATAGATAGTGGTTGGTTACCCCCACAACTTTTGTTCCACTATTGCACTAGAGTATCATGTAGGCAGGTCATCACTGTAGATTGTAGGGTTTATATTTGAGCTAGTGTATGCCCTTATCTTATGGTATCATGTGTGTTTTCCCATTCCCCTCTCCCCAGGTATTTCCACTGCCATCAATTTTTTTTCAATTTTCCATTCATAACATCTGTTCCAACTATATTTTTTCTAGTGCTCACTCTCCCTCCATGTCCTGCCAGCCACATTTTTACTTACCTCCCAGTTCCATGAACATTATTCAGTAGAGGTAAAGACTGTAGATAAGCACTGGCTAGACTTCTCCAAGTTCAGTTTCATATGTAGGTGTTGTCTTCGGAAATAGAGACTTACCATCTGTTTGTGATAGCAATACACTTGGCAATTCCCTATGTTGTTTGAGATTTTCCATAAGGCTTTTTTGGTTAAAAATACAATTAAATGTAACACATTTCTGGCACTTGAGGTTTCACTTGGGGGTGAGATATGCCTAATTAAGGCTTTATTTACCTATTATTTGGAAATTCCATTTATGTTGCTTTCATTTATGCATATATATATATATATATATATATATATATATATATATATATATATATAAAGATGCTGTTGCTGTAGTAAGTTTCTTTATGACTCAACAGATAGGGCTTAATTTTAGCTGTCCCTCCCCATTCTTCCATCCCTAACCCCCTCTCCATTACCTCACCCCACTCTTGCTTAAATGGTAAGATGAGTGAACACTTACTTAGAGCTTGGTGTGGGGCATTTTTTATTTTTAAAGTAGCTTTTACAAGAATTTCACACATGAACACTCTATGTACATAATTTCCATCCCATACTCTCATACTCTTCTCCCTAACTCGTCCTGTGTGATTCCCCCCCAACTTATCCAAATAATCTCTTTTTTAAATGTTTTATCATACATACAGGCCCATATGCACATTCACACACAAACGCACACACACACACACACACACACACACACACACACACAGAGAGAGAGAGAGAGAGAGAGAGAGAGAGAGAGAGAGAATTATTTAGTATTGCTTGTATGAATATGTATTATGTATCTAAGGGTTACTGTTGGAATTTGATAAATTTTCTGTGGAGAAGGCTGATTCTCCCTTTTTCAGCAGTCATTAATTATTTGTAGCTCTTCTAGGCATGGAGCCTTGTGAAATTTCATGCTTTTACTTTGGCATGTCAATTTGGTGTTGTCATTGCTTAGGTCTTGCTTATGTATGGCAGTTTGAAAAATAGTGGCCACTATAGGGTCATCTAGTTGAATGCTTAGTCAGAATGGAGTGGAACTACTTGAGAAAGATTAGAAGATGTGGCATTGCTTGGGTAGGTGTTGTTAGGGTGTGTCAATGTGGGTGGACTTTCAACTTTCAAAAGCCCAAGCAAAGCCCCATGTCAGTCTCTTCTTGCTTTCTTCACATTTAGAGGTAGCACTCTTAGTTTTCCAGCAACATGTCTACCTACATATCACCATGCTCTCCAACATGATGAAAATGAGATAAACTTCTGAAAATGTAAGCGATCCTTAGCTAATTACACTATTTTATAAAATTTGTCCTTTTACCACAGGATAGGTCAACGAAACAGAAGCTAAACCAAGAAACAATGACACTAACTAATGTCATGAATCAAATAGATCTAACAGATATCTACAGAACTTTTCACCCAAACACAAAAGATTATAACTTCTTCTCAGCACCTCATGGAACCTTCTCCAAAATTGACCATATTGTAGGTCACAAAGCAAGACTCAACAGATACAAGAAGATTGAAATAATATTTTTATCCTATCAGACAACCATGGACTAAAGCTGGACTTCAACAATGGAAATAACAAAAAGCCTACACACATATTGAAACTGAACAACTTTCTATTCAATGACAACTGGGTCAGGGAAGAAATAAACAAAGAAATTAGAGACTTCCTAAAATTCAATGAAAATGAAGGTACAACATACCCATTAGTGACAGAATATGCTGGCAAGGATGTGGAGAAAGGGGAACATGTCTTCATTGCTGGTGGGAGTGCAAACTTATAACCACTTTGAAAATCAATCTGGCGTTTTCTCAGAAAATTGAGAATAGTGGTACCTCAAGACCCAGCCATACCGCTCCTTTATTATTGTCTGTTTCTCTTTGCAGAATTGCGAGTTTCTTTTTTCTTTCTTTGCTTCTTTTCTTTTTTTCTTTCAATCTGAAAGATAATTGTTTGTTTTGGATACAATAGGGAAAAAACGTTGAAAATTGAGGATACGTAGCCTTTACCTTATTTGGAGCTATCTTTTCTGCATATTTGAATTAAAGATTCTTTAAAGGAAATGATACTTTATTATTAACATCAAAACACTTGGTCAGGTCCCCAAGCTGCTCTTTTTTCTTTCTTTGTTTCTTGTGTGTTAATCTGATGATTATTACCTTAGATATCTATGCAACCTCAAGTATTCTGTGGCATCAACAAAGAAAACATAATATAAAAGTAGTTGTATCATGTAAAACTTTATCACGTCAAAATTCCCCTTAATAGTATAGACCCATGAAGGGAAACAGAGGAGGAGTGTATCTGGGAGAAGAAAGGT
The DNA here is from genome assembly GCA_907169655.1 of Acomys percivali. Taxonomy (NCBI): domain Eukaryota; kingdom Metazoa; phylum Chordata; class Mammalia; order Rodentia; family Muridae; genus Acomys; species Acomys percivali. Next base: position 70,900,362 of record OU015760.1, on the reverse strand, counting down.
GGGAGGGTGACTGGAAGGAGTGGAGGAAGGGCAAGTTGTAGTCAGGATATATTGTATGAGGAAAACATAAATGTAAAAAGAAACAAAAAGTTTCATGAAGATGCCATTAGGGAGATGACAAGTGAATTAATATTTTAACAAAATGAACTAACTGTAATAAATTTTCATCCAGGTGCATTAAATTTTCCACTAAATGTGGAACTTAAATGTAGTAAGTAATCAATATGATAGTGAGCAGGGCAACTTTATTATGAAAGTGAAGGAACGATAGCAATATATGGCAGCATAAGGAGGTTGAGAGAGCTGTATGACTGATAAGTTAATAGATAAATTAAAGAAATTTATAAGAAAGGGAACACGCTAAATTCAGTAAGAGATAGAATTTGTAGTGATTTAAGATTTGTAGTGTCAGCTACTGTGAAAGACTATACAACCTGTCTTCTGAAGATGTTTAATAAAAGAACAAACACTATTCTTCATTTTTAACTTTATAAAGTCTTATCAGGTAAGAACACTTATAGTTCTTGCAGAAGAAAGAAGATCAGTTCCCAGCACCCACACTGTGGCTCAAAACTGACTGTGACTCAAGTTATAGGGGGTCAAACACAATTTTATGGCCTCCATATGCACTAGGAATTCATGCGGTGCTTATATTTGCATCTGGGCAAAACATCCAGAAACATAAGACAAAGATAAAAAAAATCTTTAAAAAAATTAGAAACCATGGTAGTTGTGAGAAGCAATTGCTTTGTTATATGGTTTCTTAAAAAATTAGGACATCATTGCCATTAAAAACTGGTTGTACCTTTGTGTTACATGACTATTGTAAAAGTATAAATACTTGTTATACATTAAAATTTCAATTTATGAAATGTCAAGATATTATCTTAAATGACACATGTCTAAAACTGCAGCACACATGAAAATAACAATATATTGCCTCATGTGAAAGTTAGGTTATCATCTAAAAATCAGTAGTCTATGAATTAATATCTTATAGTCTATGGTAGTTCTTTTTCTTTTGCTATGATACAAACCATGACTGAGGCCACTTATAGCAAATTTGTTTTGGCCTACAAGTTTTAGAGTGATAGTAGTCTGCGATGGCAAATTAGAAGCATGGCAGCAAGCAGACGGCATGGGGAAACAGAACCTGAACAGGCAGCTGAGAGCTCATATTTTGACCTGCAAACAAATAAACTGGGGCTGATGGGAGATTTGAAACTCTGAAAGGATGCATCCAGTGACTCTGTCCTTCAGCAAGGCAATAGTTCCCAACTTTCCTCCAAATGTGCCACCAACTGTGACCAAGTGTTTAAATGCCCAATACCATAGGGAATATCTTTCATTTAAAGTACCACATTCTGTTCCATGCTCTCCATGGCATAAGAGTTCATATAGTCTTTTAAAATCTAGACACTGTTTAAAAGCTCAAAGTCTCTTCTGAGACTCAAAGCAAGCTCTTAAGCATAACCCACTGTCAAATAAAAAAGCAAGGTATATATGTGCAATATACACAGGCACAGGACATACATTATCATTTCAAAATGGAGATAATGGAGATATTGTGGGGAAATAGTAGACCAAGCAAGACTGGTACCTAATAGAGTGAATGTCAAATCTTGTGGTTCTACGCCTGATATTAAAGACTTTAATTTCGAAGGGCTCAGATTCCATTAAGTTGCCTTGGTTATTGAATTTGCTGGCTGCAACATACATCTTTCTATTGAGTTGGTTTTACTCTCTCTGTACAGTTCACCTTGGTAAAATGCTATCTCCAATATTTTGGAGGGTATTCACTGTAAATCAGGCTTCGCTTTTACAGCTTCTTGCAAAGGCATCTCAGGGCCTCTTATCCTTCATGCAGGGACTCCCCTAACTACAGTTTGTCTGGCATTGGCAACTCTTTGAAACCCTCAAGGAAGATTCCTTTACTCTTATATCTTTCATGATTCTAAATCCATAATCATGTGGAAGATATTTCTAAATTTGGAAGCCAAGGTAAGAATGGACTCTTGAAAATATACATGTATATATATGAAATCTGTATTACTACAGTAATCAACTCCTATATTTAGGAGTTAGAAACACGATTCAGTGATGAGAGTTCAGGACAAAATTTGATGGTCAGAAGACTGTATATCTAGGAATGGTGCTGCTAGTTTCACAGTCCTCCAGATTCTTCAGTTAAAGGTTAATCTTTTAAGTTCAAGAGAAATGCAGAAATGTGACAGTTTCTTACTTGGATACAGATGGTATAACTGAAAGAGCCAGAATTGTGAGCATGTTGTCTTTTCTCTATGGAAAACAGTTTTAAAATCATTTTCAAAGGGTAGTTTATTTTCTTCCTTTCTGAATTTGACCCACGAATGCCATGAACTGTTATTTATTAGAATACTTGTTTAGACGAGTCAAACAAAAGCTGTTTGTTGAAATTTTAAAAATACTACCTTTAGCTTTTTTGAACAGGCAAGACCACTCTGTCTAACAGATGGTTCAGCAGTTGTAAGAAAATTATTCACAACCCAAAAGCAGCATAAACAATCACTTGAAAACACTGTTTGTTCTCAATTTACATATTTTAGAAGATAAAACGATTCTGTTTTGTCTCCCTTTCTCACTATGTCTTTTAGTAGACATTTCATTTTTTTTAATTTAAACATAGAAAAGCAAGTAAAACTTCTTGTTGGACACTGGGCTGATAGCAATCTTATGAGCTTTTCAAAGGATTGTGAACTCATTGAAAAAAATTGTGAGTTTGAATCATGCTGAGCTTTATTTTTTGATACTTAAGTAGTAAATAGGAAGAAGGAAGTTAGTTTAAGGAAATAATTTTTTGTTACCATGTTATACATTCATTTCTTTATTTGTGTGTGTTATGGGAGAGAAAAAATCAATTCTTCCAATAAATAAGTCCATGGAAAATTTTCTTAAATATGTATTCTAGTTTAGTTTCCATTCTTGTGATAAACATCCTGATCAATATTAGCTTGGTGAGGGACTGCTGGAATTGTAGTGCCACCACAAAAAAATCTTAAAAATATTTTAAAAAGAATTATAAGATATTTGAAAATATATTCAAGCAAGCATTGTCCAGTGCATTATCTTCCACCAAGATCGCATAAGCATCATGTTCCACATGGAAAAGAAGTGCAAAGGGTTTTATTTAGTATAGGAATACAAACCTTCAAAGTGTCTATTTCTTTAAAAAGCCAGAAAAATCTAACATTTTTCAACTTCGAGTCTTAATTCCATTTGACTTCATTTTCATTTCAGAGGAAAAAAATATTCAAAATAATTTCATGATAAATTTAAAGCAAACTCTACTTTCAGATATTTAGAAGGGAAAACTATAGGGATTTAGTCTCTGTATAGCTAAATTATACTTTCAATCTCTTTTACTTGGAAGAACATGTGCTTGACTAATTGATTAGGTTATATTATTTCCTTATAAAGTCAGACCACTCAATAACTGTAATGAAGAGAACTACTGCAAGACATACAATGTATGTTATAGAAACACAATATTTACATAATATTATCTATCAGGAGTATCAGAAACCCACCCTTTGCATTGATATCACACACGGATAACAAAGTCATGTCACATCTCCAAAGGTAAGCATTCATGCTAATTCCCATGATGACATTGCAATTGCTATTAGTGTTAGCAGTGCACCTATGTGAGCTATGCTCAGCAAAAGAAAGCATACTTTTCTGCCAAATCAATGTCAGGAATTGTGTTTTACATCTCTCCAAAACTAGTGCTTTGGGAGAAGACTTAGAGAGGCTATCAATCACAAGTAGCCACCAACAGATCATATTGATCCTGATAGTTAAAGCTACCTTATGTATTGCAGGCCTGTGAATATTGTGCTGTTTTCCAAAGTGTTTGTAGTTTAGATATTTCTTCACCTCTATTTTCAGTGTAAGATGCTTCAGTAACCTATTGATTTTTCTACAAGCCCAAACCTCCTTTGCTGTGGTATTTCTTATATAATTGTTTCATGGTGCTCTGAATGTCAGTCATAAATAACTCCACAGGTTAAAAAAACAAAACAAACAAGCAATCAAAACAAAATGACAACAACAGAAACAGGAACAGAAGCAACAGTAACCCATGAAGTAGTTCTGTAACCACTTGCGTTAGAACTTGAATCCTATATACTTTTTCTCTGATAGCATTAAGAGAAAAATTTTATTCTGCTCTGTTCCCTCATTTTTAGTAAAATAAAAATGAAAGGGCATATTGATATAGTGGGAAAATATCATAGTTTTTCAGATTTAATTATTGGTTCATCCATTGGTTACTATCCAATTCAATGACCTTAAACAGGAGAGTCACATAACTCCTCAGAGCCTTAGTTTTCTTCTATTCTATATAGGAACAAAACTCGGAAGCTGCTTTGATACAGCCATGAATCGCACTAAATAAAAGGTAACATTGTTAATACTCTTTTGAAAATACTCTGTAGGACACATTTATGCTTTCCTTATAAAACTCAAATAAGTTCTGCATTCATTTTCCCTTCAATTTCTTTCCCCCTACTATGAAAGGACTACTAATATAATGTCTTAAAATTTTCTTTCTTCCTAAAAATAGTTATAATTCCATAAAAGTTTGCATTTTGGAGGAGTCTATTACCATGTTTAGGTTTGAAACTGTTATTCTCTAAAAATCAAACCTTTCTTCTCAAAAATATCTTTGAAACAAAGCAATGGAAAGAACTAATTCTGAGCTTTTTGCTAGAATGGAATTCAATTTTCTGAAAGCTTGAAATATTTTTCTTCTGCTGTTTCTATTCCACTCAGACTGGCAAATGCCTGAGGGAGATGGCATTCTGCTATATTGCTTGACTTGCTCTAGTCTCCACTGAAAAAGACTCATGAAATGTCAGCAGTAGGAGCCTCCTCTTGCAACATAAGCAGGCATGAGTCTCCAACACATTCAAACTCTTTGTTGGTGTGCTGAATCTCTCATAATGCCCAAATGATGACATCAAGCAAATGATGACATCAAGTATTCAAGAAACTGAAGAAGTATATGTTATGTAGGTGTAGAACTGAGCAGCAAATATATTGTGTCTTCAGTCCTTGTTCATCCTCTAGATGATTGAATTAAAAATAATCTACCTAACATTAGCCATAGCCAGACTGTTTTTTTTTATTCATTCATTATTTCACACAAATTTAACGTACTTTGATAGTATATTTCCCTTATTCTCCTAGAATTTTTAACACGATTTTAGTGATAAAAGGCTATTGTATTTTGTCAGTCATATTTTTATGTATCTAATGAGATGCTGACAGTTTTAATTTTTATTGTGTTAATATTGAATAATACATGACTTAAATATTTTAAATTTAACTTTTAAATTAAATTAATATTCTTGAATAATGCTTACTTTCAGAGGATATATACTGACAAAAAAGTGGGAGAATTTAATGTAAAGAGAATTATATCATGTAAGTAGTCAGTAAAAATGACAAGTTTCACTTACCTGGAACATTGATGTCAAAGAAATACTATTGTCTTTTTTAATCTAGCTATGTGCTTAGATGTAGAACTATAGACAATTAACAGCTGTTATAAGAGGAAGAATCAATCTTCACCAGGAATTAACTTCTTGATTGGTTATCCAACATTAAATGGGCATACCTAAACATATACATATGGTCAACACTTAATGGATTCATCATATTGTATTGTAATATTTATTCATTAAAATTAATACTTTAAAGTTAGTATACAAATGGATGGGGTTCATTGTGGCATTTAAATACATATATGTGCTTTAACTTAGTCATCTCCATTACCTACTTTCTTCCTGCTCTATTCCTTACACACTGATCTAGTTTGCTGATGTCCATACTTCCCCTTTTCTAATTTCATTTCACATATATTCTATTACCCTCTCTTTACACGCAACTTAATTAAGATCTCTTTTTCCTCTTTGATGGTCTCCTTCTACTTTCATGACTCACTCATGAATATCTGTGGTATTTCTCTAAGTATAGCTTCTTTTACTTAACACAATGAATTCAAGTTGACCTAATCTTACTGAAATTGGCATTATTAAATTTTCTTTTAGGGCTAAAAATTTCATTGTGGATATGAACCATACCATATTTTCTTTATCCGATCATTTTTTATGTATGGGCTAGTTCTTACATGTCCTAGAAATTGTGAATACTACAAATATAAGAATTTCTCTGGTTTGCTGACCTAAAGGCTTTTACATTTTAAATTTTTTTACATATACATTTATATTATTACACACATATACAATAGACTACCTAAAGCAAGAACCATGACACAATCAAGAATTATATAAATGTTACATTCTTAGTGTTTTGGCTATTTGTATTTAACAGCCTTGAAGAAAATATCTTTCCTATTTTGATGCATCTAAAATTCTGGATGTAAATCAATATCTATCATATCTCATCTCTATCAAATTAAAACATCTATCTAGACCTAAAAACATCTTAACGCCTAAACAACGAAAAGGCTTTTGAGTATATATCCAGGAGTAGTTCATCTATATCGCACAGAGGAAGGCTTTCACTTACTTGATTAGGGTTATTCTTTTCATTTGTTTGTTTGATTTTCTGGACAGGGTTTCTCTATGTGGCCTTGGCTGTTCTGGACTCACTTTGTAGACCAGTCTAGCCTGGAAGTTAGATAGATACACCTGCCTCTGCCTTCTGTGTGTGCTGGAATTACAGGTGTGCACCACTGCACCTGGCTGATTAGGGTTATTATTATATATTTAATTTTCTTGGAAATCTGAGTTATTTTTTCTGGATTATTTCTCAAGAAGTTTGTTTGTGCTATATGGAAAGGCTACAGACTTCCTAATCTGATACTTTTGCAAGTGTGTCAAGTTGAGTTTTCCAGAAGAATCTTTGCAGTTTTTTAAAGAATCATGTCATCTGGCAATAAGAAGACTTATTATTTTCTTATTTATATGTCTTATATTTATTTCTCTTTTCTTATTCTCCATGCTAAGACTTTGAGCACTGTATTGAAAAAGTTGCCAGTAGAATAAGTGTAATTAGTAATCCTATGATAGTGATACATTTACAACGCATCTCCTATACCTAAGGCTCAGGGAAAATCATGGAAGAAGGGGTGGAAGGATTGTAGGAGGTAGAAGACCAGGACATCCACTATAAAATAACATCTTCTGTATATTACATGGAATCTGCTCCCATGAACTCTCAACAATATAGTTTCCTGAACATGAGCAGCATAATGGCAACACCAACTGACATTCAAATATTTAAGGGAAATTCCACATAGTCCCACCCTTAGTTGAAGAGAAAGAGCTGGTCAATGGCTAGTGAGAGATGGAGAATCAATCTTGTCCAGGGAAGAGGTCTTATATAGACTGTTGAATTCAAGAAGGCCAGCACTGGACACATATACAGTACTAGCAAAGCTAAAGGGGCTCAGTAAGTTATATACACATATCCACATATATTATATTTATGTGTGTACATATACATTTAACAATAAGAATTAAAGACAAGCTTATGATTTTAGAGGGGGCATGAGAAAAGTAGAGAGAAGTATATAATGGACTTAATTTTTGATTTAGGAAAAAATATAAACTATGGTGATGACATTGCTTCTCTATTAATAATAGGTAGAAAATAGAATCACTCTAGATATACAACACCTGATAAATGGAATTAATGAAATATGCTAGATATACACATTGAAAGATTGTTTAGCTGTGAAGAAAAATTAAAATATTGAAGCTTGCAAGTAAATAGATAAAAAGCATAGTAACTCATGATTAGAAACAAATGCCACTTCTTTCTTATAAGTATAGCCTAGCTTCAAGTCTTTACTTTTGTGTATTTATGTAAGTTCTCTTAGAAGAAAGAAAATGGCATTAAAAGATTGAGTTGGAAGTTATCTTAAGGAAAGAAGTTACCACAATACAGATGGGATGAAAACAAAGAAAGTGTATTAATGGGGTATAATGTTTACTCTTGAATGGGGACTGTGGTATGAGGAAGGACCAGGGAGAAAAGCTTAACTAAAATGAAGGGTTTGTAAAAATGCTTTATGTAAGCTTCCAACTTTGTAAATTAGGGACTGGAAAGATGGATACATGATTAACAATAATTGTTGCTCCTGAAGAGGACTGGTGTTTGGTTCCCAACAACTAGTTTGGATGTATCACAACTGCAGCTCAAGCTCCAGGGGATCTGACACTCTCTTCTGTCCTCCTCTGGTACTTGTACATTTGTGATCATAGGAGCACAGACACACATTCATACACATAAATAAAAATTTTAAATAATTAAAAAAGAGAGTTATAAGGGAGATTTCTTGTATGTGTGGATAACAATACTCCTGAAAGCCAAGGGTCATTAAATAGAAATATGGTGCCAAGTAAGTGATATATCCTTATGAATTAACAAGTCAAAGAGGCCCTAGAGGTCCCTAAACTAATACCTGTTGCCGTTCTTCTCTGATGACCACCATAGTTAGTTGATCTGAGGCAACTGAATTCTTAACAAGTATGGAACACATAGCTTAGTTATAATGGAAAAAGAAATGAAACTAGAACTGAGACGGAAATGTGCTCCCTTCAGAGGAGATTTGAAAAGGTTGGAAGATACTATACAGAATTGTAAAGATGTTTTCTCAAGGCTGCAAAATACAAATAACCAAAACACTCCTTGTCTGCCTGAGTCAGAAAGCCGCTACTTTAACGTTTCTTCTATGATTAATAAAGGATCTGCCTGTGGAAAAAAGGAATTAATTGTCTCACCCTTAATATGACTCTTACAATCTAAAATACCAACTTGTCAATCAAGAAATGCATTCCTGAGAAATAGTGGTATAACCACATATCATGTCATTGAATTTTAAGCTTCTACCTCAAGAGAGAATTCATATCTGGTACACTGAACCTGGAAAAAAAATTGGCTAAGAATGTCTTTGGTGAACTCACTACTGTTCTTTAGTTAAATTATCATATTACTGATCACTTTCTAAATATTTACATTTATGCCAACAGAAAAATGCTACTCCTAACCTTAGAGATGTCCATCTTCAAAATGACTAGTGGTTACGGGAGACATGCATGGCTCCACAGTATCCTGAGTATTAGCAATGGTTGAGAGTACTGCTCCTAAATATGACATTTTAAAACATTAGATTTCCAAGGCTCATAGATCACTGTGAAAGACAGGGCAGAAAGAATATAAGAACCTTAAGATAGGGAGGACAGTGAAATACTGACTTTTAAACATGGAGCATTCAATGAGTTATGGTTTTATGACTTCACAGTGTCTCTGGCTTTCTGCAGTAGGTCTTCATAAGACTAGGCCCACTCATAGTTAGTAATGGATTGTAAAGATGCCCAGGACTTCCATATTTTCCTGTTGAAATATTAGCTAGTTATAGATTCAGAAGTTTGGGCACTCACTGATGATATGCCTACCAGGATCCAGTAAATAGTTTTACACTGCAGTCACATTGATGATGCTGATTAAAACTAAAATTAAAATAACACATGAATGTTTGATTAATAATGGTGAGAGAGCATAAAATTGCAATAAAAATCCTTATAATTTACTTCAAGTTACTGTTTTTTTAAAAAAAAAAATGTAAGTCCAGGTATTATGGTAGTTTTGAAGCAAAATTTGGTTTACTCAGAAGCCACCATTTTCAATAACAAGCAGAACTGTAAGAAAGGTACTGAATCACTGAACAATGTTGGTTTTTTTTAAGTTTTAAAAATAATTTATTAGCAAAGTAAATATATACAAAAAACCCACAACTAGGGAACAAGTACTTATGAGTTCAACCTTATTGTTTTATATCTTTTTCAAAATCCATTCACCAACACATGGGCCACGTCATCTGTTATGTTAGTAGTACAACAATGTTGTTTTTAAACAAGATTTTCCCTATTAATATTCTGAATTTGAAGAAGAAAAATCTTATATATTTTACATACGGCATTCTACTGAGTACATGGTGTCACTATATGATAAGACTCATTGGCATTGGAAGATACAAACATGTAAGGAAAGTAAAGATCCCAAGAAGAAACACAAAATTGGAATTTAGAGCCATCAATATTCTGAAAGACAATGAGCATGCAGCTTTAAATATTCATGCGATTGCTTAGAACATAGCTCTGGCAGAAAAATATGCCCATTAACTATATCATGCTTGCTGTTTTATTTTATCTTTCATGTAAACAAAGTTTTGTCTGCATGTGTGTATATGCACCATGTTCATGCTTTGTACTTGCAGAAGCCAGAAAGTGACGTAGAACAATTGGAATTATAAACAGTTGTGAGCCACTAAGTGGGTACTGGGAACTGGACCTAGTTCCTTCGCAAGAACAATAAGTGCTGTTAATTTCTGGGCTAGCTGTCCAACCCTTCCTCATATTTATGTTACATGTTTTTTATCTTATAGTACTAAGAATAGAAGGCTAAGCAATAGTTTTGAGATATATTTCATGGGTCATTTTCCATTTTCTATTATAAATCTAGGTTTTTTTTAGTATTAAATAGTCTCTTAATAAGACATTATAAGATAGTGTTCTTGGCTACCTTTTCCATCAACCCATGTGCCTGAAGGATCTATTATTTTAAACAAGTGACATACTTATAAAGGAATAGAATTACTTTAAAAGGAGGACACTTTCAATTAGAAATAGAATATTGTGGTTGTTTGAATAAGAATAACATACTCATAGGCACGTATTTCAATGCTTAGTCATCAGGGAGTGGAACTGTGTGAGCATATTAGAAGGACCAGGAAGGATGGCCCTGTTGGAGGAGGTTTGTCACTAAAGGTGGGCTTTGAGAATTTAAAAGTCCATGATAAACCCAGGCTCTCTGTCTGTGTCTGTCTGTCTGTCTGTCTGTCTGTCTGTCTGTCTGTCTCTCTGTTGATCTGTGGATCAAGATGTAATATTCTCATCTCCTACACCTGCATGCATGCTGCCATGCACCCTTGCCATAATGGACTAAACTTCTGAAACTGTAAGCCATCCTTAATTAAGTGTTTTCTTTTATAAGATTTATACGATTCTCCTTAGATGCTGAAAGAGCATTTGACAAAATCCAACACACATTCATGTTATAAGTCTTAGAGAGATCAGGGATAAAAGGCATGTACCTAAACATAGTAAAGGCAATATACAGCAAGACTAAAGCCAACATCAAACTAAATAGGCAGAAACTTAAATCAATTCCACTAAATCAGGCATAAGACAAGGTTGCCCACTCTTTCTATATCTCTTCAATATAGTATTTGAAGTCCTAGCTAGAGTAATAGGACAACTAAAGGAAATAGAGGATACAAAATTGAAAGGAAAAAGTCAAAGTATCACTATTTGCAGATGATATAATAGTATACATAAGTGACCCCAAAAATTCTGCCAGTGAACGTCTATGGCTGATAAACACCTTCACCAAAGGTACTGGATACAAATTTAACTAAAAGAAATATTAGTAGCCTTCATGTATACAAAATACAAATGGACTGAGAAAAAAAACAAGGGAAACAATATCTTTTATAATAGCCACAAAAAACGAAAATATTTTGGGGTAACTCTAGCCAAGCTAGTGAAAGACTTGTATGAAAAATTTCAAGTCTCTGAAGAACGAAATTGAAGAAGATATCAGAAGTTGGAAAGATCTCCCATGATCATAGATAAGGTAGAGGTAACATAGTAAAAATGGTCCTCTTACCAAATGCAAGCTAGAGATTCAATGACATTTCTATCAAAATGCCAAGACAATTCTTTACAGACCTTGAGAGAACAATTCTGAACTTCATATGGAAAAACAAAAAACAAAAACAAAAACAAAAAACCAAATAGCTAAGGCAATCCTGTACAATAAAGGATCTGGAGCTATCTCCATCACTCATCTCAACCTGTACTGTAGAGCAACAGTAGTAAAAACTGCAGAGTACTGGCATGGAAACAGGCAGGTGGATCAATGGAATTGAATCAAAGACCCAGAAATAAACCTACGTACCCCTGGAAACCTGATTTTTTACAACAAAGTCAAAACTATACAATGGAATAAAAGATAGCATCTTCCAAAATTGTGCTGTTCTAACTGGATGTCTACATGGAGAAAAAAATACAAGTAGATTCATATTTATCACCATACACAAAACCCAAGCCCAAGTGGAATGAAGATCTTAACATAAAACCCATAAACACTAAATCTATTAGAAGAGAAAGTGGGAAAGAGCCTTGAAGTCATTAAGACAGGAGACAACTTCCTGAGAAGAACAGCAACAGCCCAGGCCCTAAGATTAACAATTAACAATTCATGAAATTGAAAAGCTCTGTTAAGCAAAAGAGACTGCCAATAAAACAAAATGACAGCCTACAGATTGGGAAAAAATCTTCACCAACCCTACATCAGACAGAGGGCTAATATCCAAAATATATAAAGAACTCAAGAACACCACTAAACCAAATAATCCAATTAAAAATAGGATACAGAGCTAAACACAGAGTTCTCAACAGAAAAAAATGGCCAAGAAGCACTCAAAGAAATGCCCAATGCCCTTAGGCATCAGGGAAAATCAAATAACAATGACTCCAAAATTCTGGCTAAGATAACAATCTCAGGATGTGGAGAAAGGGGAATACTCCTCCATTGCTGGTGGGAGTGAAAATTTGTATAACTACTTTGGGAATCAATCTGGCCCTTTGACACAAAATTTGGAGCAGCTCCACCTCAAGATCCAGCTATACCACTCCTGGGCATATTCCCAGAAGATCATACAAGGATATTTGCTCAACTATGTTCATAGCAGTGTTATTTGTAGTAGATAAAAATGGGAAAAACCCAGCTGTCCCTCAACTGAAGAATGGATAAAGAAACCGTGGGACATCTCCCCAATGGAATTCTAGTCAGCTCTCAAAAAGAAAGACATGAAATTTGCAGGCAAATGGATTGATCTGGAAATGATCATTGTGAGTGAAGTAGCCCAGACCCAGAAGGACACCCATGGTATATACTCACTTATAAGCAGATATTAGCAATATAATACAGGATAATCATAGTACAATCCACAGACTTGAAGCTAAGTAACAAAGAGAACCCTAGGTAGGATGCTTACTTCTTCTCATTCAGAAGGGCGGATAGAATTGACACTGGAAGTGATTGAAGAGAGGGAACAGGATTGGAGCCTACAAGAAAGGTCCTCTGAAAGACTCCACTCAATGTGAGATCAGTGCAGAAGCTGAGTCTCATGGCCAAACTTTGGGCAGAGTGCAGGAAGTCTCTTGGAAGAGTTTGGTGATAGAAGAGTCAGGAGGGCACTGGAGCTCCATAAGGAGACCAATGGAGCCAACCAATCTGGACCCAGGAGTTGCTGGTGGAGTCTGATGCACCAACCAAAGACCATGCATGGAATGGACCTAGGTCCCTTGCTTAGATGTAGCCAATAGGCCTCTCAGTTTTGTGCATTACCTAGTAAGTGGATCAGGGGCTGTCTCTGTCACAGACTCTGTTGTCTGCTCTTTGATCACTTCTCCCTGGGGATGTGCCTTACCAGGCCACAGAGGAAGAGGATGTAGGCAGTCCTGATGAGACTTGATAGGCTGGGGTCAGTTGGTATGAGAGGAGGGCAACTTCTTCTGAGGACTAGGGAAGGAACATAGGGGAAAGAGGGAGTGAGGGTTGGGACCAGGAGACAAGGAGGGGGCTATGATTGTGATGTAAAGTGAATAAATTTAAAAAGAGTTGCCTTGGTTATGGCATCCTTTCACAGCGATAAAAGAGGAACAAAGACAAATAATATATAATTAAATGAGTCACATCTAAACATGAGTGTTCTCATATATACATACACCAGAATATGAAAATATGTTTTATGGAAAAATGTCATATTTTGCGCGATGTAATTTTTTTCTTAAGAATTGAAGTCTATGGACTAAAGAGATGGCTCAATAGTTCTTATTGTTTTTGTGGAACACCAAGCTTTGATTCTCAGTACCCATATGGTATTTCACAACTATCTTTAGCCTCAGCTCTAGGGAATCCAATGGCCATGCAAGAGGTGTACACATATACATGAGGGCAAAGTATTTGTACATATAAAGTAAGATAAATAAATATAAACAATAAAAAACTTGAGGTATATATTTCATATCCATGTGAGAAAGTAAAATTATATTCTGAGCAAGTTTTACACTTTGAATTCATAATTTTTGAATAAATTACTTCAACATTTCTGCTTATATATTCATTACCAGATATCGTATACTGGATATTTCCTTGTAATCTATCATTAACATGAATCACAGAGAATTCTGTTCCTTTATTTTACTGTGAACTTAATTGTTATTAATTTTGTTTTTAAGGATATTGCTTTACTTCAAGGGTCATTAAGCTTTCAGGTATAGCATACAACCCCTAAATAACAGGGCAATAGTTTGCATGCCTCTTGCTGGGACTTAATGATTATTTTGTCTTGTCATTTCCTTTAATACTAAAACTAATTCCATGGCCTGCAAAAGAAAAACATATTGCTTTTATTTTTTCTGATGAAAACTGGTACTTGCTCCAGAAGTTGTTGAATACCTTCCAATCACTTTCCAAAAACTCAGCAATGATCCTCATTATATAGCTAAAGAACAAACTTATATTTGTATTAATTATCTTACATATAGTTCCTCCTGATTAATTGTAGTATTTTTATTCTATTTCAATTAATTTTGGTGATATAACTCTTAATCTACATAGAATTAAGAAATAATATAGATGTCATTCACATTTTCTAAGTTGCCTATATTAGTATCTTCTCCATGGTTTGTAATATGTATTATTTTATGTGTATGTGTGTGGCTGAGGGCATTGATGTGCATCATGTATGAGCAGCGCTTATTAATGTCAAAAAGAGTACCAGATTCCCAGGACCCGGAGTTTCAGGAAGTTGTGAAATAGTATGTTGGATCTGGATACAAATTAATGCAAATTTTAAGACTTCTTGTAAATATACTTGCTTTGATCTTGATTGTAAAGTACTTATGGCTTCATTAATCTCTTAATCTAATAATTCTATTATTGAGTATCTTTACCCTGACATTTTATGAATGATTTTTGAATTTTATCACAATTTCTTTATATTTCAAGATAGTAATATTATTTTAATCTAAATTTTATTATGTAATGAAGCACATTAATGAGTCTTGCTATTTTGAATAAGATATTTTCTAATATTGCTGCATTCATGCAATATGAGAGCCAAACAACCATAGTTATAACCAATTATTATCGTTCTTGTTGTTCATACTGTATTCTTATTACTTTAAGTTTTTTCTATCTGTTTTAAATAGGATTCTATGTTTCTTTTGTCATACTGTCTTTATTATGTTAATAGTGTCACTACAAAAATTATGGAAGAATTAAAATAAGAAGTTTATTAAGAAAGAAGACAAAGCTCTTGGACTTTTACTTTAGTAAAAAAAAAAAACTGAGGTCTCAAAGGATGGAACAGAATGATATGAGAGAGAAATGAAGTTTGTTCTGTATCTGGTCTCTCTGAACAGGACTTTACTACAGTGAAAAGTATGCAGCTTTTTAGCCAGATTAGAAACAGTGACTGACTAGAGCCCAATGAAATCTAACACAGAAAAAGACAAATATTCTTAGAAAAAAGTAATGTGATATTCCTGAGATAGGGTGAGAAATCAAAGACCATTGGAAGATTTCAAATTAAAATATCTAAATGTAGGTAAAGAAAAAATAAATTGGAGGAAAAAATCTTTAAGAACATAATACTCCACCAAGTGATTATAAATAATATAAAATATTTGATGGTAGTAGAGTAGAAAGATTGCTTTAAAGCAATATTAGTGATTTTTTAAATTGAAAAATAAAATCATTCATATTACATCTCAATTGTTATCCCATCCTATGCATCCTCCCATTCCTCCCTCCCTCCCACTTTCACCGCATTCCCCTCCCCTATGACTGATACTGAGGGGGGACCTCTTCCCCTTGAATATGATGCTGGGTTATCAAGTTTCTTCTTGGTAGTCTGCTATCCTTCCTCCGAGTGCCATCAGGCCTCCCCATCAAGGGGACATGGTCAAATAAGGGGCACTAGGGTTCATATGAAAGTCAGTCCCCAGTCTCCACTTAACTGTGGAGAATGTCCCGTCCCTTGGATAGCTCTGGGTAGGGGTGTTTGATGATGACTGCATGTATTGTCCTTGGTTGGTGCCATAGATCGAGCAGAACCCCTGGGCCCAGATCCTCCCATCATAGTGTTCTTCTTGTAGGTTTCTAGGACCCTCTGGATCCATCTATTTCCCTATCTCCTATATTTCTCTCACCTTAGGATGTCCTCCCCTCTATCCCACTTTCCTGGTAAGTGAAGACTTTCATGGGACATGCCCCTTGGGCTAGTGTCCAGATATAAGTGAGTATATACTATTTGACTCTGTCTGCTTCTGGGTTAGCTCACTCATTATGATCATTTCTAGCTCAATCCATTTATCCACAAATTTCTGAAATTCCTTGTTTTTAATAGCTGAGTAGTATTCCATAGTGTAAATGCACCACAGTTTCTTTATCCATTCTTCTACTGAGGGACACTCAGGCTGTTTCCATGTTCTGGCTATTATGAATAAGGCCGCTATGAACATGGTTGAGCATATGTCCTTGTATGCTTGAGCATCTTCTGGGTATATTCGAAAGAGTGGAATAGCTGGGTCTTGAGGAAGCCGTATTCCAAGTTTTCTGAGATAGCGCCAGAAAGATTTCCAAAGTGGCTGCACTAGTCTGCATTCCCACCAGCAATGAAGGAGTGTTCCTCTCTCTTCACATCCTCACCAGCATGTGGTGTTGCTTGAATTTTTTATCTTGGCCATTCTGATGGGTGTAAGATGGAATCTCAGAGTTGTTTTGAATTGCATTTCTCTGATGAATAAGGATGTTGAACATTTCTTTAAGTGTTTCTCAGCCATTTGATACTCCTCTGTTGAGGAATTCTGAGTCCCATTCTCAATTGGGTTATGTGGTTTGGTGGTGTTTAATTTCTTGAGCTCTTTATATATTTTGGATATTAGACCTTTGTCAGATGAAGGGTTGGTGAAGATCTTTTCCCAGTCTGTAGGCTG
This sequence comes from Acomys percivali, assembly GCA_907169655.1. Lineage (NCBI taxonomy): Eukaryota > Metazoa > Chordata > Mammalia > Rodentia > Muridae > Acomys > Acomys percivali. The sequence continues at coordinate 70,883,221 of OU015760.1, read as the reverse complement.
TCGCTTTGTTCTCTTGACAGTGTCACCTGCCTTACAGAAGCTTCTCAGCCTCATGAGGTCTCATTTATTAATTGTTGACATTAAGGCCTGGGCTGTTGGTGTTCTAATATTAGTGATTTTTTAAATGAATTTCAAAACAGTACACTTATTAAAAGTAAGAATAGTTTGGCCTGTATGTATTTTAAGGGAGAAAATCTAGGAGACTTAATGAATTGGGGAGTACAAAGAAGGAATATAAAAAATAAGACATTATTAAACAGGACAGTGATAGATCATGTTCAGACTGGTTTGGACTTGACTTGACAGTATCTGCTGAGTATGGTTATTCGAAACTGGAAGGTGAACGTGGACCAATTTGCCTGAAGACTAGATACTTTTGGCATGGTCAATGTTTACTGATTTTTTTTTATGTCTTACTATGTGGGCCCAAAAAGATGAACTTTGGAAAGTATATTAGGAATACAAACATCTGCATAACAAGCAAATCAAGAAGAAAATTAAGGAAGCCTTCCAAACGCAGTAAAATATATATAGTATACATAATATATATCATAGTGTATATATGTTATATATATATATATATCATAGTAGAAATGGTAATTTCTTCAAACTGAAAAAATAGAACTAAGTCACATCCACTCAAAGAGAAATTAAAGAACAAGAAAAGCAACAACAATAGCAACAAAAAGTTTACTTATGTTTTATGAGATTCAAAAGAAGATAAAAGGTATTACCTTTAGGAGTACATGATACAGTTATTGATCAATAAGGTCTCCTGGGAGACAAGGTTCAGAAATCTAGACATTGCCTCCACCACAGGAATTTGTAGAGGGTGATCGTCCAGCAGAAGAAAGCTTTGCAATGGGAGTGCTTTAAGAGAGGCTTGACCCAGCAGCACTTTAAAATAGATGCTGAGACTCACAGCCAAATGTTGGGCAAATCATAGGGAGTCTTGAAGAAAAGTGGGAGTGGGTGAAAGGATAAAAGTACCTGGAGGTGACAGGAGCTCCACAAGAAGACCAACAGAGCCAACTAACCAGGGCCCAGAGGGGCTTCCAGAGACTGAAGCACCATGAAAAGACTGAACTTAGGCCCCCTACAGATGGGTAGCTCAGGCTTCATGTGGGTCCTCTAGCAAAGGAAGTGAGGGTGCCTTCTCTGACCTGGACTTTGTAGCCTGTCTTTTGATTTCTTACCTTTGGGGGAGCTGTCTAGCCACGCCACAGGGGAAGCATATGTGCTCAGTATTGATGTGACTTGATGTGCTGGGGTGGGTTGGTGGGAGGCTCCTCTTTTCTGAGGAGTAGTGGAGGGAGGAAAGTGGGAGGAACAGGGAAGGGTGGGACTGGGAGGAATAAAGGGAGGGAACTACAATCTGGATGTAAAGTGAATAATTAAATTAATTAAAAAATAAAAAACATAAAAATATAAAAGAAATAATTCAAAAGCCAGGTTTATCCTTAGTAAGAAACAATAGAAAAGGCCACTTTGGTTTACATTTGAAAAAGCTTATTGGCACATATTGAAAGCTTTGTTATTAGGAGCTCACTATGTTCAGTGTAGCTTTAGGGTTTTAGAAATATAGAAGCCAAAACAGAAAATGGAAAATAATACATGTGACATTTACGAAAATGAATACGGGCTTAAAGAAAAAATACCTGGGTCATCACAACATCCAGTGGATAACATTTGCCAGAGATTATGTGTCTCAAATGACACTTCCAGTGCTATTAATCAATGATGCGCATTATTTCTGTGTAGAGTCTGCATAGTACCCAAACTAATTGCTACAGGAATTTTCCCTCTCTTTTGAGGTTCACAAGTCATGGACTCTGATAAATTGGCATCGACTTGGTGACATTTTCAAGAAACTTCAAAAATTGTTTTTCTCTGTTATTTTTTTCTACTTTAGATCTCACATATTGTTAGACATAGTGAAAAGGCTTTCTTAATAATATTTTAAAAAGCAGTAGATAATAGAGTTGGCAATACAAATGCTGAGGCCTTGGAGGAACCACTTTAACCCTTTCAGAGAATATCATATGGTATTATTGGAAATTAGCTCTGTTTTCAAACAACAGGTATTCTGTTCTACTAATCTGCACCATACATGTTTATGAAATGCATCCTCCATATAAATTCAACCTGTAATAAGGAATATATTTTAATGATCTTCCTTTTCCTACTTGTCTCTATTTTTCTCTCTCTTTCTGTCTTTCCCCCTCGAGCATCAATTGCAATAAATCTTTGCTTAGGCACATTTTATATCTCTGCCACTCCTCTCCATGTTGTTAGTTTTGCTAGGCTTGAGCCTGCACAGATCTTGTGCATATTGCCATAATTGCTGTGAATTCATATTTGCAGTTGCCATGCTATTTCTAGAATACATAGTTTTCCTTGTATGTGTTCACTGCATTTGCCTCTTACACACTTTCTACTCCTTCTGCAATGCTGCCTGAGTACTGGGTAGACAGTTTGTTCTATAAATATCCCATTTAGAGGTAAGAATTCTGAAATGTCTTATTCTATGCACCCTGAGCAGTTGTGAATCTCTGAGATCACCATCTACTGTGAGCAGAAGCTTCTCTGATGTTGATTCAGAAATTTATTGATGTATGAGTACACTGATAAGTAATTAGATGTCAGATTAATGCCATGTCTATGTAGCAGAATAATTGTAGTAGGGCTCATGAACTGTCTAGACAGAGTTTGTTGGGTCCTAAAACAGTGTCAGGTATGGGTTTCATCTTATGGAGCAGGTCTTAAATACAATCAGAATGTAAATAGTTAACCTACTGATGTTCATGCTATTTCTGTACCAGTGAGCATTACTTGCCAGGGCAATGTTTGTTTTAGCTCTCAAGAGTTCACAGCTGGGTATGGCTGATAATTACTTTTTTCTCTCCAGTAGTATGGAATAGCACTGTTGAACACTATGAAAATTAAGCAATAGGCATTTAACGTCCATGTCAATCCAAGCTTAACATCTATATGTTCTATAAGCAAGCATATGGTGGCTTCAGCAGTAGTCTTACATTGAAGTTCTGGGAGGCAACAAAAACATTGGCAGAATTCTGTAATACTTATGGATATTTGGTATCTGACTGGCCAAAAAGAGGTAAACCATCCTGACATTGGACTTTATTTGTTAGCTTGCCGTGTCTATATATGCTTTTATAGTAGTAGGTAGGTTTCTACATGACTTTTCTTAAAAGTATATTAGTTCTTAGTTATTTCTCCTTTTATATCCTCGTTCTCAACCCATTGTAACCATTCTTGTTCCATTAATTACTTTTAAGCCGTTATATCAGTGGGGTATAAATACCTTTTCTTAAAATTCTTCCCTTATTGCCATTTACTAATTTTTGGCTTCTATGGATATTTCAAATGAAACATGCCTATCTGAAGATTTTAAACTAATAGCCACAGATGAGAGAAATCAATCTAATTTTGTCTTTATGGATTTGGATCACCTAAAGATTCATATATTGAGGTATTATTTAAGTATTGGAAACTGATAATAATAAACTCTATTGGAAACATATACATGAAGTAGTCTCAGAAGTAGAAAGAGACTGAAAGTAGAATGTAACCTCAGAAATTTGTTATCATGGTAACCACAGTCTTTTTATCCCATGAGCAACAAGAAAATTAAGGCATAACTTTAATTCATTCATCATTTAAAGTTAAGGGGCTGAAATGAGGCTCCCATATTAAACCATATTTGAATTTTGAAAGATACATTCAAACTGAACGAGAGATCAGGAGGATTCTTCTCTACAAAAATAATTAATTTGGGGGTCCACTATACCCCACTTTGTTCCTAAATATTTATTTGGTTTTCTACTGCAGTTCAGATCACTTAGTTCCAGAATAAAAGACACAGAGATGTTTTAGATTTATAATAAACCTTAAATCACTAGATCTAGGCAAGTATCACATCTCTAAACTATTTTGCTATCTCCCAGCTACACACCTCAAGTTACTTGTCATAATTGTTGCTGCCTGAGCTGCTTCTGTTCCATTAGACCAGCCCTCATGGCCCTAGTGCTTGTGGTCCATACTGGCACATGGCTACTTCTTTCTCTCTGGTTTCCACTCCTTCTCTCACCACTGAGATTCCCATCTGAGACCCCAAGACCAAGAAACTCAGGTCAGACTACTGCTCTTCTGCCCAGTTACAGGCTTCTTCTATTGTTTTAACCAAACAACTTTAATTTGGGGAGCAAGGTTTACTCAGCAAAGGATGCTGTACATGAGAATGCAGTTCTCTGGCAAGCAAACATATCTTGGAGGCCCCTATTTAACATTTAAATACATAGCACCAGACCAACTCCCAACACTTCCTGCTGGCCAAGCAAAAATAAAAATATACTTTCTTTACCTACAATTCTTTGTAGGTAAATATGCTATACTCTATGAACCTTAGAAAACATGAACTACACAGTATTAAAGACTCAGCTTAGTGTTCCCATGAAATAAGAGAGCCACTAGCATTTTTATCATTGCCATCAGAGTTTAAAAGAGGTAAATCCTTTGCCAAACAAATTATTGTTACAAGAGGTAAAGTAGCATGTAATCCTTATTTAATTTCTACAGGGAAATTTTCTTATAAGAATATGAGCTCAACACATAAAAACAAAGTTGCAACAAATGCCCAATACTGATAGCTATTCTCTGGCACTCAACAATCACAACAAACAGGAGGACAGATATAAGAATGTGAGGTCATGGTGAAAACAAAAGTGTTCTTTTAAAATTTACTATCCCCTGCATGGGAAGGCCTGATGGCACTCAGAGGAAGGATAGCAGGCTACCAAGAAGAGACTTGATACCCTATGAGCATACACAGGGGGAGGTAATCCCCCTCAGTCACAGTCATAGGGGAGGGGAATAAGGGGAAAATGGGAGGGAGGAAGGAATGGGAGGATACAAGGGATGGGATAACCATTGAGATGTAATATGAATAAATTAATAAAATAAAATTTAAAAAAAGAAAAAGATCTTTAAAAGTACATATTTTGAAAAATGCATAACATAGTATATGAAAAATGAAGCAAATGGGAAAGTTAAATAGAAGACTAAACAGACAATATGGACTTATTGAAGCAGAAGTTAATAACAGAAACTTAATACAATTGATCAAAGAGTTGACAATATGGAAAATTTCAAAGACATTTTGAGATATTGATGATGGTGTAGAAAACTATAATGTATCTAATAACTCGAGAAGATTACATGGAGTAGAATGGATGAAAGGAGGATCCTTGTCAGAATTAAGAAGTGTGAAATTTTAGACAAAGGGGCAGAAAAATCTGTTTCAGGATATGGCCAAGATTATGAATCTATTGCAGTTACAACAATACCAAATGAAATAGATTTTGGGAAAACATTACTAGAGACAAAGATGATTGATACATAATGACAAAGAAGTGTTTGTGCTTATATACTTGGTAATTATACATTTTTACATATATGATGCTAGAGCTTTGAGATGTACAAATATACATAAATATATAACTCCAAATATATTAAATTTTTGGATTAAACTAAAAAGAAGTCTATTTATCACCCATTATCCATCATGGAACATTATAACTCTCTTTTTCAATTTATTTAATTGTCTAGTAATCAAAAATCTTGTAATTGTCCATCAAAATTTAGCGAATTTTTACAAAACTTTATTTAATGGATATTATATGTATAAACTTCTTGGTCCATTAAGTTTTAAAGAAAGTTGGGTAAGTATCATGAGGTTCCAATTATTAATTGTTGATCTTAGAGCTTGAGCTATTGGTATTCAGTTCAGGAAGTTGTCTCCTGTGCCAATGAACTCAAGGCTCTTCCCCACTTTTTCTTCTAACAGATTTAGTGTGTCTGGTTTTATGTTGAGGTCTTCAATCCACTTGGACATTTGTTTCATGCAGGGTGATAAATGTGGATCTATTCACATTTTTCTACATGTAGATATCCAATTAAACCAGTACCATTTGTTGAAGATGCTTTTTTCCATTGTATGATTTTGTCTTACTTGTCAAAAATCAAGTGTCTATAGTATTAGGTCTTACTGCAGGACATGGCTGGATTGGCCTGACCTCTATCTAGAGGCAGCAGATTCCCCTCCCCCAGACATTTATTATATAAAGCAGACATTTCTATTTCAGAGCCCTCTTTCCCTCCATCCTTTCTCCTTCCCTTTCCCCTACCTCCAGTGTGCACTCTCCCTTCTTTCCTCCTCCCAAGCAGCTTCCAATAAACCTGCATTTATATATTGTATCTTCCTCACCAATTAACTTATTCTGTTTATTTAATCAGTCACATAGGTGTGTGGAATTATTTCTGGGACTTTGATTTCATTCCATTGACCAACTAGCCTATTTCTATGCCAGTATCATGCAGGTTTTATTATTGTTGCTCTGTAATATAGCTTGAGATCAGGGATAGAGATTCCTCCGGAAGATCTTTTATTGTACAGGATAGTTTTTGCTATTCTGGGTTTTTTGTTTTTCTATATGAAGTTGAGAATAGATCTTTCAAAGTCTGTAAAAAAATACTGTATAGGTATTTTGACAGGGATTGCACTGAATCTGTACATTGCTTTTGGTAAGATAGCCATGTTTATTTACTATGATGATTCTCCTGATCCACAGACATGGGAGATTATCCCATCTTCTGATATCTTCTTCAATTTCCTTCTTCAGAGACTTGAAATTTTTCATATGTCTTTCACTTGCTTGGTTAGAGTTACACCAATGTACTTAATGTCATTTGTGGCTATTGTGAAGGGTGTAGATTTCCTAACATCTTTCTCAGCCCTATTTTTCATCTGTATACAGGAGGGCTACTGACTTTTTTGAGTTGGTTTTGTATCTAGCCACTTTGCTGAAGGTGGGGAAGTGCTTTGAACTCATTGGCACAGGAGACAACTTCCTGACCAGAACAGCAATAGCTCAGGTTCTAAGATCAACAATAAATGGGACCTCATGAAACTGAAAAGCTTCTGTAAGGCAAAGAACACTGTCAAGAGGATGAAATAAGAACCACCGACTAGGAAAAGATCTTCACCACTTCTACATTTGACAAAGGAGTAATATCCAAAATATACAAAGAACTCCAGAAATTAAACACCACCAAACCAAATAACCCATTTATAAATGGGGTGCTGAGCTAAACAGAATATTCTCAACAGCTGAATATCAAATGGCTGAGAAACACTTAAAGAAATGCTCAACATCCTGAGTCATCTGGCAAATGTAAATCAGAATGACTCTGAGATTCCCTCTTACACCCATCAGAATGGCTAAGGTAAAAAAAAATTCAAGTGATACCACATGCTGGCAAGGATGTGGAGAAAGGGGAACACTCCTCCATTGCTGGTGGGAGTGCAAACTTGTACAATGACTTTGGAAATCAATCTGGTGCTTCTCAGAAAACTAAGAATAGTGCTACCTCAAGACCCAGCTATACCACTCCTGGGTTTATATCTGAAAGACTCTCCACCATACCACAAGGATATTTTTTTCAGCCATGTTCATAACAGCCTTATTGACAATAGCCAGAATCTGGAAACAACCTAGATGTCCCTCAACTGAAGAATGAATAAAAAAACTGTGGTACATTTACACAATTGAATATTACTCAGCTATTAAAAACAAGGAAATCTTGAAATTTTCAGGCAAATGAATGGAACTAGAAACAAACATCCTGAGTGAGGTAACCTACACCCTGAAAGACACACATAGTATATATTCACTTATAAGTGGATATTAGCTCAAAAATACAGGATAACCACACTAAAATACACAGACTGAAAGAAACTAAATAACAATGTGGAGCCTAGTAAGAATAACTAATTCTCATTCAGGAGGAAAACTAGAATAGACACTGGAAGCAGTTGAAGAGAATGAACAGAAAGAGTGCATACCATAGAGGACCTATGAAACACTCCATCCAGCAGGAGAGACAAGCAGATGTTGAGATACAGCCAAACTTTGGGGTACAGCACAGATTGTCTTATGGAAGACTGGGGAATAAAGGGACTTGTGGGATTAGGAGCTCCACGAGGAGACAAATGGAGCCAACAAATTTGGGTGGTGGTGGGGGATGCTGCAGAGACTGATGCACCAACCAAGGACCATGCATGGTGAGGACCTAGACCCTCTTCTCAGATGTAGTAGATTGACAGCACTGTCTCCTTGTGAGTCTCATAATGTGGGGAGCATGGACTAATTCTGACCTGGACTCTGGCTTCCATGTGTTGATCTCTTCACCCTGGTGTGGCAGCCTTGCCAGGCCACAGAGGAAGAGGATACAGGCAGTCTTCTGAGAGAATCCACCAAGCAGGAGATCAGGACAGATATTGGGAGTCAATGCTGAACTCTAGTGGAGTGCTGAGAGTTGTAGAGAAGAGTGGGAGGATGGAAGGCCCTGGAGGGGTCAGGAGCTCCACAGGGAGACCATCAAGGCAGGCAGATGTGGACCCAGGGGGCCTGCACAAACTGATGCACCAACCAAGGACAAGGCGCTTAGAGAACCTAGACCCCTTGCTCAGATGTAGCTGATAGACAGTTGATTCTCCAAGTAGGTGAGAGGAGAGACTGTCACTGAACATGACATGCACTCTATTTAATCATTACAGACTATCCTGATGATACCTGATAGGCTCTGGTCAGATAGTGTGGTACAAGGGCCCCCAGCCAGAAGTCTAGTGGAGGGGAATAGGGCAGAAGAGGGAGGAAGGGAATGGGAAAATAAGAGTGAGGGGATAACAATCATGATGTAATGTGTGAATAAATTACAATAAATACAATATAAAAATAAGTAAAAAGAAAGTTGTGTAAGTTTTTCATTACTTTAATAAATTCCTAAAATGATCAAATTACAAAGTTTTTTTTTATGGTTTCAGTTAATGATTAGTTGGCCTTGTAACTTTGTTCCTCTGGTAGTACATCAAAAGGTTACAATATTATGAACAAATTGCATATCTCATAAATGGTTGGAAAGATAAAAAATGGAAAAGTGACTATGTTTCCACACTCTATTTTGAGATAATATGATCATTAATATAAGGACTTCCCTCTAGGTTCCATTGCTTTAACGACTTGGGGGCAAAACCTGTAATGTGTGGACACTGAAGAACCACTCAAACTATAATTAAACTTTTTGCTAAAGGCCTAATCGTAATGATTTGGTAGCCCAAGATAGAAGGATAAAAAGTGACAAAGGCCTAACTCAGATACAAAGAAAGTTCAAGCCTATCCTACATTCAGTAAGATCCTTACTGAAAACCTGAACCAAGAAAAAAGGATGTATACTATAGTTTATCTGAGTTTTCTTCTTTGTGGATTCCTTACTCTCTTCCACCCTTCTCCACCCTTTTAACCACCAACACTAGATAGGAAAAAAAAAGGATAGGGGGAAAAATTGGCAAAGTTGGTTAGACTACTTCATGCTGATTAGAGGCATCTAGTTCCTTGGGGCAAGTTTGCTCTTTTCTGTCTGGATAGCTAATTTTTTCTTCTCATTTTGCTGTGCACTACTACTTGGCAAACCACAACCAACAGCATTCAACCACCAACCAGTGACCAAGAATAAACTATCTGGGCACTTAGCATTTATCTATTTTCTTATAAGTTCCCAGAATTCCAAAGTTCATACACTCTCAGTCAATTGGCCTTGTAGAATGTTCCACATAGGTACACATTTTTTTTTAAAAGAAACTTCACTTTTTAAACCTAGGCATAATTTTTGACCACATAAAACAATAGTACAGAAGAATATTTCTAAGCATTACCAGGGATTAAATCCAACCAAAAAATCTCTCTATATATCTTTACTTTCTAGAACAGAGCTGATAAAAGTTCTCCTGTACTAAACTTGGATTTTTATGCCTAAAGAACTCATAAGACTCATGGGAGGATACAAGGGATGGGATAACCATAGAGATGTAACAAGAATAAATTAATAAAAAAATAAATAAAAGAAACAACAAAAACAAAAAGAACTCATAAGACTCTTTAAAAGATTGCCTATTAGCCAGAGATCATGACTTCAGCATTTAGAAGGCTGAAGAAGGTCTGTATTGCAAAATAGAAAAGAAATGCAAAGAAAATAAAATATATTTTGACAATTTGCATATTATATGTCAGTCCTGATTAAACAACATTAACCGAAGTAGATAACATAAGCAAATTTAATCTTTCTATTTTAACCACCACATAACCAAAATATGTAATCTTTTATTTCATTTATATACTTAGGTTACCTGTTAATTCCATGATACACACATGATATGAGTATAAATATGAATGTGAGGATTTTGGTTTTATTATCTCTACAGTACTACAGGACAACTTGATTATTTTTATTATTTCAAATTGTTGCACTTGGTATCAATTAAGCCAGATGTTTGTTTTAAAAAAACTACATTTTTTTTCCTTTGGTTCCTAGGTGTAAGCAACAATTGAAGAAACATTTTCAATAGTTAAAATATACTGAACTAGCCAACTAACTCAAAAGTTAAGGATATTTACCATGTAAGCTTGGTGACAAGAGTTTGATCTCCCAAACCCCAACTAATGTCAAGGAAAGAAGTGACTCCATAAAGCTTTCTTTTGACCTCTGCTTGGCATATGTGTGAACAAACACATCATTACATGCACATGAACACAAGTAAAAGTGCATGCAGAGGCACGGAATAATTGAAAAAGTTAAAAGGAAGAAGAATGATTATCATTCAATGTAAATTTTAATTGATCACATACTCAGAATATAACTAGAACTATTTTTGGGTATACAACAAAATTTATCAGTATAAATTTTTAAAAGTCACTGAACAAAAGAAAGCCATAAATCAAGGTGTTTTAAAAATACATTGGTGAGAACGTCTGAGTAGATACACAATTTAATAATAAGATCGTGCTTGTAATGCATTTTACACATTGTTGATATGTTAACAGAGAATTTCACACTTCATTGAAAAGTCATTAAGACAATTACCAGGTCATTAGTGTACAAGTTAAGCCTCAGCTTTGAAACCCTATTCTCTAAAGACTTCATTTTGACAGACAGTTTAGCTTCTAGCATATGCTGACTCAGAATGTAATTTGCTCCATCTTTTTTACATACCAATAGACTAGCCTTCAGAGAGTTCTAAGATGATGTTTCTGGGACTCTGGCAAACATAGAAAATTTATTTAACTGTGCCTTGCAGATTCATTTAGGTTTCTTTAAAGAAAATCCCACTAATCTGGTACAATGAATTTCTGGTCTAGTGAGACCCCTGAGTGACTGATTAAGCCTTTGTAAAAATCAGCCATTAATGTTCACTTAATATCCAGTTAAAAAGGGAAAATGCTTTATAATTTACTCACTCATTTAGCATGCTAATATTTTTTTAATTTTATTGTTTATTTTTAAAATTTATTATAATTTGTTCAGATTACATCCTGATTGCTAATATTTTAAAGAAACACAAATGGTATCAAAATTCCACCAGAGTTTGTATAAATTGTATGCATTTATAGTATTTTACTGGCTTGTTTATATTATGCATGATATAAATGAATGTCTTATAAATTAATTTGTCAATATGTGTAGAAATTCCTGTTTTATTTTACTTTGTTTATAATTTAATATTTTTTTATTTCTCTTACTGTTGATAAATATCTGAATATTTTACCATTTTGTATTGTAAAATAATGAACTTCATATATATATGACTATGTAAATATATATGCATATATAGATATATTTAATGCAATTTAATGATAATTTCCACATGTTCTGTCATGTTTTGCTGATTTCTCTAGGTCTAACAGGAACTAAGAAGCTTTTTACATGTGTAAAAGGATAATAACATATATTTGGATCAGTGCAAAATTAAGGATATATCCAAAGATCAAAAAGGCCTTTGAGGTGTTTTCATATACACCTATGGTCCATTAGCTTGTTCATTTTTAACTCCCTTTAACTCTCATGCCAATTTTCAAAATTGCAAAAACAAATATTATTTGGAAATCCAGGGGAAATGATAAGGCTGGAACATCTGAATGATACAATTCTAGTTAAATGTGAAAGTATACAGGGAAAAAAGAGTAAGGAAAATTTACTTGGAAAATATTTAATTCCCGAAATTTGTAGATAAATGGATTGAGCTAGAAATGATCATAATGAGTGAGTTAACCCAGAAGCAGAAAGATTCAAATGGTATATACTCACTTATATCTGCATACTAGCCCAAGGGGCATGTCCCACGAAAGCCTTCACTTACCAGGAAACTGGGACAGAGGGGAGGACACCCTATTGGGACTCTAGATGAGAGAACCATGGGAGAATAGCAAAGTAGAAGGATCCAGTGGGTCCTAGAAACCTACAAGTAGAACATTATGATAGGCAGATTTGGGCCAAGGGGTCCTGCTCAAACTAAGGCATCAGCCAAGGACAGTACAGGCGGTAAACTTTAAACCCCTACCCAGATCTAGCCAATGGTCAGGACAGTCTCCACACTTGAGTGGAGAGTGGGGTATGACTTTCACATGTACTCTGCTGCCTCACATTTGACCATGTCCCCTGGAGGCAGAGACCTGGTGGCACTCAGAGGAAGGACAGCAGGTCAGTGAGAAGAGACTTGATACCCTATGAGCATATACAGAGGGAGGTAATCCTTCTCAGGAACAGTCATAGGGGAGGGGAATAAGGGGAAAATGGGAGGGAGGGGAGAATGGGAGGATACAAGGGATGGGATAACCATAGAGATGTAACAAGAATAAATTAATTAAATAAAAAAAGGGCAATATTTTAAAACTCTATAGGAGATACTCTGTATTTGGTTAGATAACTATTTTAGACAAATATTGGGAGGTGTGAGTTGAGTGATTCAAAAGAGGGCTTTTGTTTTTACATTGGCATCGACGACACTTGGCCTGTTCTTTGTCTCCTAAACTAACACATCTTCTTTCCCAGCTGAGATTATAGATATAAAAGCACCATTTCTGGCTTTGGCTGATGAAAGTCCTAAAACACATATCACAAGTTCTCCATGTGTCTTGAGTATACTCCGAGGATTCAAAGTATCAGTAGTCTTTAACAATGAGAAAAGATTTAAAGAAAATGCTGTCATATGTCTGGAAAATAAGGTTAGAAGTGAGAGACTGTTAACTTGCTCCTGATATTTTAGATGTTTGTGATTTTTCTCATTTTAGTCTGCACCTGAATGGGAATAGACCTCAGTTCCGAGTGATCATATTGGCTCTGTCTGAGGCCCCAAGACTCCTGATTTATGACACTCCTGTCTAGCCACTCACTTAGCTGAACATGACCTTGCTTGTTGACCCAGCACGCAGCTAGCCCTGTATGACCTGAGTAGTTATAAGAAGCTGACCACAATTTAGCATCTAGTGGTTCGTGAAAAATCCTGCTGCTGTTAGAAAAAAATCTTGCTCAGTCTTGCAAAAACCCCAGGAAGCCTGGGGATATAGAACTTACCAATAGATTTGCAACTAAAAAAAATCATGTTCTTTTGCACTTCATGACTATATGACAATTTTTCTTTTTCTTTTGACATGCATGGAGCTGGTGGAAGTAAGCCAATGAAGCCCAAAGCACAACTCTACATTACCTTATTACTTTCCATAATAATGGGTTTATATTGGAACACAATTTTCTGTCTCTTTTGCCTTTCCTACCACCAGAATATCCAGTTGATTTATTTGTATGGTACTCATAATGATCTGCAGCTCTATGTGATATTAATGTATAGCTGAGTTTGTAATGTAACAGTGATTTTTCATAGTTGCTGTTACTTATTGCCACTAATTTACTTTAACATGAACTAGAGTGACTTACTTGAATGTTGGAATGGTGCTCTTGTCCATTTAATGTCATCCACCTGAAACAAATATCCACTACATGGGAAAGACTACTAAGATGTTATTATTACAGTGATCAGCGGTTGACTAATCATAACCTACTCCAGTACAGATTATCTTACCATACCGATTGTGATTTAAGGAGACCAGAAGACGAAGTGAACAGAGAGAAATACAGCAGCATGTGAGATATCTATTATGGAAACAAGCTAGTGTGTGTCTGAAATGCTAAAGCAATTCCTTTGTAGGAAGAATACACTAATCAATCACTGACAGCAATTACTTCTGTACTAACCCTGTTGATTACTGACAGGCAAACTTTTCCACTCTATGTATAAATTGAGAGTGTGCCTTTGATCACATGAAAGATAAGTCCTTCCTAATTTTGACAAAAACTATGTCTCTCTGTACATTAATTTGAATTTGATGTTAATTAATTAATCAATTTTATAGTTGTCTCCACATATTATACTTTATTAATTTCTAAAATAAAATATGTACTTCTGCTCCAGCATATAAAACAAGAAGCATAACAACATAGTTAACAAATTAAAAAACATCTGCATACTGTAAGGATGTATAATCAGTTATTATAAAAAATAAGGTATGGGGACTCATATTAAACACAATTTTTATTTATTTTATTTTATTTTATTAATTTATTCGTATTACATCTCGATTGTTAGCTCTTCCCCTGTTTCCTCCCATTCTTCCCTCCCTCCCATTTTCCCCTTCTCCCCTCCCCTATGTCTGTGATTGAGGGAGACCTCCTCCCCCTGTATATGCTCCTAGGGTATCGAGTCTCTTCTTGGTAACTTGCTATTCCTCCTCTGAGTGCCGTCAGGCCTCCCCATCCAGGGGACATTGTCAGAAAAGGGGCACCAGAGTTCCTGTGAGAGTCAGATCTCACTCTCCACTCAACGGTGGAGAATATCATGTTCAGTACCCTACCACACAACAGGGACATATGCTCAACCATGTTCATAGCTGCTTTATACATAATAGCCAGAACATGGAAACAGCCTAAGTATCCCTCAGTAGAAGAATGGACTAAAAAACTGTGGTACATTTACACTATGGAATACTACTCAGCTTTTAAAAACAAGAAATTTCTGAAATTTGTGGACAAATGGATTGGTCTAGAAATTATCATAATGAGTGAGTTCACCCAGAAGCAAAAAGAGACAAACGGTATATACTCACTTATATCAAAACACTAGTCCAAGGGATACGTACCATGAAATATTTTACTTACCAGGAAAGTGGGTCAGAGGAGAGGTCATCCTATTGAGACTTTAGGCAAGAGTAGCGTGGAAGAATGGGGAAATAGTAGGACCCACAGGGTCCTGGAAACCTACAAGAAGAACTTTATGACATGAAGATCTGGGTCCTGGGGTCCTCCTCAAACTAAGGCACCAACCAAGGAGAATATAGGCAGTAAACTTCGAACCCCTACCAAGACCTAGCCGACGAACATGATAAACACAATTTTTAACTATTAAAATGTTAAAAGTAACAGTGATTCAGGTAGCGTGGCATATAACATAGTCCCTTCATCCTCTTGGGAGGTTAGGACAGGAGGATTTTTAGGAGTTTGAGACCAGCCCAGGTTTCACTGTGAGTTCCAGTTCTGTCGGAGCAATGGAATGATACATTGTCTTGGGAAAAGTGATTATAGAGTCAGAGTTAGCCTCTACTCCTGTTGTTAGGGAAGTCACATGATGACCATGTGGCATAGCCTTTGGATCCCTTTCCCCTAACTGGGCTGCCTTCTCTGGCCTCAATGGGAGAAGATGCAGTTACTTCAGCTGGGACTTGAGATTCCAGGGAGGGTTGCTACCCCTTAGGACCCTCCCCTTCTCCGAGAAAAAGAATGGGGAATGGGGGAGGGGTCAAAAGGGCAGGACTTGGAGCAGAGGAGGGAGGTGGCTGGGATTGGGCTGTAAAGAGATTAAATAAATAGTTTTGTTTAAAAGTGATTGCAAATAAAGATCTCAACATAAAGCCAGACCCACAAAATCTGTTAGACGAAAAAGTAGGGAAGAGCCTTGAACTCATTGGCATAGGAGACAACGTCCTGAACAGAACACCAATAGCTCAGGCTCTAAGTTCCACAATTAATAAATGGGACTTCATGAAACTGAAAAGTTTCCATAAGGCAAAGGACACTGTCAACAGAACAAAAGGACAGCCTACAGACTGAGAAAGGCACTTTGCCAACTGTACATCTGACAGATGGCTAATATCAAAAATAATATAAAGAACTCAAGAAATCAAACACCACCAAAATCAAATAATCCAATTAAAAATGGGATACAGAACTAAACAGAGAATTTCACTAAAGGAATATCGAATGGCTGAGAAACACTTAAAATATGTTTAACGTCCGTAGTCATCAGGGGAATGCAAATAAAAATGACTCTGAGATTCCATCTTACACCTGTCAGAATGGCTAAGATTAAAAACTGAAATGACAGCACATGCTGGCAAGGGTGTAAGGGAAGGGGAATATTCCTTCATTGCTGGTGGGAGTATAAACTTGTACAACCACTTTGGAAATCAATCTGGTGCTTTCTAAGAAAATTGAGAATAACTCTACCTCAGGACCCAGCCATACCACTCCTGGGCATATACCTGAAAGATGTTCCACCATACAACAAGGACATTTGCTCTAGCATGTTTATAGCATCTTTATTCATAGTAGTCAGAATCTGGAAACAATCTAGTCATCCCTCGACTGAAAAAATGAATAAGGAAACTGTGGTATATGTACACAATAGAATACCATTCAGCTATTAAAAACAAGAAGATTCTGAAATTGACAGGCAAATGGATAGAACTATAAAAGATAATCCTGAATGAGGTAACCCAGACCCACAAAGACACACATGGTATATATTCACTCATGAGCAGATATTAGCCACATAATACAGGATAACCACACAATAGAGAGACTGATGGACCAACCAAGAACCATGTATGATGTTGACCTAGACCCTCTGTTCAGATGTAGTAGACAGACAGCACAGTCTCCTTGTGAGTCTCGTAATATCTGGAGTACGGACTTCCTCTGACATGGACTCTGGCCTGCACATGTTGATCACTTCCCTTTGGTAGGGAGGCCTTGCCAGGCCACAGAAGAAGAGGATACAGGCATTCCAGATGAGACTTGATAGGTTGAGGTCAGATCTTAGTGGAGGAGGGCTCCTCTTTCTGAGGACTAAGGGAGGGAAGGACATGTTATGAGGGAGGGAGAGTTGGGTTTAGCAATGGGGGATGGACCTACAATCTAGATGTAAAGTGAAAAAGAATAAAAATAAAAATGTGATTATAATTTCATATGTATAGTATTTAATATTTGATGAAGCTCTTCATTCTATTTTTGCCTTTCCACACTTAAAAGTAAATTTGAAAATTGTTTTATGTTATCCCAAAATGAGTAGTGTAAAAGTAAAACACATCTCGCTCTGTATTATGAAGATTCATAAAATGTCACATTAGCCAAGAAGGTTAATGGAACTGCTCTGTGGAAAATTACCACCTGCTCATTTTTTGAGATGTAAACCTAGCAGTTTGTAGTATGAACCCTAGCTTACCTAAACCAAATTAATAAAACATATTACAAAAAATGTTCTCTTCTTTCTCTACTGAACGTTATTTTGAATGGATGTTAAAGATATAATTCTGAATAGACATAGTTAGTTTTAGAATTTATTAGAATTTAAATCCATTAAACATACTTGATAAACACTTGGTAAGCAGTGCCTTAACTAGTCAGTCCCATCGCGAACAGGTTCTCATGTACAGTACAATGCTACCTTAGTTTTCTAACTATGGTTCCAGTCACTTTTTTTTTCTTTTAGCACTAAAAGACATTTTTTCAAAGCATGATACATGATGGTTTCCATGGGAGTCTTTAGGTTGGATTTTGTTTTAAGGGGAATCAATTATTTTTGGATGTAAAATATTTTGAACAAAATTGTGAATAGATTCTATCAATATACTAACCATAGCCATACTACTAATAACTGGCTTATAATTTGCAGATGAAATATTAGTCATCTATTTATCATAAAGATTTTGTTAGAAATATATTCACAATCAAATTAATCTCTTTAGGGGTCACATACTACAGAGGAAATACATCACACATTGATTTGGTAAAGTTTGTTTTATTTGAGAAGTTAATGTCAAATCTGTCCTCCTAGAGCTTTAGAGTTATTTATGTATATATTATGACATGATTATTTAAATAATTTCTTGGGTTGTTATGATTTTCTATCTGTAAACTCTTTTACCTATGTATTTTTTAATTCCTAACCCTTGCCTTTTTGTGTTCTATGTAACTCTATCCACCTTTGTATCTGACTGGCCTGAAAATTATTTATTCTTCCACTGTTTGTGAAATTAGAAAGAGGAAGAAGTCAGAAAGGCAGAGCTGGCAAACCTACACGCATTAAATCAATATTCTGACATCACTTACTGAGTCTCCTACAATAATACATTTTATTTTTCACTCTTTTGAAGTTTGATCAAATGAATACAAATTATTTAATAAATATGTTAATAAATTTCCCTAATACTCAAATGAGTATGCCATCAAGAATAGATCTTTCAAACAAGCTCAGAGATTCTAAAGACTTCATTTTTTGCTAATAGATATTTAAATAAGAAATTTTATTTATTCTCAATTGTCTAGATTTTGTCATCAGAACAATTATTAAAATGTAATTACGCTGTTTGCCAGTTTATTCATAATTTATTTCAAGAAATATCTTCATTACTGGTAAAAGTTTTTATGTTGATTTTGGTCTTCGTTGTACTAATGTCCTTTAATATTTAATAATGCTGCATATTCAACTGTATAAGATATAAATGTATATAAAACTAAGCTTATGTTTTTGTGACGATATTTTTCCCATGAAAAGTTTCATGGATGCTAGAGTAATTCAGGATTAATATTTTGGTATTAAAAAGCTGATGTGGCATATAAAGGAGTGTGGGGGTATGATTTTTGATAATTGTCTTTAATTAACATCATTACACATTTCCAACTCAGCTTCATCTTTTTTACTTTATACTTAGTCATGTAATAGAAAATAAGAAGATAAGATTTGATTGCACGCAATACTGGATTAAAATTCTGGCTCTAATGATTATGTACTATATTGTCACTTTTGGTAGCTATTGCATTTCTATTTGACTTCATATCAGTAATTATTTTACTTGGAAATATGTGTGTAATATGTTATCTCATTTATATTTACTCTAATATGAGGTATTGTACCCATAAAAATCAATTATAATACAAAGCTTACTTCCAATACCTTGAAAGTGGTATTGCAAGTTGTTTAGTATAATTATGTAATACAAGCTAATTAGTTGATCAAATCATAGTCATGTCAATTACTAGTCTATTTTTATCACAAGAATATTAATCTGAGGTTTAACAGATAGATATGATTCTATAGATATATAAAGTAAAATAGTTAGATAAAATCTTCAAAAGCCTCAGAGACCTACAGAATATGGCATGTAAAAATGTTTTTACATCATATTTTTGTCATTTACCAGTTGATGGAGCCAAGCTGACCTTTGGTTCTGGTGCTTCACCCAGTTTGGAGCTTTAATCTGTCTGTAACCCATGGATCCACAGATTCTCTTGAAAGCTAGACTAGCCCTTCTTGGACAATGGCGTCTGGAAATATGGCTGTCTGGTATGGAAATGTTATCTGTAGACCTTGAGAGGCAACTGTACAGATGTTTCCATGTTACTCCTGCTTGTCACCTACCCCATCACATTTGACTCAGTGGGAGTGGTTATCCATGCACTTGTATATGTGAAAATCATTTTACATTTCCAAGCAGTCTTTTTCTTATTTTTATATTTTAACTCTATTCTTGGATGTATGAAGTGAACATTTTGGCTTCTGTAAGTGTGCTCTATGCACCTCTAATGTTATATCTTGTATTTATATGTTGTACACAGTACTGGTCAATTCTGTAAATGGAGAATAAGAATGTCTTTTCCTCATTTTATATCTTCAGCACCCTTGATTAAAATGGTGTCATTTACTTCTGTGCACCAATTTTCAAAACCACTGAGTGCTGTGATGCCTGAAGTGAGAAGGAAGTACTAACCTATGACCCATGTTTGGCTCTTTGCCTTGTCATCTGTCATGCAGGAATCTATCACAGTCTGTAGCACCAAGACAGCTGTTCACATACCATTGAACAAACCTGTCTTTTTCCTTGTATCTATTCTCTTCCAGCCTTGAGTGGCTGTTCTGCTGCCATATAAGAAAAATCACCATCACCAGTGTTAAGTGTTTCTGGATTCATGGGTGACTTCCTTGGGCAGTCCCAGACAGGCTTTCTGGATCTGGCTCCAAGGGCATCACATGTCAAAACAATACGGGGGATCATTTGGACAGTAGGTTTCAAGGGAACAAAGCCATGCCAGCTGCCTGCCTCTCCTATCAAGGTTCCATCAAATAGACATTCTTGTATTTGTCTGACTTTGTCCCAGTATTGGCCAAGTTCATGTTGTATACTCATAAGTTTCTTTACCAAAGACCAGAAGCAGGAGCCAAGCATTGCCAGTACAGCTCTTCTGAAACCTTTTAGGTCTCAGAAGTGAAACTTGACATTGGTCTGGTCCATTGGGCTGCTCAGAAAAGCGCTGCTCTTATACATCTCATTGGTATTGGAAAAATAAACCTGTACCACCTGAAAAAAAAGATGTTTTTATTATTTTAAAGATTCTTTGACAAGAAGACAGGTTAATTCCTGGCAATACCAGCCTACCTCAAAGAAGATGATGAACATCAAAGAATCTCCTTATGGAGATGGTTTCAAATGTGCAAACCAGCCAGTGGACAAAATGACTTCATTTCTACCACAAACAGAATTCTCCCTAAAAATGTGCAAGATTGGATGTAGGCAGAGTCAACGGTCAAACCTTGCCAAGACAAGGTAAGCAAGTTCTCAATAGTCCCTGCCTCACAAATGTGTCTGTCAGATATACTGGGACAGAAGACTGAAGATGATGCTCCAACATTATAGAGAGTTTTGGGTGACTGTTCAGGCAGCAAACTGTCTCTGTCATTTTTTTCATTTTGGAGGATGCTAACCTATACTTCTGGTTTACTCAGGTAATTAAGTTTTTATTCCTTCCCAAGTCTCTGATGGGGTTGAAGACCAGATTAGTTTAGTCTTACACATAAGCTTAGTTGTTTAGGGATTAAGATATTTTTAGGTCTATATAGATGTTTTAAGTTGATAGAGATGAGATATGATAGATATTGATTTTCATTTAGAATTTTAGGTTCACTAAGATAGGAAAGATGTTTTTTTCAAAGTTGCCAAATACAAATAGCCAATCACTATGAATACAAAATTTATATAATTCCTGATTGTTTTGTGGTTTTCTTGTTGTATGTAGCTCATTTTATCTATGTGTAATAACTAAAAATATATGGAAAAACAGAAATATAATGAATATTGCAAAAAAGATCAAAGCATACAATTAATAGCTGAATTATATCCAATTGTTTCAATATACCATAGCATCATTATTTATTCATCAGTTGATGGAGATCTGGGCTGTTTCTCTTTCCAAGCTGTTTGGAAGAATATATCAGTGAATGTATTTTGCCATATAAATATAAAGATAAAATCATGTGATCATCTCCTTTTGGTGCATAAAAGACCTCTGACAAAATGCAACATCTTTTCAGGTCCTTCAGAGAGAAGGGATACAGGAAAATTACCTTAAAATAAGCAAAAACAATATACCAGAATTCTATCACCATTGCCATCCTAAGGGGAGAAAAATGTATCAAAACCATTTACACTAAAATCAGAAACAAGAGAAGAATATCTAGTATTCCTATTCCTGTTGAACATAATTACTGAAGTATTAGCAAGAGCAATAAGAGTGAAGAAAAGCCAGGTGTAGTGGTGCATGCCTGCAATCCCAACATGTGGGGAGGCAGAGGAAGCACACCTATGTGACATCAAAGTCAGCCTGGTCTACAAAGTGAGTCCAGGAGGAAAGGCTACCCAGAAAAATACTGTCTCAAAAAATCCAAACAAACAGAAAAAGTAAAGAATATAAAGGAGTTAAAAATTAGGGAAAGAAGAATCAAAATGTCTTTACTTATAGATGATATGATTCCACATAAAAATTCCTTATAGACTCCATCAAAAAATACATAGGTGATAATATAACCAGAAAAGTACAGGGATGCAAAATTAATACAAACATGTATAGTCTTTTGTGTGCAAATGTAAAGCACACCGAGAAGGAAATAAAGGATATAATATCATTCTAAATTATCTCCAAAATATCCTGGAATAAATATGACCAAGAAGAGAAAAGACTATTACAATGAAATCACGAATCTGGTTCCAGGTATACAAGGAGCATATCTAACATAATAAAGTCAACTTACAGTAGACCTATAACCAACATCAAATTAAATGGAGAGAAAATTAAAATAATTCCACTAATATTAGGAATAAAACAAGACTGTCAGCTTTCTCCACATGTATTCTATGTAGTACCTGAGGTTTTATCTAGAGCAATAAGCCAACTGAAGGATATCAGGGGGATAAAAATTGAAAAGGAAGAAGTCAAAATACCATTATTTGCACAGAGATTATAGAACACATAAGTGACCCTAAATGTTCCAGTAGGAAACTCCTATATCTGATAAATACTTTCAGCAAAGTAGGTGGATAAAAGATTAACTCAAAGAAAAAATATTAGCCCTTCTATATACAAATGCAAATGGACTGAGAAAGAAATCAGAGAAACAAAAGCCTTCACAAATAGCCACAAATAATATAAAATATCTTGATGTAGTTCTAACCAAGCAACTGAAAGACTTCTATGACAATAACTTCAAGTATTTGAAGGCAATATTAGAAGATAGAAATATCTCCCATGCTCATGGATTGGTAGGCCCAACATAGTAAAAAAAGGACATCTTATCAAAAGCAGTCTGTAGGTTCAATGAAATTCCCAACGTAAATCCAACACAATTCTTACAGACTTTGAAAAAGCTTCATATTGAAAAACAAAATTCTCTATCCTCAACTTTTTCATAAGACTCTCTGTGCTCCACCTCAAAGTTTGGCTGTGAGTCTTAGCATCTGTTTCTATCACTGACTGGGTGGAATCTTTCAGAGGACTTAGAGGGAACAGGAGCTCAACAAGGAGACCAATGGAGCCAACAATTCTGGGCATGGAGGATGGGGTGTCTGCGGAAACTGGTGCACCAATCAGGGACCATATATGGTGAGGACTTTAATTTTAGCATGAAAAGAAAATCTTTTTGACATTTTCTATAGGATAATTTTAAAAGAAAAATTTACTGGTGATGGATTTATCTTTACGTCTCTATTTATACAATTCCACTTTAATGGGTATAACTTTTTTGGAAGAGTTTTATTCATGTATATAGTTTGAAATATCATTCTACACCCTGTTTGTTTATATTTCTATTTAGCTATCCTTGGGCCTAGGCTAGGAAGCTTCTAGCCTCTGTACAATCTAATCTGCAATTCCGGACCTTGAACGCTTCAGCTTCCAGCCTCCATCTGCTCACTCAGGCCCAGAATGCTTTCAGCATCTGAGACTTACTACTGAATAAGTTCAGCTTTTCTAGTTCTTTCTGAGCTCTGGCTGGGTGGTAAAACTCAGCTGTTCTGGTTCTGAACTGCTCACCAAGATGACTGATTAAAAAAAAATAGGTTCTTTCAGCTTTTTATAAAATTGCTCTGTCTGGAAAAACTGCACACGAACTCCATAAACTGAACTGCACGAAACTGCCTGCAGGGAACTCAATGGAACATCACCTAACTGTACTATACTGACTGCAACAATTGTACTGTATTCTTGTACTGTACTTTCCTCTATTCTGTCCTGGAATTGCTCTTAAGTACCTTCTCTTTCCTGTCTATTTGCATGGGATCTAGGTATGTCCTATCTCTGACTCATTCTGCCAAATCTTTCTCTGATTCATCACTTTGTCTGACCCTCAATTAGATGTCATTATTTGTGTTTAAAGATGAGTACTAAATTCCAGCTAGAGGGATTAAAGGTGTGTCGTGACTATATTTCAGCCACAAGGATTAAAAGTGTATATTCTATCCAAAGGGATTAAAGCTGTATACCAAAAGTATATATGTATACAAGATGTATCACACAAACCTAGTTCTTTGGATCCAGAGCAACCATACTGCTGGATTTGAATTCCTTTACACATCTAATGAGGTGGTAGTCATATATTCTTTTATAAGGTTCATGAATACAATGGTCAGGTTTCTAGTATGAGGCATAATTTCCTTTTAATTGAGTGGTCCTTATGTACCATTAGACAGATTTTGGTTGCTGCAAACATGTGAGTGACATTTATTGAACCTTCATGGATATCTTGCCATGCTGGTAATTGTCATGCTTCATAGGAGCTGCAGCTGGATATAACTATCTAACTGCTTCTGTCACTTGAAAGTTTGCAAAGTATTTTCTGGAACCATGGAAGATAGACTACAGGAAAGATACTTTCACTTTAGATCCAGTTTCTGTCATTGAGTTATGTGTCCTAAATGTGTGGTGACTTCTGCAATTGGCACCCACCTGTAACCCCTGAGGAACCAATGGCTACACATAATTTATATAGTTTTGCAAGTGACTTTGACTATGTTGAACAAGCAATCATTTGAAAAGAAGTTTCTTATGTTTGGTACTTGAGGTTTTGCCAACCCAAGTGTGTGTGTGTGTGTGTGTGTGTGTGTGTGTGTGTGTGTGTGTGTG
>OU015760.1:70720923-70858521 GCA_907169655.1 Acomys percivali | reverse complement strand
TGTGTGTGTGTGTGTGTGTGTGTGTGTGTGTGTGTGTGTGTGTGTGTTGTTTTCTTCTGTGTATGTGTGATTTTATTTTTTAATTTTATTTTTTACATATATATTTACATTATTACACATACATACAATAGATTATCTATAGCAAGTAGAACCATGACACAATCAGTAATTATATAAATGTTACATTCTTAGTGTTTTGGCTACTTGTATTTGACAGACTTGAAGAAGGCATCTTTCCTATCTTGATGCATCTAAATTTCTGAATGTAAATCAATCTCCATCACATATTGTCCTTATCAACTTAGAACACCTATTTAGAGCTAAAAATATCTTAACCCCTAAACAATTAAGCTTCATTGTAAAACTAAGCTACCTGGTCTTCAACTCACTCAGAGACTTGATAAGAAGTAAACTTGATTATCTGAGTATACCGGGAGTGCAGTTTAGGAGCTTTCCAAATGAAAAAATGACAGAGACAATTTGCTATCTGAATAGTCACACAAAATCTGCCTGTATCCAAACTTGCCTTTTTTTTAGGCAGAATTCTGTCTGTGGTAGAAATAAGGACCTCTTGCCCAGTTGCTAGTTTGCTACATTTGAATCCATCTCTATAAAGAGGTTCTTTGATGCTCATCATCTTCTTTGAGGTCGGCTGGGTATTGCCAGGAGTTAACCCGTCTCATTGTCCATGAATTTTTAAAGTAATAAAAACATTTTTGAATGCCATATTCTGCATGTCTCTGGGATTTTTGAAGACCTTGTCTACCTATCCTTCCTTATCTTTCTATAGTATTATATTTATCTGTTGCACCTAAGATGTATATTCTTGTGATAAAAGTAGACTAGCATTTGGCATGACTGTGATTTAGTATACTAATATTTAAATTGTGAAACTTATTTCTCCTAAACAGCTTGCTATAGCACTATCAAAGCACTGGAAGTAAACTTTGAATTGTAATTGAGTTATATGGGTACAACAATATTAGAGTAAAAAATATACATATATGATGAAATATTTGTGAAAAATAATCTTATATTTAAATTCTATACCACTTTATCAAGATTTAAACTTATTTTGCACCTATATACAAAATTCTATACCAGTGAATTAAAAATACCTTGTGAGTGACAATTGAAGCTGATGTGGGCTGTCCCCCGGGATTTTTCCATATGTTGATGGGTGGCCAGGGGTCGGACCCACCCGTGCTCCACACAATTTGGATCCCTCTCAATTGAGAATTGGCAGCACTGGAGTTTTGTAGTTCTCACCTTGGTCTTTAGGTTTCTGTGCAGTCCTGGATTTCCAGCTACTCAGATGCAATGTGGGCTCAGTGTCGCCATCTTGGAATACTCCTGACTGAAGTGTCATTTTTTTTTTTACATGAGTACACAACTATAAAATTATTCAGAGCTTTATTACAATGGTAAAGAGCAGGGGATGGCCCTATGACAGACATGGAGTAGAGATTAGCTCTGTAACTTTTTAAAATAATAAAACAAAACTAATGAAAAAGCCCTTATTTACAGAGTCAAGTTTCGATTTCTGTTTCCTAGTCCTTTGTAAGGCATTCTCCTGCTAACTTTGGCTGGACAGCTTAGCCAAGCCTATTCCTAAAGTTCAGTCTGTTAAGATAATTGCTGGAACATCCTCCTGGACAAAGCTGACTTAATTTAGTTGATGTGCTCTGATTTTGAGTATAGGCTCCACTGAGGTTCTGGGAGGAGAAAGTAATAAAATCAAAGCAGTGATGTATTAGACCCAACCCAAGTGTCTTAACAAGTGTATATATATATTTTTTCAAGTCTTTTTTTGTACTCTGACAATTTGAATATGTACTTGATCTTTGAACAATAGATGCTTGAAATAGTTATGTAAGTATCTAAATTTCAATTTCTTTGGGATTTGCAACAGTTTAATAAACCGCCATGTACCTTAGAAATAAAAGTTAGGGAAAGAATAAAGAGTTAGGTATGTTATAAATTCTTAATATCATAATGAATAGAAAATATGAAAAGCTCACATTTATCAGTATTCACATATGGTATATTAGTCCAGTTACAGTAGAGATAGATACAAATATTAGCATAACAGTATCATATCATTAACTCTAGAAAATGTCTCAATCTCCTCTTGGTATTATAGTAAGCACAAGTACTGTTGTTATTTAATTAATACATTATTTTGTACTAATCACCTGTATATGAAGTTTATTTATCCAGTAAATTGCATATCTCATTGTGAAAAGTAATCATTTTCAGCTGCCACATTTTACCTAACATTTAGGTTATACCTTAATTTGCTGTTGATATTAATGATAAGGCTTCTAGACAACAGCAGAATATTGGTAAATACTTTGATAAGCTAAATGTTACAGACGAATTGGTGAATGTCTAGGGTTTATGCTCCTAACACCCTTATATTTCAAGTTCAACTGTAATAAGCATTATTGTATCCTTTGGGTTGGTTTTATTTGGAATCTCTACTGGCTAATTTTATGTCATCTTGCCAAAAGCTAGAGTCATAAGAGAGGAGGGAGCTTCAATTGAGAAAATGCCTCCATAAGATCAAAGTGTAAGAAAATTTCTTAATTACTGATTGATGAGGGTGGGCCCAGCCCCTTGTAGGTATTGCCATGCCTTCATTGGTGGTTCTGTGTTCTATAAGAAAGCAGGGTAAGAACTGTAGTATGGTTATCCTGTACTTTATGGCTAATATCCACTTATGAGTGAGTATATAACATTTGTGTCTTTCTGAGTTTGGGCTATCTTTCTCAGGATACTCTTTTCTAGTTCCATCCATTTGCCTCAAAATTGCATAATCTCCTTGTTTTTAATAGTATATGAATAGTGTTCCATTGTGTAAATGTATCACAGTTCCTTTATCCATTCTTTGGTTGAGGAACATCTGGGTTGTTTCCAGATTCTGGTTATTATGAATAAAGCTGACACGAACATAGTTCAGCAAATGTCCTTGTTTTATGGTGGAGCATCATTCAACTATATGCCCAGGAGTGGTATGGCTGGGTCTTGATGTAGAACAATTGCCAATTTTCTGAGAAAGCACCAGAATGATTTCCAAAATGCTTGTACAAGTTTGCATTCCCACAAGAAATGGAGGAGTGTTCTCTTTCTCCACATCTTCACCAGCATGTGCTGTCACTTGAATTTTTGATCTTAGCCATTCTGACAGACGCAAGATAGGCAGATTTGGGCCCAGGGGTCCCGCTCAAACTAAGGCACCAGCCAAGGACAATACAGGTGGTAAATTTTAAACCCCTACCCAGATCTAGCCAATGGACAGAACATTCTCCACAGTTGAGTGGAGAGTGGGGTCTGACTTTCACACGAACACTGGTGCCTCACATTTGACTATGTCCCCTGGAGGGGGAGACCTGGTGGCACTTAGAGGAAGGACAGCAGGTCACCGAGAAGAGACTTGATACCCTATGAGCATATACAGAGGGAGGTAATGCCTCTCAGGAACAGTCATAGGAGAGGGGAATAAGGGGAAAATGGGAGGGAGGGAAGAATGGGAGGGTACAAGGGATGGGATAACCATTGAGATGTAACAAGAATAAGTTAATAAAAAATTAAAAAAAAGACAGCAAAAACAAATCCTCTTAATGGTTCTACTCAGCAGCTGATGGAAACAGATGCAGAGACCCTCAGTGAAACATTGGGTGGAGTGCAGAAAGTCTTGTGGAAGAGTGGATGGAAGGAAAAAAAAGACCTAGAAGTGACAAGAGCTCTACAAGAAGACCAACAGAGCCAAATAACCAGTGCCCAAGGGGGCTTATGGAGACTGAAAGTCCAACTAAGGACCATACATTAAATGGACCTAGGCCCCACACATTAATGTAACTGATGGGCAGCTAGATCCTCATGTAGGCCCCCCTACTAAGGGGAATGAGAGCTGACTCTGACAGGAATTCTGTTGCCTGCTTTTTGATCACTTTCCCCTGGCAGGGCTACCAAGTCAGGTCAAATAGTAAGAGGATGCTCTCAGCCCTGGTAAAACTTGATATGCTGAGGTGAATGGGTGGGATGACTCATCTTCTCTGAGGAGTGGGAGTGGGAGGAAAAATGAAACAGGGAGAGGGCTTAGGACCTTGTGGAGAAGAGGGAGGGGCCATAACTAGGATGTAAAGTGAATAATTAATAGAAATTTAAAATGAAGAAGAAAAAGAAAAAGAAAAGGAAAGCAATCTGAGCAAAGCATGGGGGAGTAAGCCAATAAGCAGTACCCCTCTGTGGCTTCTGAATCAGCTCCTGTCCTGGCTCCCTTTAATAATGGACTACAGTGTGGAAGTGTAAACACAATAAACCCTGTCCTCCCCAGCTTGCTTTCTGGTCATTGTGTTTCATCTCAGCAATAGAATCCCTAACTAAGATAGTCCTTTAGAATTTCACTAATGTATCTCTTTTAATATTTGAGATGTCTTTACAGAAATAGCATTTCAAATGCCTTTTCTTCTTCTGCTTTTTCAGTTCTTGAACTCCAATAATTCAAATTTTAGAACAATAGTGTCTAATAGTGCTTTTATGCATGCTTTCCCCCCTTTAATCATCTTTCTTCATTTTCTGATAGATATCTAATTTCTAATGCTGTCTCTTAAAATTCACTGATCAAGGATGTTGCTGAAGTTCTCTGACATGATTACATTCCTATTATTTTGTTTTTCAGCTCCAGGAGTTCCATTTGGTTCAGTTTTATGATTCATACTTCTTTAATAAACTTTTCTTTTGTTAGTGTATATCTTCCTTGGGTTTGTTTATTCATCTGTTTAGGTGCTTTTATTAAGCTTCATTATAGTGCTTATTTTTAATTACGTTTAAAGAAATGCATGCATTTCAACATTTCTGGAATTGATTTCTCTAGCTTTAATAGCTAAGTTTTTGACAGTGTCATGCTTATCTTATTGTTATTCTTGCAACTTTGCATCAGACTCAAAGGATTCAAAGGAGCAACATGCAAGACCCAGATATGAATCCACACACATATGGTCACTTGTTTTTTGACAAAGAAGCCAAATCCATTCAATGGAAAAAGGATAGCATCTTCAACAAATGGTGCTGGTCTAACCGGATGTCTATGTGTAAAAAAATGCAACTGAACCCATATTTGTCACCTTGCACAAAACTCAAATCCAAGTGGATCAAAGACCTCAACATAAAACCAGAGACACTAAGTCAGTTAGAAGAAAAAGTGGGGAAGAGCCTGGAACATATTGGCACAGGAGACAACTTCCTGAACAGAACACCAACAGCCCAGGCCTTAATGTCAACAATTAATAAATGGGACCTCATGAGGCTGAGAAGCTTCTGTAAGGCTGGAGACACTGTAAAGAAAACAAAGCGACAGCCTACAGACTGGGAAAAGATCTTCACCAACCTTACATCTGACAAAGGTCTAATATCCCAAATATATAAAGAACTCAAGAAATTAAACACCACCAAACCAAATAACCCAATTAAGAAATGGGGCTTGGATCTAAACAGAGAATTCTCAACAGAGGAGTATCAAATGGCTGAGAAACACTTAAAGAAATGCTCAACCTCCTTAGTCATCAGGGAAATGCAAATCAAAACAACTCTGAGATTCCATCTTACACCATCAGAATGGCCAAGATAAAAATTCAAGAGACACCACATGCTGGAGAGGATGTGAAGAGAGAGGAACACTCCTTCATTGCTGGTGGGAATGCAAACTAGTACAGCCACTTTGGAAATCTCTCTGGTGCTATCTCAGAAAACTGGGAATAAGACTTCCTCAAGACTCAGCTATTCCACTCCTTGGAATATACCCAGAAGATGCTCCAGCACACAACAAGAAAATTTGCTCAACCATGTTCATAGCAGCCTTATTCATAATAGCCAGATCATGGAAACAGCCTAAGTGTCCCTCAGTAGAAGAATGGATAAAGAAACTATGGTATATATACACTATGGAATACTAGTCAGCTATTAAAAACAAGGAATTCCCGAAATTTGTGGACAAATGGTTTGAGCCTGAAATGTTCATAATGAGTGAGTTAACCCAGAAGCAGAAAGACTCAAATGGGATATACTCACTTATATCTGCATACTAGCTAGCACAAGGGGCATGTCCCACAAAAGCCTTCACTTACCGGGAAACTGGGACAGAGGGGAGGACATCCTATTTGGACTCTATATAAGAGAACCATGTGAGAATAACAAAGTTGAAGGATCCAGAGGATCCTAGAAACCTAGAAGTAGAACATTATGATAGGCAGATTTGGGCCCAGGGGTCCCCCTCAAACTATGGCACCAGCTGAGGACAATACAGGCTGTAAACTTCAAACCCCTACCCAGATCTACCCAATGGAGAGGACATTCTTCACAGTTCAGTGGAGAGTGGGGTCTGAATTTCACACGAATTCTGGTGCCTCATATTTGACCATGTCCCCTGGAAGGGGAGGCCTGGTGGCACTCAGAGGAAGGATAGCAGGCTACCAAGTAGAGACTTGATACCCTATGAGCATATACAGGGGGAGGAAATCCTCCTGAGGAACAGTCATAGGGGATGAGAATAAGGGGAAAATGGGAGGGAGGGAAGAATGGGAGCATACAAGGGATGGGATAACGATTGAGATGTAACAATAATAAATTAAGAAAAAATTAAAAACAAACAAACAAAAAACAAAGGAGCAACATGCATATCTCTTTCAGTCTTTAGAGATGAATTTTGTGAGTTGGTCTCTAATTAATGAAACATTTCCAGAGTCATAAATAAGCAAAATTGCAGTTAGTTTATGTGGCTATTTTTAGGTCTACAGTGCAAATTGTGTTTCAAAGGTGAACTATAGGGGCTCAAATAAGCCAATATTCTTACCATTTACTGAAAATATAGTGACTATATGAATGTATCATATATATAATTCCTGGTTGTTTTGTGGTTCTTCTTGCTGTAGGTAGTTTATTTTATATACGTGTAATAATATAATGTATATGTAAAATGTTTCATAAAAATTAAAAAAGAAAAAGATGGTGACAACCTATATAAAGTTTGCTATTTGGCTGTGTTATTTAGTGACTTTGAATATTCCTGGACTGTGATTTAATGGTATTGGACCAGACTGTAGGGATCCTTCAAGATATATATTAAAAATTATTTGGGAATTATTTTACACATTCAAGGACAAGGGGCAGCATGCCTCTCTTAATAGTACTGGTTTGGCAGATATGCTGTTAGAATGAAGCTGAGAGTGGCTGAAGAGAACTCACATAAATACTTCATGACCAAGGAGAGCAGGCTTGCCTTTCAGAGATACAGATGAGTGCCTTTCTCACTAAGTTGTTGGGCAAAGAAGACTACACCCACACTTTTGTTGGGAGGAACTGGATCTTAATTATATAGTTCCCTCAGGATCTGTAAGCATTGTTTTTTGACAGGCTGGCATTTATGTGCACATGTGAGCATGTCTCCTGTGGAGTTCGCTGATAAGCAGTACTTCTCTTATATAATGGGTGAAAGAGGCTAGAGTCAGATCAAAAGCCATGACAGAACCCACAACTGAGTTTATTACTTGTAGTATTAGTGGACTTCTTTTTCTTTTGGTCTCTTGTTTGATGAGAGTAGTCACTGGATTATAGTAAAATGAGACGATAGCCAAATCCTCAGAGGTAAAGGCATGATTCCAGCCTTATTGGAATCTGTCAGCATTTTGAACCTCCTACCTGGATTCCAATGCTCCTTCAAAGTCTGATTTTTGTCAAAGATAAATGCCAAATTTTTGTCACTGTGGGAGTATAACAGCAGGGGATTCACTATTTTATCATCTTACTTTACCACGTAGTCTTGTTTACTGTGTTGCTTTTTCTATAGTTTGCTTTTAATTATTCTTTATTGATTATTACACAGGATTTTAAGTAGGATAGTATAGATGCTTGATTTCTTCATTTTTACATATGATCTATGGCATAAACAAAAGAAAAACTTAGCAGGTTTTTATCATGATTATACCAGATCAGTAGTTGAATTTTGCTGTTGAACATTACTTGCAAATTTCTGTTTATAATATTCAGTCCCCTACAATTATATTCTTAATCATTCTTGGTTATATTTTTGTTTCAGTTTCTAGTTGTTGTGAATATTTTATGAAATATATCACTAATTATGCATCATTTTATTTTACTATACATGATAATTTACACTTTCAATGTTTAAGTTTTGATGCTAGTAATAGAAATAGATTTCATTTTTCTATACTAGTGTTTCTCTTATAATCATGCTAAATTAATCATTTCAAGTTGCCTTTAGTCAATACTTCGAGAATTTTTTATATAAATGATGGCTTAACTGGAGCTTTATTTCTCTCTATGGTTTTTGACATTTTATTCATTCCATTGTTTATTTACATAGCCAATATTATCTTAATAGTGGTAAATGGAAGTAGTAAAAGTATACATTTTTATAGTGTTAAAATTTTAGGGGATATATGCATTGCTCATTGTAATATGATATTTGGCATAAACCTTTGTCCAGTACATTTTTATTACACTATAGACATTCCAACATTGTTTTGATTGGTATTTTTTCTTTAATTTCAAATGTGTTCTGAATATCACAAATGGACTAAATCATACAAAACATTTCTTTTATAGTTATTTGTGGTGATTATATATTTAAAAAAAATTAATACCAGAAAATAACAACTTTGTTGTTTTCTCATGGTGTTTTATCCTTGTGATATAGAGTTATGGTTAACGTTTCTGAAGTAGGTTTTTGGGATTATGCACTAATGTGAGATATTCAAGTGTATTTTCCATATTAATACTTTTACTGATAATATCAGAAAGTTGGCTTTAGGTATACCTCTGATTTTGTACTTCTTGGAAAGTAATTTGTGAAGTTGAAATTAATTCTTCCTTGAGTGCTTGGTAAGAACCAATATTGAAGCTATTTGCATTTGATAATTCCTATGAAGATTTTCCATGTTCAGTCATTTAAAATAAACAATTGGTTGCTCAGTTTACTGTTTATGGAGGTTCCATAATGTACCTTTTAAAGTCAGTAAACAAGTAATCCATCTTTTAATTCATTGGAATGATATTTTAATGGCATTCTTTTAGTGTGTATGATGTACATACTAAAAAGTCAGAGATACATGTTTGGCATGATAAATTGTACTCCAAATCTAGCACCCAAAATCTATAACAATATTCTTTGTTTTTTATACATTTTGGAAAGTGTAAAAATTCTAATACGTACATTGAAGTGCACATATATCTTTAATTCCTTTAAATTACTATGTAGATTTTATTTTCATTTTTATTTAATTTTATTCCTTTGATATATTAAGTACAGTTATTTTATTTATTAAATTTTTGATCAATCTTTGCTAAAGTATAGTAAGGAAACTTAGTCTGTATATTGATTGTATATTATGAAATATTTATAATAGGATGGCTATTTTGGAATTACCTTTTCATTGAGGATCATTTCATCATAGATCAGAGGTAATTTTGAAGGCTTCTATTTTCTCTATTTTTGTAGTTATTTTCACTAAAATCTCATTGTTAGGTAGAGTTTAATTGGCTAAATCAGACAGACATCTTTCTTTTCCTTAATATCTGAATAAAAGACTGAAATCTAAAAAAAAAAAAAAATTCAAAAAAAAAATTTTAAAAAAAAAAAAAAAAAAAAAAAAAAAAAAGACTGAAATCTTTCACCATGACGGTAGCAGTAAGGATTGTATATGTGATCATTATAGATCAGGTAGAGTCTTTTACTTATTGGTACTTTTTTATTGATAAAGGTGTTGGATGTTTTCAAACTCTTTTCTTGTAGTTACTGAAATGATCATGTAGTTTATTATTCTTCATTCCAGTAATGCAGTAAAATATCTTGATTTATTGCTCATATATTGACTCAGACTAGCATTCTATCAGGATTAGAATGTGAAATATGCCCCCACAGGATCATTTATTTATAATTTGTGTACAGCTGGATGAGGCACATATTGGAAGGAAGTCTGTTACTGGGAGCAGTCCTCTAGGTTTTATAGACCATCCTTACTTCTTGTTAATTTTCTGTTTTGTGATTTTTACCACATGTATCAAGCCACCCTACATTTCTCCTGAAATGCCTTCACCACAATAATGGATTGTATCTCTTTGTGCACTGTGAGTCAGAATCAATTAACTTGCTTTTTCTTGTCAGATATTAGATCAAAGCAATAAAAATGTAACTTAGATACATTCCAAATAAAATTCTAATGATTCTGGCTAAATAATACTTAGTCTATTGGGTATGCTATCTCATTCAGTTTATTAGTATATTGTTTAAATTTGCATCAATCTTTATAAAACATATTGGTTTATTGCTTTCTTTTTATTTTCTTCATTAAATTTATTCTCAGACAGTTTCATATATACATATGTACATATATGTGCACATATATACATAAACATACATTCTGTTTACTCTCAAACACACTCAATTTTATCACTCTTTAATCCCTGACATTATCCCCTTCTCCCTATGTGTCCCTTTCCCAGTATTCATGTCTTTTTGTTTTGTGACCCACTGATTTTACCAGGATTATATTTTCCGTCATGAGTTCTCAATTATCCATTGGACTTCAGTGGGCTCACCACATGGGAAACACCAAATAACAATTACTGTCCCTCTCCATGATTTGATAGGTAGCCAACTGCACTGATTAGTTTTATGTAAACCTGATAAAAGCTTGAGTCTTCTAAATAGAAGAAACCTCAGTTGATAAAAAGGACCCATAGGATCCAGTAGTGGGACATTTTTCTGAATTGTTGATTGATGGGGGAAAATCTAGTCCATTGTAGGTGGTACTGTCCCCGGGCTGGTGTCCAGGCTGTGTAAGAGAGAGGCTGAGCAAGCCATGATGAGCAAGCCAGTAAGTCACACCTTTTCAGGGCCTCTGCAACAGCTCCTGACTTCATGTTTCTGCTCTGAGTTTCTGCCCAGACTTCCTTCAATAATGAACAATGACATGAAAGTATAAGCCAAATAAACACTTTCCTCCCTTACTTTCTTTTGATTATGTTCTTTCATAATAGCAATAGTAACACAAACTAAGACAACAAGTGTTCAGCTGTAAAGGGTAGGGCCCCATGAGAGTCTCCATGATTCATAGTTAGCTCTTAATATGCTGTCTTATGCATGTGCAGTGTAGACAACATAGCTACTGTGAGATCATGTTTGCAGTAACTGTGTCCTGCCCTTAAGGTAGAATTTTGTAGTTTCTTTCTTATTTTCTCTATATTACATTGTATAAATTCTATCTATTATTTATTACTTATTTTGTCTTTCACTGGCTGTATTAATTTGCTGGGGCTACCAAAGCCAAATTCTACAAAATAGTTGGCTTAAAGATTATAAAGCTATTTTGTTAGAGGTTTTTTTTTTGTTGTTGTTTGTTTGTTTGTTCTTCAAGACAGGATTTCTCTGCATAACACCTCTGGCTGTCCTGGAACTCGCTCTGTAGATCAGGCTGGCTTCGAACTCACGGATATCCGTCTGCCTCTGCCTCCCAAGTGCTGGGATTAAAGGTGTATGCCACCACTGCCTGGCCTTGTCAGAGTTCTTAAGGATGAAACTGTGCTATCAGTGTGGTCATAGGATCTCACTGAGTATCTTTCCTTTGGTTCTCTATTGTTTTCTTTCATATTTCTTTTCATAAGATCTTCCATTATCTGCATGCCTTTCCGGTGTCTCTTTGTTTTCTATAATATTTTTAAGTATATGAACCAGATTGGAATAAGGCTATCCCAGTTAGTCTATTTTTAACTTAATTATCATTTTAAATTATTCATTTGAATTGATTTAAAAAAAAACATTCCTCCTCCATATGCAGCCCCATTCTGAGGTATTTAGAGTTAGGAATTAAATATATGAATTTTGAAGAATACAATTAAATCTATAACAAATCTGCTTTCTTAAGCCCTGAATTCATGTTGGTTTCACAGATAAAGCACATTCATCCTCTTTATCCAACAAATTTAATTATTAAATTGTACTGAAATATCCTGTTTATTGAATGTTGTTGTAACATGAAGTAAAATGATGGTGTGATTTGTATCCAAATCAAAGTTGATAAAATAAAATAAGAGCTACTAGTTCCAAGAAATCGCAAAACATGAATGGACTAAGTTAAACATTTTAAGGCTCTGCAGTTATCCTCTCTGGCTTCATAGACTGAGCATAACTTGGTAGAACTTTACTATCACTGTGAGATAGAATTCTCTTACAGATTCTTTAACGTTTAGATAAAATAATATAAAATTGGACTCAGGAAGAAATCTAAAATTTGTAACATGGTTGTTTAAGATAGAAACCAAAAGGGCAGGGTAGTAAAAGTTTTTATTAGTTACTAGAAGGGTGAAGATGGGAAAGGAAGAAAGAGAGCTATGTTTTGTATGTTAGAGGCCATGAAATTATGTGTACTCTGCAACAGAAGTCTGTAAATAGCCTAAAATGAGAATGGTTTCTTCAGAGAGAGGGGGAGACGGGGAGAGGGAGAGGGAGAAAGAGAAAAGAATGCATGAAGTTCCAGGGGAAGCCAACACAGGATTTAGCCTGCTTCTGGAAAATGGGAGGAAAAAGTGTGTTTTGTGGAAAGGCTATGGGTTTCTATTTTGTAAATTAAACCATAGAAATCAAGCACAGTTGAATACCACGCACATGCAAGCAACTCCATCAAAATAGGAGCATTTATGGTATTTAACTCCACATCTAATTAAAAGGACAGTCATTCTCATTTTCATGTTTTCAAGTGAACTACGTGCCTTTCCACCTTTAGCTTCCAGGGTGGTTAAATTTTTCTTATTATAAGAACTTTTTCTCAGCAAGGAAAGACCCTGCTTTCTAGATCAAAAGAGTATTATCAACCACTGGCCTAGCCATTTGGGGATTACTGATTATTAGCCATGTTATTTGTGTCAAAGAATGTCAACACATTGAGATTTATGTGAAATGGGGGTTCCTGAAACTGGGGGCAGCTGATACCTCCAATCAGAAAACAATATCATTGTCTATGGGTCATATAATTTTAGTAACAGAAGGTATCACATATGTCTCTGGTAGCTCCTAAGAAGCAGAGAGCTACAAGTGGTTCTTTTCATAAAACCACTTTCTGCATAGTATCTTCTGTCATTATCATTGATAGAATTGTAACACTGTTCTTGGTGTCCTGTAGAATATCTCCACCACCAAAGGCCTTGAGTGAGGGCCTGTCCTTTGAAAGTATGTGTTGTAGAAGCATGACCCACTGGAATGAAAACTGAAAAGGAGACAACTGTCTCCATTTTTACTTGTACCTTGGGGACCTGTAATAATAGTAGCAACTACTACTGCTAATCAATGAGCTAGCTTTGGACAATAACACATTCCTAAAGCTAGTTGACTCTGTTGTTTATTAATTAGTATTCTAGAAAGGGATACCACATCCTAAAGAACTGTAAAACCGAGAAAGGTGGACACAAAATCTTAAACATCTAAGTCAGGCCTCATTTGTATACTGCAGTAGGAATATGCTGTAATGGTCTTAGGATATAGTGCCCTTTAAGCTTTACTAGTTGTTGTTAACTGACTGCTCTGTAGTTGGTGCCTTGGAAGTCCTGACGTTCCATAGTTTTAATGACTCTACCTACCTTTCATCTGTCAATATCTCTATTCCCATGAGTGTACTCATCACTCTAGTGAAATATCCCTTTAATGATTCTGTCTTTATATGTAATTTTGAAGACTTTATCTTAATAGTGATACAATATGGTATGGTCACCACATAAATCTCTCTTTCTTCAGATCCATGCCAAGTCACATGCTTCAGTCTACTTCAGTCATGGCTAGATAGAGATCCATGGAGTATTTCACTGAAAACCATGGAGACAAATCCTTAGGTGATATTAGCAGTGATGCCACACAGAACACACCAGAGTCTTTCTAAGTAACTCTGTCTTTATAGGCAACTGGTTCTCTGAAATTTTTGGGAAGTCATTATCCTGATAGTTAATGCTTTAGGAGCGTTTACAGTAGAACACTGCTTCATGCTTCCAAAACCTGGTTAATTCCAAGCATTCCACAGAAAAACAAATACTACAGCATTAGTACAGGTCTCCTATAATAGGAGGTGTTTTTCTTCATTTATTGTTGTTGCATTAATTGTTTTGAGTATTAATTCCCTAAATGTTCAATATGCTTAACAAATGATAGCACTTTTTCCTAAAAGTTCCTTATGGTTGGAGAGTTTTTTTTATTGTCTTCATACTATTTCATGAAAATGTATATTTCTGCTTCTTCCACAATTCTTCCTTGATGAGCTGTGAGTTCTTAAAACTGTATCTATCTTGCTTACGTTATCCAAATTAATATGTACAAGTATTTATTAATCTCTTATATTCCTCTTAGTGCTATGTAATCAGTAGTAATGTAACAATTTTCACTTCTTATTTTATTTCAGTCATAACTTTGTTTCTTATCAAAATCAAACCAACCAAATGCTTAAAAATCCCTTGTATACCTCCCCACAAAAGAAAACAAAACAAAAAATGATATGTAGTCTGTTTCATCTTGGATATTTACTCCTGCCAGGATTGTGGTTGCTATACCAATGTAGAGATGCTTATTTGTTCCTTAGTTCTATCAATATTTCTTATATTTAGGAGTCCTAATCCACTTTGCATATATTTTTATAATTGAAGTATATTCTTGAAAAGTTGACATGTTTGCTACTATAACATGAATTCTCCTTAGTGTTTTCAACTCAATTGTCTTTCAGTGATATTAATATATATGTTCTCTTCATTTTTTTTCTCTGGAATTCTATTCTTCCTCTTCACTGTCAAGTATGTACTTAGACCTTTTTAAAGTATTTTATACACTGGATTCTTTATTTTTAAAATCCATTATGCCAGTCTACATCTTTGATACCCGGGAAGACAGGGCAACATAGAAGTCCAATTACTTCCTTAAGACCATCCAACTTTTGGATAATTATTAAAAATGTTTTATTGTAGGAATAGACAATGCGGACTCTAAGTGGATCGAGAAGATCTGCATGTCTCTTTGAGGGAAGGCTGTGATGATGGTGGGCATGAACAGTGTGATGTGCAAAGGCATTTGAGGGCATCTGGAAAACACCTCCTAGCTCTGGAAAAACTGCTGCCTCATATCTGGTGTAATGTGGGCTCTGCGTTCTCTAAGGAGGACTTCACAGAGATTAGGGACATGCTGGTGGCCAATAAGGTGCTGGCAATCTCCTGTGCTGGTGCTATTGCACCATGTGAGGTTACTGTTTCAGTCCAGAAAACTGGTCTGATGCCTGAAAACTTCTTTCATCCAGGCTTTAGACATTATCACTATGAAATACCAGGGGTGCCATGGAAATTCTGAGTGATGTACAGCTGATTAAAAACTGGAGAAAAAGCAGAGCTGCAAAGCTACACTGATAAACATGGTGAACATCTCCCCTTTCTCCTTTGGACTGATCATCTAGCAGGTGTTTGATAATGGCAGCATTTACAGCCTGGAACTTCTTGGCATCAAATAGCTGTCAGGGCGCTTGCTTCCTAGAGGGTGTCAGAGATGTTGCCAGTGTTTGTCTGCAGATTGTTTAGAGGATTGTTGTCTCAGTATCACATTCTGTCATCAATAGATACAAGTGAGTCTTAGCTTTGTGTGTAGAGTCTGAGTATACCTTCCCACATGCTGAAAAGATCAAGGACTTCTTGGCTGATCCATCTGAACTTGTGGCTGCTGTTCCTGTTGCTGCTGCAGCCCCAGCCAAAGCTGAAGCAAAGGAAGAGTCAGAGGAATCAGATGGAAACATGAAATTTGGTCTCTGTCTACTCCCTTCAAAGCAACCAGATGAGTCAGATAAATTTGAGAAACATGTGAATAAAGGATTTTCTTTCATTTTTTCCTAAAAGAAGCTATTGCCATCAATTCACATTTAAAGTAATTTATATAAGTATTCCCTAATTCAGCTTTACTTGCAAGAAAAAAAAACTGAAACAAAACAAAACAAAACAAATAACCAACTAATCAACCAACCAACCAAACAAACAAAAAACAGAAACATAGAATTTCAAAGATATAGTTAAACTGCAGTAGGGAGAATTTATATTTACCGTTTTGTAATGCTTTTCTATCAGTCTTAGAATTTTTTTCTTATTTCTCTCTTGCTAACTTCCTTTGTGTTTTTTCATTCAATGACTTATTTCTACTTTCTTTTTGTTTTGTTTTTTCATTTTTATTATAGTTTATTCACATTACATCTTGATTGTTACCCCCAACACTCTTATCTTCCTGTTCCTACCCTTCCGCCCTCTTCAGCCCTATTCCCCTTCCCTAGACCTCTCTGAAAAAGGCTGGGCTCCTATCCTATTATCTGGCCATAGCCTGTCAGCTCTCACTAGAATAGTCTGCATCCCCTAGGGAAAGTGATCAGATCACTGGTACCAGACCTCATGTCAGATGTTCAAAGGCAGTACCCTTGTGCATAGAGAATTAGCTGTCATTTGGCTACATCTGAAGAGGAGGTCTAGGTTTTTGCATGCATTATCTTTGCTTGGTGCATCAGTTTCTGCAAGCCTCCCTGGGTACAAATCCGCCATCCTTGATTGTTTCCCTGCAGACCTCCTGACCCCTCCAGGTCATTCTATCTCTCCACTCATCCATACAACTCTCAGTGCTCTGCCTAGAGTCCAGCTAAGAGTCCCAGTATATGTCCCTATCCCCTGCTGGGCAGAGTCTCTCAGAGGGCATCTATGTTAGGCTAAAATCCACTTACACATGAGTATATACCATGCATATCTTTCTGGGTCTGGGTTACCTCACTCAGGATAATATTTTCTAGTTCCATCCATTGACCTGCAAATTTCAAGATTTTTTTTTGTTTTTAATAGCTTAATAGTATTCTGATGTGTATATGTACCACAGTTTCTTTATCCATTCTTCGGTTGAGGGACATCTAGGTTGTTTCCAGATTCT
This sequence comes from Acomys percivali, assembly GCA_907169655.1. Taxonomy (NCBI): domain Eukaryota; kingdom Metazoa; phylum Chordata; class Mammalia; order Rodentia; family Muridae; genus Acomys; species Acomys percivali. The sequence goes on along the minus strand of OU015760.1, from coordinate 70,841,531 downwards.
GGCTCTTATGAATAAGGCTGCTATGAACATAGATGAGCAATGACTTTGTTGTATGGTGGAGCATCTTTCAGGTATATGCCCATGAGTGATATAGCTGGGTCTTAAGGTAGCACTATTCACAATTTTCTGACAAAGCACCAGATTGATTTCCAAAGTGGTTATACAAGTTTTTACTCCCATCAACAACGGAGGAGCTTTCCCCTTTCTCCATGTCCTTGTTAGCATGTGCTCTTGCTGGAGTTTTTTTACCTTAGCCAGTCTGACAGTTATAAGATAGAATCTCAGGGTCAGTAGTTCTCATCTGCATTTCCTTGATGGCTAAGGATGTTTAGCATTTCTTTAAGTATTTCTCAGCCTATCAATATTCCTGTGTTAGGATTTCTCTGTTTAACTCTATACATTTTAAATGTAGACTGCTTGGTTTGGTGGTGTTTAGTTTTTTGAGTTCTATATCTATTTTAGATATTAGCCCTTTATCCAATGTAAGCTTCATGAAGATCTTTTTCCCAGTCTGTAGGCCGTCATTTTTTCTGTTGACAGTGTCCTTTGCTGTACAGAAGTTTTTCAGTTTCATAAGGTCTCACATATTAAAGGTTGGTCTTAGGGCCTGAGCAGTTGGAGTTCTGTCCAGAATGTTGCCAATGAGTTCAAGGCTCTTCTCCACGTTTTTTCTAACACATTTAATGTGTCTGGTTTTATGTTGAGGTCTTTAATCCACTTGGACCTGAATTTTGTGCAGGGTAATGAATACAGATCTATTTTTATTTTTCTGCATGGAGAAATCCAGTTAGACCAGCATCATTTGTTGAAGATGCTATCTTTTTTCCATTGTATGGTTTTGGCTTCTTTGTCAATAATAGCATATATAAGTGATCCCAAAATTTCTAGCAATGAACTCCTACAGCTGAAAAACACCTTCAGCAAAGTAGCTGGATACAAAATCAATTCAAATAAAGTCAGTAGCCGTCCTATACCCAAATGACAAATGGGCTGAGAAAGATATTATGAAAACTACACCCTTCACAATAGCCACAAATAATATAAAGTACCTTGGTGTAACTCTAACTATGCAAGCGAAAGACTTGTATGAAAAAAACACTTCAATTCTCTAAAGAAGGATATTAAAAAGATATCAGAAGATGGAATGATCTCACATGCTCCTGGATCAGGAGAATCAACATAGTAAAAATGACTATCATACCAAAAACAATTTACAGATTCAATGCAATCCCTATCAAAATACCTAAGCAATTTTTTACAGACCTTGAAAGATCAATCCTCAACTTCATATGGAAAAACAAACAAAAACAATCCAGTACAGTAAAAGACCTTCCAGAAGAATCGCCATCTCTGATCTCAAGCTATACTATAGAGCAACAATAATAAAAACTGCATGATACTGCAATAGAAATAGGTTCGTTGATCAGTGGAATCAAATCAAAGACCTAGAAATAAACACACTTATAGACATTTAATTTTTGAGAAAGAAATCTACTTTCTTTTTAAGTATATTATATTGCTTTTTCTGATTACCAGGAGAATCATGTGTAACATCTTAAAATTATAAGAATCTATCTTACGGGGATTTAGTTCAAGATCCTGAATTCTTTCTAATATTGGCGGCATGAATTCCAACTTTGTATGTTTTAAATAACATGCACATTTTAACAACAATTTTATGAAAACTTAAGTACTACTAGTTTCTATATGGATAAATGTATTTATCTTCAAAATCTTTATATTTTGTGTGCTTTGAGTCACTATATTGTGGTACTTAAACCTGACTTGAAAGGTTCATTTTATGATTTCTTCCAGGATGGTATAGTTGTTATGGACTCCATTAGTTTTAGTACATTAATATCTTAATTTATAGTTTGTTTTTGAAAAGTAGTTTTGCTTGATGTACAATATTATCTTTAAATATGTAAATTTGTAATTTTTATTTGGTTTCATAGATTAATATAAATTTCTGCCGGCTTCCAAAGTTTCTACTAATTTTTTTGATATAAACATGAAGTATTCAATACTTCAAAGTATTGAAGGATTGAACTTGGGTCTTAATGACTGAAAAGTAGGTCTTTTTACCCACTAAGTTACCTTTGTAACCCTTTATTCTGGAGTTAAAAACAGACCATAGAACCGAGTATAACAATTAATTTTCTTGAGAAGCATAAATATGTTAACAATTCCTAAATAAAATTTGCTCTTCTGCATTGTCTTAATAGAAAAAATTTGGAACTCAAATGCTATTTCAATATTATGCATTCCTTCAGGAGACTGAGTGCTGATGAAAGCAAGTAAATATAACATGAAAATCCTTATGATTTTTAATGAAATTTAATTGATATTATCTAGAATAGAAGAACCATCAAACTATTTTATAAAGTTATTTTATTCTGTCTTTATGGTAAATGTGGGAATTAGGACAACAGTTTTCTAGTTTGTCATCAGTCTAGTGTAATTTCTCCATTTTTGTATTAAAATATTGTTTCTTTATCAATATTGTTTTTAACTCTAGAATCAACCTTCACTGATATGAAGTTCTTTAATGGTTTTATTAATTTCACATCCCAATTTCTGACTGCCCTGAATGTCAGCATGTGACCTTATATATAAATGAGGGCTATTAAAATATAATCAGTCTACTATTCTTTTGAAAGAATATTACATTAGGATTTATCCAGTCTTTCGACTAAAGTTCTTATATGAATAATAAAGAGCACACGAAAACAGAGTAGACAACTTAAAGATCAAAGCAAACATACCGTAAGGATCAAACACAGCCTACTCAGTCTGAACAATGCCTGTAGTTTTGTTTGTTTGTTTGTTTGTTTTTTGTTTTTGTATGTGTATTATTGTAGGGTTTTGAGGCATTAAAGAACATTAGAAATGAGGTATGATCTCAACAAAATAGGTCAAGGTTTATAATGGAATGATGCATCTCCATGTTAATAACTAACTATTAGAAGGACTGAAAATGTGCGGATAACACATGGGATACATCATTTCTCAGAAGTTTCAGAAGGAGTTACCCCTGATAGCATACTGGCTCTGAATTTCTGTACATCCAAATTGTGAATAAGTCTACATTTTCTTTCTTTAAACCAGTTAGTCCTTTTGTAATGTCTTATTTTTACTCAAGGACACTAATAAAACTACCATTAAAATAGTTTTAGTTGAGTATGTACATTTTATTCAGAACTATATGTATAATTATATTCAAAGTGGTTCTTTAATGACAGTATATTTTATTTTAATCTGACATCTACTTTTCAATTGAAATGTTCAAGAAAGTTATGCCTAATTTATTTTTCATTATAGTTAGATATAAATCTAAAATATTGGTATTTGTTTTCCATCTGTTCCATCTGTTGTTTGTTCACTCTTCGTTTTTCTTGACTTTTAAATTTTTGAATGTTTTGTTAACCCAAATCATCTTTTTGGATTACTACCTACACTTCTTTGTTTTATGATATTAATAAACTTTCAATTATAATATTATATAACTATATATATTTTTTTCTTATTATTGTCAGATATCCAAATAACTTAATTCTCCATATTGTGTAAAAATGTTACAGTATAATTTCACTTTTCTTCTTCTCTTCTTATTTCATATTGCTCAGAAATCTTAACTCTTTATATGTTCTAAACTCTAAAATGCATTGGTACTAGTTTTGATACAAAAACACAGTTGATTTTTTCAGGGAGATTTAAATTTTTGAGTACTTCTTTTTACTTATACTATGACATATTGCATTTATATTTAAATTTTCATATATAGATCCCCATTTTCTTATACCACTCTTTATCTTTTGTTTGAAGAGTTTCCTTTAAAGTCTCTTTGATGTAAATCTTGTAGCAATAGAAACTCTTTCCCCTCAACTGTATTTACCTTTTTAGGCCTTTATTTTTCAAATATACTTTTTGTTAGAAATGTATTTTTGTTTTGTATATACTGTTATTTCAAGGCTTATTTTTCTTTTTAAATGTTTTTTATTTTGAACACACTTTATTTTGAACTCAGTTGAATACTTCTTGAGGAATAATGTTTTGTCATTAATTTTTTTTCTCTGCATGTATACATTTTCTCTAATTCTATATTTTGTTTAGCATTGCTTCTGTACATTACCAATATGTTATAATTTTATTCATATATTTAGTTTCATACTCATAGAGCCTGTAGTAACTTCAGATTTATATTTTAAATTATATTTAGAAAAATCTCATTTGGCTGTGTTTCATTAAATACTTTTGGCCTTCATACTTCTGTCTTTCCTTTGGATTCCAGTCATTTTGGATTTTTGCTTCATTTTGGAGTGCTTTTTGGTACATCTTTTAGTTCAATTTACATTATTTTACACATCCAGGTAGTGTATATGTCACCTAAATGCTATTAGTTAATGATAAAGTATCAATTTACATGGTCACTTTATAGAGCATAGAAAATATGTTAGACTTATGAAGAGGGAAACAAAACAAAATTTACTGCCACCGATATGACTGGACAATGAGTAAGTTCAATTTGGAGAAGAAACATCTTCCCAAAACATATTCATGTCATAGTTGCCTCCTCTGACATTTATTTCTAGAAGGAAAAGAGAAATAGCAAAAAATAGAAAAATCGAAGTCACAAAGCACATTTTAGTTATTTATAATGATAAAATGTAAATATAGTGAAGTCATGGGTTTTAGAAAAGATTCTAGTCCCATTACTTTGGCAAACCAGTATAATTTCTTACTACATTCTAAATCTTATCCTTGTACCCACTTATGAGTATAGCTATGAGTTCTCATCAAAGAAGCTTCTTTTTACAGCAAATGTAAATCATTACAGAAAACCACAGCTGGAAACAATCCAGAGATTTATGGATTGTGGGGATCCAAGCACCAAGAGATACAGCTAAATCACAATTCTTGCATCCATGGTTCTGGAAACATGCCATAAAAGGGATCAGAAAGACTAAAGAGACAAGGTACGAGGAAGTGTGCTGTGAAACAATATATCCTAGAAATGGCTGTATAAACTAGACCTGAATAATGGCAATATCAATGAATGTGATAATATGGAAGGGGCAAATTTTATGAGTTTCCAAATAGACAATGAACTACAGGCAATTATGCAACTATTGACATCCTGCAGAAGGAGAATTGGCTTCTTCCAGAAACGAGCTACCTTATAGGTTGTCCAATTCAGAGCTGTCATCCTTGAATCCACGTGCATATAAGCAACACAATCACCCAGAGGGTGACACACACACACACACACACACACACACACACACACACACCTGCCTACACATGCATAGACATATAATCAAGCATATATACACATATAATAAATATAAGCAAAGATAAACAGGATATCAACTGATCAACTGGAGAGGGGAATGGAATTGGAATTTATTTGAGAGATTACAGAAAAGGTCTGGAGGGAAGAAACATGCCAGGGAGTGATATATTTTTTTTAATTAAAAATATTTTTAGGAAGATAAAGACTGACTGACAGGTTTAAATACTCCATTTATAAGAAAATAAATTCACAAGTACATGTATACATAGACTGACAGTGAGAAGAATGAAAAAAAAATTCTACATGTCAGATGTCAGACATGATCAGGAGTAAATTTATATAATATATATTAAAATTAAAATAATTGTACATACAGGCAAACACCAGTACATAATAAAGATATGATCAATTCAGCAAGGATATGAGAATCAACACTGGATAAACCAATTTTATAAAGAAAAACTATTAGGCAAAAAGACAAAAACATCTATTGCCTTGATATGCTGCTTCTTTCAGTCATCCAAACAGAAATACTTAAGGTAAACACAAAAACATTAGATTTAGATAGCTATGTACACCAAAAGGACCTAATGGTGGATATTTACAGAATGTTTTGTTATATACTTGAAGAATGCACATTAGAGTTAATTAATAGAATATTCACTCTATTAAAGAAGGATAAAACAAATTTCGATGAATTGTAAAAGCATGAAATTGTATAGCATCTGTTTTCGGTGACAGAAGTATTGTAGAGTTAGGATTTGAATAAGAAGAAATATAAAAAATTTGCATGGAAACAGCACAGCATTTATTTGAAACAGCCACATGTCAGTAAAGAAATCCAAAATTAAATAAAAATATTCCGGACACAACTGAAAATAAAAAGAAAGCTATATTAAATCTAATGTGAACTGAATTTATGCAAGACTAGGTAATATAGAGAGATTTTTGTTTCACATATAGATAGACTGATGAATTAATAGATAGACAGATGATAGATAGATAGATAGATAGATAGATAGATAGATAGTATTTCTCCAGATTGATTGTGAGCTGTATAAAACATCTAAAAGAATGAATGTCCATTTTCCAAGTCTTATATAACCATAGAACTAAAACTACAGAAGAACAAAACATAAAGAAAAATGACTGGCCAATATGTCTGAGGAAACATTGATGCAAAATCCTCAAAAACTGCCAGATAATGAATTAAATGCAAAATACTGAGTTAAAATGCAAATAATAAACACTGTTTTTGACCTCCAAGTGATTTATTCTAGTCATACAAGAAGGGTTCAATATACAGAAATCAGTAAATACAAAATATTACATAGATACATAGATACAATTGTGGATGAAAAACATGTAATCGCCTAGTTAATGTAGCAAAACAATTCAATAAAATTTAACTTAATTTCAAAATAAAATATGCAAAATATAGCCTAGAAGATAACAGATAGAAATAAACCCATCCAAACAGAAAAGTGAAAACCATAAGTGTCCATGTGATCACATAAAGTGACTTTACATCTAAAAGGTCCACACACAACAACATTATAATTAAAATCCAAAATTAATCTAGTAAGGTTTTTAGGCTTCAAATAGCATAGAAATACAGTAGTTTTGCATAGTCTAATAATGAAAATTCTGAGAATATTAAAAAAGTAATCTTACTAATTTCAAAGCACAAAGAATGCAAATAATTTGTACAAATTATAAAAACATTGAGAGAATAAATTTTAGCATCAAGAAAAAATGAAAAGTATGTCAACTTTATGGATTGGAAGTAATATTGTTTTATGTTCTTAGTAACAAAAGAGTTATGCAGATGAATTGAAGTTCCTATTAAATCCTGATGACATTCTTCTCAGATCTCAAAAAATACTCCTAAAATTTGTATTGAACTAAAAATTCATTAAGCAGCTAAAATATTCCTATACAGAAGGTATTTCACTGTCTGAATTAAAAATTTATTATAATTCTATATTAATGAAAAGTCCCTGTATTTGACATAAAAATAGAGAAATAGGTTAATATAAGAGCAAAACAAGCACAGAAATAAATCAACTTTCTTATGGGTGATTTTTTCCCAAAGATATGAATGATATTCAAATACCATAGAACAGTATTTTTAAATGGTGCTTGGAAAGTTGGCATTCAAATATGGAAAAGAGCTGAAATATTATCTCATTATGCATACAAAAATCAACTTAGGACAGATTAAAAGCTTAAAACCAGTAGCCCAAACCAAGAAACTACTGAAAGAAAAGTATTGATGCAGTGCTTCAAGATAATAATCTGGGGAAGTAGTTTATTTTTTTACTATAACCCTAAAAGCAAAAGCAATAGAAACAAAATGTAAAAATATGATGCCTTAAAACAAATAGTTTCTACATAGAAAATTATAGAAGCAATAGATTGAAGAGAGCCTACAAGATGGAGATGCTTGAAGTATTTATCCATCAAATGATAAATAAATACAAAGAGTCCAAATAACTCATCAACAAAATTATCTGATTAAAAATGAAAGAATCATTTAAAGAGTAATTTCTCTAAAGATTATATACAAATGGCCAAGAGCATATGAACAATGGATTAAAACACTAATTATGTGGTGAATGAGGTTCAAAACCGTAATTTGATAACATTACTCCAGTTAAAGGCTTATTAATGAAAGACAAAAGACAAAATATTCTGATGATGATATGAAGAATGAGAATAACTAGACTTGAACTTTTTTTTTTTTTGAGATAGGGTTTCTCTGTAGCCTTGGCTGTCCTGGACTCCCTTTGTGGACCAGGATGGCCTCAAACTCACAGAGATCATCTGCCTCTGCCTCCCTGAGTGCTGGGATTAAAGGCTTGCACCACCGTGCCTGGCTAACTACACTTGAATTAAAAAAAGTTTTTTTGTATAGCTGGTTGAGGTGATTTTGGATGTTTCCTACATAATAGAGTGCAAAGTCAATATGTGCAGTAAATTTCGAACCCCTACCCACATCTAGCCAATGGTCAGAACAGTCTCCACACTTGAGTGGAGAGTGGGGTATGACTTTCTCACATACTCTGGTGCTTCACATTTGACCATGTCCCCTGGAGGGGGAGACCTGGTGGCACTCAGAGGAAGGACAGCAGGTTACCAAGAAGAGACTTGATACCCTATGAGCATATACAGGGGGAGGTAATCCCCCTCAGAACAGTCATAGGGGAGGGGAATAAGGGGAAAATGGGAAGGAGGGAAGAATGGAAGGATACAAGGGATGGGATAACCATAGAGATGTAACAAGAATAAATTAATAAAATATATTTTAAGAAAAGAATGGAACATACACACAAAAAAAAGAAAAAAAGAATGATGCCATAAACTCTTCAACATTTTTTATAAACATTCACATTTTATTGACCACCCAATTCACTGCTATGATTGAAGACAGGAGTATAGCATAACTGTCATCTGAGAGACTTTGTGCAGCAGCTGATGGAGACATAGGAGGAGACCAAAGGCCCAGTTCCATATATATATATACATATATAAACAAATGTACAATAGGTCATCATGTGGATCTCCTAATAATAGGAGTAGTGGCTCTCTCAGATTCTGCTACCTCCTGCTGTGTAACTTTCCCCTAGCTGGGCTGCCTTGTCACTTCCAGGTGGGAAAGGATGTGCTTAGTCCTGCAGTGACTTGAGATACCAAAAGGGCCGTCCCTTCTCTAGGACTAAGGACAGGGGTATGGAAGGAGGGGTGTAGGGGTGGGACTGGGAGGAGAGAGCTGGGATCTGGATGGAAAGTGATTAAATAAATTATTGGAGGAGAAATATTTTAAAGCTTCCAAGTATTATTTTAGAAGTCTGATCTTATTGTTAAACTGGCCCAAATAAGTCTTCCTTATTTGATATTTAGACATTCCTTTTTCTTAAGTTTATCATTTAACACAGCTCAATCTTGGTAAGAATTCAAACTAAAACGTTCCTCCTTCCCAAATTGCATTCCATAAGACATGATTTCTGATAATTAATTTTTTTATGTATAATGCCCTGACCTTCTTAGATACAAACTATTGTTTCTTTAATACATTTATTTATTTTAAATTTATTCACTTTATATCCCAAATTGTAGCCCCCTCTGTCATCTCCCCCTGCTCCTATACTCCCTCCTTCATCCCCCCCCCCGTTCTCAGAAAGGGGAAACCCTCCTCCTCTAACATCTGACTCAGGCCTATCAAATCTCTTCTGGATTGCCAGTATCCTCCTCCTGTGTGGCCTGCAAGCCTGCCCTGCCAGAGGGACGTTGTCACTGAGTGGAAAATAGGGTCCATGTCAGAAAACCTCTACTCCCCATATTGTGGGACTCACAAAGAGACTGGGCTACCTATCTACTACAACTGAGCGGAGAGTCTAGGTCCTATCCATGCATGGTCCTTGTTTGTTGCATCAGTCTCCTCAGGTCACCCTGAGCCCATATTTCTTGGCTCTGTCCTTCTTCTTGTGGAGCTCCTGTCCCCTTCAGGTCCTTCTATCCCCAAGCTCTTCCATAAGTCTCCCTGCGCTCTGCCCCAAAGTTTGGCTGTGAGTATCAGCATCAAAATTCCCCTGCTAGGTGAAGACTTTCAGAGGACCTTTATGATAGGCTCTCATCCAATCCCTCTTTTCAAGCAATTCCAGTGTCTGTTCTATTTACTCTTCTGAATAAGAATTAAGCATCCTCCCTAGGGTTCTTCATGTTATTTAGCTTCTTTGAGTCTGTGGGTTATAGTGTGGTTACCCTGTATTATTGAGCTAATGTCCACTTAAAAGTTACTATATACCATGCATGTCTTTCTGGGTCTGGGTTACCTCACTTAGGATGGTCTTTTCTAGTTCCATCCATTTGCCTGTAAATTTCAAAAATTTCTGGTTTTTAATAGCTGAATAGTATTCTATTGTGTACATGTACCACAGTTTCTTTATCCATTCTTCAGTTGAGGGATTTCTAAGTTGTTTCCAGATTCTGACTATTATGAATAAAGCTACTATGAATATAGTAGTACAAATGCCCTTGTTGCATGCTGGAGCATATTTTGGGAATATGGTCAGGTGAGGCGTATCTGGGTCTTGAGGTAGAGTTACTCCCAATTTTATTAGAAGCACCAGATTGATTTACAAAGTGGTTCCAAGTTTGCACTCCCACCAGTAATGGAAGAGTGTTCCCTTTTCTCCACATCTTTTTCAGCATGTGCTGTCATTTCAGTTTTTTTCTTAGCCATTCTGACAGGTCTAAGATGGAATCTCAGTGTTGTTTCGATTTGCATTTCCCTTATGAATAAGGACTTTGAGCATTTATTTAGAAGTCTCAGTATAAACTATTGTTAAGAGAAGCTTTTGATAAAGTTACCATGGCCTGTATCTGAGGTTAATTATATGTGTTAAAGCTGATAAAGACACAGATCAATTTCACAGAAGCTGGTAATGTTATTTACATATTGTCATTAGTAGAGTAAAACAGTGAGCTAAAAGAAATTTACATCCAAATCTCATATATTTGTTTATATTCTCAAATATCACAATGGAAGTATATAATATAGAAGCATAAGTAAAAGTGAAATGAAAGATATTTCTTTTCAGGATGTGAAAATAATCTAAATTAGCCACAATAAATGAATGCATGTATGTCTAGTATTTGGACATTATTAGGCTAGTGATCAATGCATAATTATTTGGTATGTATTTATTTCTATAAAACTTCATCATTATGCTGTTTGATCTTCTGTTTATATCAAGTAATAAGCATTTAAAATAATGTGTTCTACTTAACTACAACGTTTTCATTATATAAATTATTAGGCTTAATCATTATATATTCATACATTTCTACTATATTATTTTATCACTCATACTATGAATTTAAAAATTTTAAATTATATATATATTAGAGATGATCTATGATCAAAGCCATTCCAATTCCTTCTTTACTCCTTCCATCGCCCATAGTATCTCTTTTATTTTATAAGTTCCTCTCTTATTGGAATTTCCTACATAAGCATGATTGCGAGGTTGCATATTTTATGACAGGCAATTTACCAGTGACTGTACTATTGAGAAATATGATTCTACCTCCTCTATTACCAATTAACTGTCTACTTATCCTCAAGGCAAGATGGGACCTTAGAGCCTCTTCTATCAGTTATAGAATGTTGATGGGCCACGTCTTCTACAGAAAATCACTGCTTCTGTGACCTTATATGTGCAGCAGCCATATCAGATGCAGTAGTATTTTGAAGACCCACTTTTCATCTGTAACCTCTATGAATTGCAAATTATAAGAAATATTGGTCATGGAATTGAATTGTAGTCCTTAAAAATACTTCTGTATTATCCAAAGAATGCGCACATAGCAAAGGATATTTAAAAAATCATGAAAATCTACCCTACTCCAGACTATGCATTCTACCTTGCCAAGAATTTTTAGATAAGCTTCTGAAAAGTTTCCAGGCATTCATGCCTAAATAATACAATATGCAAATCAAAAATTTCACTTAACCCTGCCAGAATCATATCAGTACAGGGCTAGATGATTTCTTTAGTATTTTCTTATTTTTACAGTATATGTTCTCACATGAGAAAAAGAGATTATTAAACCACATTTGCACTGAGAAGGATATAGATTCTTTTATGACTATTAATATTTATATAAACTGTCAAAGATATATCAAAAATAAGCTAGCATAACTAGAATTATATGTTTATTTTGAAGTTTCTGCATTTTGAAATTTAATATTTTTTCAGATTGCTAACAGCTTTTATAATGACCAATAAAATAGAACTTGGTTACTTAGGTTTGCGCAAGTTTCATGTTAATAATCTTAATATTTTGCAAATATGTTTTGTGAAAAATCACAAGGTAATAATTTTCATTTAAAGAAAAAAAGAAACATATAGGGCCTTACAACAACTTATAGTAACAAAACTTTGGGTTTCCTCTCATATCATACTTTGTCAAAAATATGAGCACATAAAAATTTATAATTTGGTATTATATCAATTTATCAAAATTCTCTGTATTTGTCTAGCAGATGACTGACAGATTTTAAACATCAGTATATATTTTAGAGATCTTAGCATTAAATTCTTTTTGTAATGCATCATCAGATAAGCAAAACTTTCAAGCAAGCATTTTAAATGATGTCTATTTATTAATATAACCTTAACTTGAGAAGATTAAATATTCAAAATTTCTTGTGCTGCTTCTTCATAGATTTGTTGAAGAATTAATCTTACTAAATTTTAGATACTGCATGCAATATAGAAATATTTTAAAGTAATTATAATTTTTAATTGCAGAAAAATAATCCATCTGAAACATCAATCTGTTTTAAAATGACATAAATTCTCAAAGTAGTTGACAGTCATGTTAAGTGTGATATTTCAGTAAAAGTGATTTGCCTTGTTTGTAGTAGATTGTTTTTTTCAACACAGCTAAAAGTGCTTCTAACATTTTTTCTTCTATTTCTTATATTTAATTGTCATGATGCCTTACTGTGTAATCTCTTTCCTTTTATTGCTGTCTTATAATCTACCCGTTGTTTTTTTTTTGTTGTTGTTATTTTTCAATATAAAGTTTTCCCAAAAGTCCTTTTTTGTGGTTTGGTAGGAGTAAGGTTTTACTGGAGGTATTTATGCTCTCTCCCCCTTTCTTTTCATACTCAGGCACTCTGGAGCCATTGTAAAATTCTTTTGTGTTGGAAACTGAACATATGAATCACTTTTTTGCTATTTTTATGGTGTTTACTTAAATATGAATGACAGTTTACCACTAAGCCTGCTCATAATAAAATAGTTTGCAGTTAGATGGTAACTCTTGACTGAACAACTCAGATTATGTTAGAAAGCTAAATGTCCAACATTGATGTAATAGATAAGATTTTTTATAGCCATATGTGCACCATTAATCAATGACTGAACTGCCAAAACCATATATGGGTGTCTTATTCCACACTACTGACCAAAACAATGGTTACTTTGGTATTTGGGCTAAGCATTAAAAATAAATACAGATTATAATTTGAAATGATTTCATAATTTAATAAAGCAAAATGTGACAGTTATTCACTGATTATTTAACTATGTTATGGTGATGTTGGAATAAATAACTTTCATTAGAATAAATGGCTTATGGTAATGTACTAACACCAGTTCTCACCAAAAAAAAAAAAAGCTATAAAATGACAAAACTTTACTGAATGTTTTTATTTTTAAAGAAACCAATTTTAATGCTGTGCTTATTTCAAAACCTCCAGTCAAAGGTTAAATAGATCTGGATATAGGAAAGGCAGTGCTGGAAAAGCTGTAGATGACATGTTATTTTTCTTGGATATTCTAGTTGGCAGGTTAATTGGAAAGCATTAGCTGACCCTCACAGGGTGAAGTTAAATAAAGACCTATGAAATCTGTTACTAACAGTAGCAAGTGATACACGGAAAAAAAATAAGGGTTAAAAGATTCATTCCTATAGGATTCTTATGTATTGAGTGACATTTTCTAACAAACAATTTATACTAAAAATATATAATGATTGATATGAAATTGTCAACATTGAAAAAATAGATCATAGAACAATGATTAGAGCAATTTGACAAATTTTTATAGATAGAAATTAGATAAATATTTGTTTTAGTCACTAAAAATAAATGCAAAAATGTTGGTGCAATACAGTCTATTTTTATTGGTACCAGCTAGGTACTCCATACATTAGAGGCCTGCTGGCACTCAGAGGAAGAATAATCAGGCTACCAAGATGGGACTTGATAGTCTATGACCATATAGTGCAGGAGGTCCCCCTCAGTCATAGACCTAGGGGAGGGGAATAGGGTGAAAGCGGGAGGGAGTGAGAAACTGGAGGATACAACGGATGTGATAACAATTGAGATGTAGTCTGAATAAATTAATTAAATAAAAAAGAAAAATACACATATGTAAATAATAAAAATGTTTTAAAAATATTTTGTGGTAATCGCACACAGGAGGAAAAGTCTCGAGGAAGGGAGGGGCACGTTCTCAGAGCAGTAAACATGACTAGCTAACCAAGATAAACACAGACATGGAAGCTGCTAGAAACAGGACATGAAACAGCAAGACAGGCAGGCAGCCCAGTCGGGCCTGGTTCCTACAATATTTTTATTTTTGATGTAATATAATTATATCATTTTCCCTTCTCTTTCTTCTTTCCATAACCTCCTATATATCCCCTTCCTCTCTTGTTAAAATCATGCTCTTTTTTCTTTCTTTGTTTTTGAGGCCTTAAAATCTTTGTTTACTGTGAGATTGGTTGAAGATTGACAGTTAATGAGGAATGGCATATATATTTGATATCTTAGTTGTATCATAGTAGTTTTACTTTTATATTGACTTATCAAAACTGTTTAACTATATGCCATTTTATTACATTATATATTATATAATATATTGTCCATATGTATATATCATGCATATCATATTTATAAATCTCAAATATATAAATATTAATACACATATCAGATTCTAGTTTTTTACCTAAAATTACAAAAAAAAAAAAACCCAATCCTCAGCTAGATCTTAGGAAGTTCTGTCTTTCATAACAGAACTTGAGCCATCAGCAAAGTAGAAATTCAAAATCCATTGGTCAAAGAGTGGCAATCTAAAGCAGTATCAATAAAATTCTCAAAAGCAGAAATATACAAATTATCAAGGATGACCATGATAATTTACCATTATGCAAGGTACACTGGGTTCACAATATGTAGTTGTATTTAATCTTAATTTTCTTTAAAATATAATTACATGATTTCTACCTTCATTCTCCTCCTTACTACCCTTCCCATGTCGGATACCACCTCCCATATTTATGGCCTTTTCTTTTTTAACCATTGTTATTACATATACACATCATAGTAGTTTTACTTGTATATTGATTTATCAAAGACCACTGATTTATCAACAATGAATAGCATATAAATATAACCCGTTCTGTCTGTTAACTGTTGGTTGTATGTATATGATTTGAGGGTTGACAATGCAGTATTTGACAACCAATCAGGAAGTTCAACTCTAGGGAAAACTGGTTTTTTATCTTTCAGATATTGTTAATTGATGGTAGCTCTTCATTTGGAAGCAAGGCCTCATGAAATTTCCCTATCAACATGCAATGTCAGTTGTTGTTGGAATTGTTCAGGCCTTGATTTGGCAGCCACATTGCCAAATCCTAGAAGTGGCTTCCTTGTTATATCTAAAAAACACAATTTCAGAACAGACTTGCTGGTGTATTTTTTCATTCCTCTTCTTTGATGTTACCTAAGCCTTGGGTGCAAGATTAAGGTTGGAGATTTGGCTGGGCTCCCTACAGCCTGTTGTTCTCTGCATTTTTACTAGTTGTGGCTTTCTGTGATGGTCTTCCACTATTGCCAAAAGCTTCTTGGATGAGAGGTGAGGGCTATACTTATCTACAAATATAAAAATAAGTGTTTAAAATTTAGTTAGGAAGTATACTGTTCTACTCTTAGATGCATCATCTCACTTGCTACTAATTGCTGACTAGTTATACAGTACCAGGCATATTTCCCCCCCTTTTTAAGCTGACTGTGAGTCCAATTAGGCAGCTGTTAGTCACCATCAAGTTATAAGTGCCTCTATTTCACATTTAAGAATATCTTACCATCATGATTTTTGTTGTGTTTCACAGGAGTTCCAGCTAGGTAGAGCAATTGATTGCCCTCCTCCCATTGTAATTTTGCATAGCAGATTAGAGTTCTCTGAACTCTTTCAAGGAGAAAGTTTAGGGCTTATATTAAGGTTGAATATCTGAGTTCTATGTAGGAATCATGCATTAGGTTTACCAATTGGGACTTAACATTGTCTTCTGAAGTCAACCAAGGGAAACATCCACGGCTTGTATTTATGTTGCAGGTTGTTTGGACACCCTGGGCAACAACTCAAAAAGGTGATTTTTATGTCCGTTACCACTTTTTTTATTTGACTTTTGCCCTTGTGTATAGTATTATAACATAAAGTAGTATAACTTCATTTAAATCACACACACATACACTACACACACACACACATACACACATACACACTTAATATTTTGTACTTTAGATAAATATAAAATAACAATTCTCTATGCCCTCTGCAAGCATTCTTTTTGTTTTTGTTTGGTTTGGTTTGGTTTTGAGCAGACTTTCTCTATGTAGCCTTGGCTGTCTTGGACTCACTTTGTAAGACCAGGCTGGCCTCAAACTCACAGAGATCTGACTGACTCTGCCTCCCTGAGTGCTATCATTAAAGGAGTGATCCACCACATCTGGATTCCTGGTAGTTTTTTTTTTAACATCTCTCTTTTCTCCCACTTCTTCTATATTGATTTCTTATTTCCTTTATACAATTAAACCCCACTTCTTATACTGGTCATTTATGATGAATTGTCTTTTAATATAAATATAATGGTATATTTGAAATTATTAGTTATAAAGCATTGGCATTAACTTATTTTTACTTATTAAAATTTCATTTATTTGTTTATTGATAATTGATTGAATTGGGGTGGTGTATGCCACAGTGTGTATATGAAGTTCAGAGATCAACTTCTACTTTGGTACCATGTGAGTCTTGGGGTTCTAACTTGTGTTCTCAAGCTTCAGAGCAAGTATCTTGCAGGCTTACACATTTCACTGGCTAATCTTATGATATTCTAAATTTACATTATATTTCTCTTGTGTGATCTAATACTAAGGGACATAAATTGATAGGAGAAATACTATTAGAGAGGTATCTTGGTCACATCAAAGATAAGTTATGAGAGAAATATGAAGACAATTTTACTTGTAACCACCAGTCCTCTTTTGTGTACAGCATTTGTATATTCAGAAAGATAACATCTTAGTTATATTTTCTTCCATTGCTTCCATAGTTGTATTTCTATCAATTCAAATGCTGTATGGTAATACACTGAAACTCAATTCTATTTTGCTTAAGGATCATCAATATGATTTCTTTATTTCCAGCCACACCCTTTATGAAAATTTAGAGCTTGGTATTTTATGTTTATTCTGTATTTCATGAAACATGTCCAATCTTATTATTGGCAATTATAGACCAACATAGAATCAACAGCAATGATAGCTTACACTCATGCAGTACTTCACATTTCACCAGAAATTTCTTACAATGATCATATATAGATATATAAAAATAGTAAATAGAAAAAGCATAATATAAGGAAAGTTAAAAGGCTTTTGAGTAATCAATCTAGAATTGAATCTTGGCTCTCTTTGCTTTTTTACTTTGATCAAGTTACATAATTTCCTTGGATTCTACTCTCTTGTATATTGTAAAATATAATAATTAAAATATCATCTGATCAAATTGTTATGGTTAATACATTGCCACATATGTTTATAACATCTGACTTCAGAGTATTTGGCATTTATTGCTATATAAGTGACTGAACTTATATGATGTTCCTGTATGATGAACATTTAGCGGCTCCAAGTATTTGTGACTTACTTAATTTATAAACAGCACTTAAAACTTAAACTTTTATATGTTTCACTGTATGGATGTAATCACTATGGTTATGAATATTGGTGAAACAATGACAATATGATTTAATTTAAGGTAATTTAGCTTTTCATGTTTTGCTATTGAGTTTTTCCCTCTAACTCATCAATGATGGGCAAATTTTCTGAAGTTCTAAACAACCAATCAAGTATAGTGGAGATGTTGTTGACATAAGTAGATGCTAGGGACATCTAGATTGCTTCCAGATTCTGGCCATTACTAATAAAGCTGCTGTGAATATAGTTGAGCAAGAGTCCTTGTTGTATGTTGGAGCATCTCTTGTGTATATGCCCAGGGTTGGTATTAGCTCGGTCTTAAGGTAGCACTATTCCCAGTTTTCTGAAAAGGAACCAGATGTATTTCCAAAGTGGTTGTACAAGTTTGCACTCTCACTAGCAATGGAGGAGTGTTACCCTTTCTCCACATACTTTCCAGCATGTGTTGTCACTTGAGATTTTGATCTTAGCCGTTTTGACAGTTGTAAGATGGATTCTCAAAGTTATTTTGATTTGCATTTCTCTGATGATGAAGGACATTGAGCATTTCTTTAAGTCCTTCTTAGCCATTGGAGATTTCTCTGTTGAAAAGTTTCTGTTTAGTAAGACCTATCCCCTGGGGGAGAGACAACTCCTGACACTATTCATTATAATCTATTATGGTTGCAGAAAGGAGCCTAACGGAGTTGTCCTCTGAGAGGGTCCAACCAACAGCAGTTTGAAACAGATGCTGAGACTGCCAAACATTAGGCAATGTGTAGAAAGTATTATGAAAAAGTGGGGGAAAGGGAGAGAAAAGGGCCTGGAGGTGATAGGAGCTCTACAAGAAGACCAACAGTGCCAAGTAACCAGGGCCCAGAGGGGCTTGCTGAAACTGAAGCATCAACCAAGGGCCATGCATGGACTGGATCTTACATCCTACATGGGTATAGCCACTGGGAAGCTCAGGCTTCATAGGCATCCTCTAGTAAGGGAGGGGTCTGTCTCTCACATGGACTCTTTTGCCTACTTCCTGCCTGGACTGCCTTGCTAAGCCACAGGGCAAGAGGACTTGCTCAATCCTGATGCGACTTGATGAGCTGGGGTGGATGAGAAGGCAGGGTGTCCCCTCTTCTGAGAAAAAAAAGGAGGGGAGGAAAGGGGAGAAGATGAGGGGGGCTATGATTAGGATATAAAGTGAATAAATAAAAAAGTAGAAGATTTTCATATCTCTTTTGGACTGTCATTTAAGAAATCTATTTGGGTAATGTAACACATGTTACATGGATCCTGGTTGAAAATGTTTGTAGAACTTACATTTAAAGCTATTTCTTCCAAGGCATAAGCCATGTAAGTGACTTTATCTTTGAATTTCTATGCCATTTTATTTTCTGTTTAAGTATAAGTGAATAATTTTGGAGAGCAGAACAAAGTTGGGCCATTTCAGATGTTTTTTGAGAAATATCTATGATATATAATACAATGTGTTTAATTCACTAAATTTGATGACATTAGTTACATGGAGAAAGGTAATGAGTTTATTATCAGATCCTTATCATTTTCAAGGAAAAACAAAATGTCAAGGAGAGATCTTACTGAGAACATAAGAAGTTTAATGGAATGAGATTTTGTGGCAACATGTGGATGATAATTGTATACATTGGACAATAAAAGAGAAGATTATAGCAGACAAATAGAAGTTGCAATATCAGAATTATTTATTGACAACATTTTCAAAGTTGAAATTTAGAAATGTACATTCAATAGAACTATATTTTGTTTCCTTAGAAGAACAGAATTGTGAGGGGATTTATGTGTAGCCTAGCTAAAGTAGTAAAACCACTGTTAATTGACATTTATTAAAGATATCTGGCATATCACTTATTGTTAATATTATTTTTGATAGCATATCCATATATATGCCAAGCTGGCCATTTGTTCCATGGAAATTCTTCTTTCTCTGCATGCTAAAATTATAGTCAAGAACCACAATCTAATCCTCAACTCAATACGCTATTTATGCTGTACACCAAGCTTGCAAAGGGATAATATTTTTGGCCTTACTCCCATTTTAGGAAAAAGAAAGATTATTCAATATCACAGTTGGAAAATACACTCAGAGTCTCCCTTCTCTGACCTCAAAGCTTGAATATGTTCTAATGCAGTCTCCAACTGCCTTTGCCACAGAAGAAACTAGTGTTCTGAGTTGTTCTTACCTTTTTTTTTTCATTTTACTATCGTTACATCTCTTTCAGCTACAGATACTATTCTATAGCTAACACGTAATTTTTAAAGCCATGTAAATGCACTCAAGAATCAATGATGTTTCTTTAAGTGTTTCTCAGCCATTTGATATTCCTCTGTTGAGAATTCTGTTTAGTTCCAAGCCCCATTTCTCAATTGGGTTATTTGGTTTGGTGGTGTTTAATTTCTTGAGTTCTTTATATATTTGGGATATTAGACCTTTGTAAGATGTAGGTGAAGATCTTTTACCAATGTGTAGGCTGTCGCTTCGTTCTGTTGGTAGTGTCTCCTGCCTTACAGAAGCTTCTCAGCCTCATGAGGTCCCATTTATTAATTATTGACATTAAGGCCTGGGCTGTTGGTGTTCTGTTCAGGAAGTTGTCTCCTGTGCCAATGTGTTCCAGGCTCTTCCCCACTTTTTCTTCTAAGTGACTTAGTGTCTCTGGTTTTTTGTTGAGTTCTTTAATCCACTTGGATTTGAGTTTTGTGCAAGGTGACAAATATGGGTCCAGTTGCATTTTTTTTTTTTACAAATAGACATCCAGTTAGACCAGCATCATTTGTTGAAGATGCTATCCTTTTTCCATTGAATGGATTTGGCTTCTTTGTCAAAAATCAAGTGACCATATGTGTGTGGATTCATATCTGGGTCTTCGATTCGATTCCACTGATCAACCAGACTGTTGCTGTGCCAGTACCATGCTGTTTTAAATACTACACTCAGAGGAAGGATAGCAGGTTACTAAGAAGAGACATGATACCCTATGAGCATATACAAGGGGAGGAAATCCCCCTCAGGAACAGTCATAGGGGAGGGGAATAAGGGGAAAATGGGAAGGAGGGAAGAATGGGAGGATACAAGGGATGGGATAACCACTGAGATGTAACAAGAATAAATTAATAAAAATTAAAAAAAAAAGAATCAATGATGTGCACGGTAACAGCTGAAAGAACTTATGCAGCTGAAAGCCAATCTTTATACACTAGGGAGATCTGAACAGAAATGGATATTTATATTCCAGATCTAGAAAAATATTCCTTGTAACCTTCTATTACCATTGTTCCATTTTCAGTACTTTTCCAAAACTTAAAGCCACACAAAAGAATACATTCATAGCAGCCTTATTCATAATAGCCAGAACATGGAAACAGCATAGGTGTCCCTCAGTAGAAGAATGGATAAAGAAACTGTGGTACATTTACACTGAGGAATACTACTCAGCTATTAAAAATAAGGAAATCCTGAAACTTGTGTACAAATGGATTGAACTAGAAATGATCATAATGAGTGAGTTATCCCAGAAGCAGAAAGACTCAAATGGTATATACTCACTCTCCAGACACTAGCCCAAGGGGCATGTCCCATGAAAGTCTTCACTTACCAGGAAACTGTGACAGAGGGGAGGACATCCTATTGGGACTCTATGTGAGAGAAGCATGGGAGAATGGGGAAATAAAAGGATCCAGAATGTCCAAGAAACCTACAAGGAGAGCATTGTGATGGACAGATATGGGCCCAGGGATCCTGCTCAAACTATGGTACCAGCCAAGGACAATACGTGCAGTAAACTTTGAATCCCTACCAGATGTAGCCAATGGACAGGACATTCTCCACAGTTGAGTGGAGAGTGAGGTCTGACTTTCACATGAACTCTGGTGCTCCATATATGACCATGTCCCCTGGATGGGGAGGTCTGGTGGCACTCAGAGGAAGGAGAGCAGGCTACCAAGAAGAGACTTGATACCCTATGACATATACAGGAGGAAGAGGTCCTCCTCATTCACAGTCAAAGGGGAGGGGAGTAAGGGGAAATTGGGAGGGAGGAAGGAAGGAATGGGAGGATACAAGGGATGGGAAAACAATTGAGATGTAATATGAATACATTTATAAAATATATTTTAATAAAAGAATAAGAGATGACTTCATGTCTAGAGAACTACCATTATATTTTGCTGTTTAAGGTACATGAGTTTGCTGTATTGATACATTTAGTTTGCAGCATATACATTTCTAAATTGCTACTAACATTGTTTGCATTACTACCTACTTCTCCAGTGCTGTAGTTGACATTTGCTGTGTATGTTTCCAAATTTAGTGTGTATCTAAAATGTCCTATTTCCAGGAAGTAAGCCTGTAATGGGATTTAGCTTATAGATGGAGGAATTGGCTGGTGGAAAAGTTTGAAATTAGGCATCAATGAAATTTGGTGTTGAACATGTATCCTTTGAAGGTTTACTCCTAGGTTCCTCAGTCATGTTTGTTTTCCTATGGAAATGTGAGCCACTACCTCTAAATAAAGAGCCATATTTCCCAAAGTTCAGGCATCTCTAATAGCAACATATTTATTTTTATTTTTTATAACAGAAACAGCAAGAGCACTTGGGTTTTTGGCCAAAATATTTTCTGATTTTAATTTACTCTTAGATAGAGTGAATTTCAAAGAAGAAAAAAGAAATTTAGCATGATGTATTTTAGTACTCTGGTGCCTCATATTTGACCATGTCCCCTGAATGGGGAGACCTGGTGGCACTCAGAGGAAGGATAGCAGGGTACCAAGAAGAGACTTGATACCCTATGAACATATACAGGGGGAGGAGGACCCCTTCAGTCACAGTCATAGGGGAGGGGAGTAAGGGGAAAATGGGAGGGAGGGAGAAATGGGAGGATACGATGGAAGGGATAACCATTGAGATGTAATATGAATAAATTAATAAAATAAAAAAAGAAATATAGCTGGATATGGAAGCTTAGCTTTCAGAAGAATGAGACAAAAGCATTTCTATGAGTTTAGGGCCAAACTTGTTTATAACCTGAGAAACCATCTCACAGAAAATTTTGTTTAAAGTAGTGTGTGTGTGTGTGTGTGTGTGTGTGTGTGTGTGTGCGCGCACGTGTGTGTGTGCCTGCTCTCATGTGCACATGTATGTACATTGGAAATAATAACTACTGATCAGATCTATTCTAGTCTTTTCTATTTTGTTCTAATTTCTGTTATTCTTTATTCTACTCTACTCAACATATTATTTTAGTCAAGACTGATCTAAGCTTATGATTTTCTTTTGCTATATAATCTCAGAAATTTTCTTACATTGATTAAGGAGTTTTGGCTTTGACATCCTATTTGTGATAAAAGTTGAATTAGACACAAAAAGAAACAATATGAAGACAGCAGGGAATGTCCCTTTAAGTGAAAGGTTATTAACAATGTAGAGTATTCAACAGATAACATAGAGCAGAAGAAATCATTTGTGGGTGTTAGAGTCATCCTCTTGGGACCGAGTTTATAAAAATGCTAATACATTCCGTCGACTTTTAATAAAATGGGTGCAATTTTTCTGGACACTTTCTTCTGGGTTTAAAACTTAAACACATATTTGTAATTAACTTGAAAGTTATAAACCATTTCCATTATGACAAAGGGTAAAAATTGAAATATTTTAATATTGAAATAATGAAAACTTGAAATTTGCAGGCAAATGGATCAAAACTAGAAAAGATCATCCTGAGTGAGGCAATCCAGACCATATAAGAAATGCATGGAAAAGAACCACAAATTTCAAGTTATTATTTTTGATAACTGAATACTACTTCATTATGTAAATGTATCACAGTTTCTTTATCCATTCTTCAGTTGAGGGAAATCTAGATTTTTTCCCAGATTCTGGCTGTTGTAAATAAAGCTGCTATAATGATAGTTGAGCATATATCCTTGTTGTATTCTAGGTATATGCTCAGAAGTGGTGTAACTAGGTCTTGAGGTAGCATTATTAATAAGTTTTTGTGAAAGCACCAGATTATTTTCAGAACTGGTTGTACAAGTTTGCACTTCCACCAGCAATGGAGGACTGTTTTCCTTTTTTCACATCCTTGCCAGCATGTGCTGTCACTTGAATTTTTGATCTTAGCCATTCTGACAGGTGTAAAATAGAATCTTGAAGTTCTTTTGATTTTATTTCCCTGATCCCCAAGGACATTGAGCATTTCCTTAAGTATTTCTCAGACATTCGATACTCCTCTGCTGAGAATTCTGTGTTTATCTCTGTACTCCATTTATTAATTGGATTATTTGCTTTGGTAGTGTTTCATTTCTTGAGTTCTTTATATATTAGCACTTTGTCAGATGTAGGGTTGGTGAAGAGCCTTTCCTAGTCTGTAGGCTGTCATTTTGTTCTGTTGACAGTGTCATCTGCCTTACAGAATTTTTCAGTTTCATGAAGTCCTATTTATTAATGGTTGACCTTAGAGCTTGAGCTATTGGTGTTCCGTTCGGGAAGACGTCTCCTGTGCCATTGAGTTCAAGGGCCTAATGCACTTTTTTTCTAACTGATTTAGTGCGTCTAGTTTTATGTTCAGGTCTTTAATTCACTTGGATATAAGTTTTGTGCAGGGTGATAAATATGAATCTATTTGCATTTTTCTGCCTGTAGACATTCAGTTAGTCCAGAACCATTTGTTGAAGATGCTATCTTTTGCCATTGTATGGTGTTGCCTTCTTTGTAAAAACAATAACAAAATCAAAAACAAAAACAAAACCAAGTACCCATAGGTGTGTGGGTTTATTTCTGGGTCTTCAGTTCAATTCCATTGCTCAACCAGCCTATATCTCTACCAGTACCATGCTGATTTTATTACTGTTACTCTATAGTACAGCTTGAGATCAGGGAGAGAACATCTTCCAAAGGTCTTTTTTTTCTTGTGATTCTTCATTTTTAAATATATGTTATTAATTTATTAATACTACATCTCAATTGTTATCCCATCCCTTGTATCCTCCCATTTCTCCCTCCCTCCTACCTTCCCCTTAGACCCTTCCCATATGACTGTGACTGAGGGGGACCTTCTCCCCCTGTATATGCTCATAGGGTATCAAATCTCTTTTGGTAGCCTGCTATCCTTCCTCTGAGTGCCACCAGGCCTCCCCATCCAGGAGACATGGTCAAATATGGGGCACCAGAGTTTGTGTGAAAGTCAGACCACACTTACCACTCAACTGTGAAGAACGTCCTATCCATTGACTAGATCTGGGTAGGAGGTCGAAGTTTACTCCACATATTGTTGTTGGCTGGTGCCATAGTTTGCACAGACCCCTGGGCCCAGATCTGCCCATCATAGTGTTCTTCTTGTAGGTTTCTAGGACCCTCTGGATCTTTCTATTTCCCCCCATTCTCCCATGCTTCTATCACCTAGAGTCCTAAAAGGATGTACACACCTCTGTCCCACTTTCTTGGTGAGTGAAGACCTTCATGGGATATGCCCCTTGGGCTAGTGTCCAGATATAAGTGAGTATATACCATTTGGCTCTTTCTGCTTCTGGGTTAACTCACTCATGATCATTTCTAGTTCAATCCATTTATCCACAAATTTTGGCAATTCCTTGTTTTTAATAGCTGAGTAGTATTCCATAGTGTAAATGTACCACAGTTTCTTCATCCATTTTTCTACTGAGGGACAGTTAGGCTATTTTCATGCTCTGGCTATTATGAATAAGGCCACTATGAACATGGTTGAGCATATGTCCTTGTTGTGTGCTGAAGCATCTTCTGGGTATATTCTAAGGAGTGGAATAGCTGGGTCTTGAGGAAGCCCTATTCCCAGTTTTCTGATATAGCGCCAGATAGATTTCCAAAGTGGCTGTACTAGTTTGCATTCCCACCAGCACTGAAGGAGTGTTCCTCTCTCTCCACATCCTTGCCAGGATGTGGTGTCACTTGAATTTTTGATCTTAGCCATTCTGATGGGTGTAAGATGGAATCTCAGAGTTGTTTTGATTTGCATTTCTCTGATGAATGAGGTTGAGTATTTCTTTAAGTATTTCTCAGGCATTCAATATTCCTCTGTTGAGAATTCTCAGTTTAGTTCTGAGCCCCATTTCTTTATTGGGCTATTTGGTTTGGTGGTGTTTAATTTCTTGAGTTCTTTATATATTTTGGATATTAGGACTTTGTCAGATGTAGGGTTGGTGAAGATCTTTTCCCAGTCTGTAGGCTGTCGCTTTGTTATCTTGACAGTGTCTCCTACCTTACAGAAGCTTCTCAGCCTCATGAGGTCCGATTTATTAATTGTTGACCTTAAGGCCTGGGCTGTTGGAGTTCTCTTCATGAAGTTGTCTCCTATGGCAATGTGTTCCAGGCTCTTCCCCACTTTTTCTCCTAACCAGTTTAATGTCTCTGGTTTTATGTTGAGGTCTTTAATCCACTTGGATTTGAGTTTTGTGCAAGGTGACAAATATGGGTCCAGTTGCATTTTTTTACACATAGACATCCAGTTAGACCAGCACCATTTGTTGAAGATGCTATCCCTTTTCCATTGAATAGATTTGGCTTCTTTGTCAAAAATCAAGTGACCATATGTGTGTGGATTCATATCTGGGTCTTCAATTCGATTCTACTGATCAACTAGCCTATTGCTGTGCCAGTAACCATGCTGTTTTAATTACTGTTGCTTTGTAGTACAGTTTGAGATCAGGTATGAAGATTCCTCCTCCTCCAGAATATCTTTTATTGTATGGTATTGCTTTAACTATTCTAGTTTTTGTTTTGCTCTGATTTATTTTTTCATACAAAGTTGAGAATTGATATTTCAAGTTCTGTAAAGAATTGGAAAGGTATTTTCATAAGGATTGCATTGACTCTGTAGATTGCTTTTCGTAAGATGGCAATTTTTACTATGTTGATTCTCCCAATCCAAGAGTATGGGAGATATTTTCATCTGATATTTCCTCAATTTATTTCTTCAGAGAATTGAAATTGTTTTCATACAAATGTTTCACTTGCTTTGGTAGAGCTACACCAATATACTTTCTGGTTTTTGGTCATTATTGTGAAATGTGTAGTTTCCTTAATTGCTTTCTCATCCTCTTTGTCATTTGTATAAAGAATGGCTACTAATTTTTGACTTGATTTTATTTTCTGCCACTGTGCTGAAGATATTTGTCAGTTGTAGGAGTTTCTTGGTTCAGTGTATGGGGTCAATTAGGTATACTGTTGTATCATCCAGTAATAGTGATACATTGATTTCTTTCTTTCCACTTTGTATTCCTTTGATCTCCTTTAGGTGTTTTATTGGTCTAAATACTACTTCATGTATTATATTGAAGATATCTATAGAGAGAGTTGAGGCCTTGTCTCATCCCTGCTTTCAGTGAAATTGTTTTAAGTTTCTCTCAGTTTAGTTTGATGTTGGCTATAGGCTTCCTGTATATTTCCTTTATTTAGTTGGGGTATGTGCACTATATCCCTGATCTCATCAAGACTGTTAACATGAATTAGTGTTGCATTTTATCAAATGCATTTTCAGCAACTAAAGAGATGATCATGTGCTTTTTTTTCTTTCAAGTTGTTTATATGATGGATTAAATTGATGGATTTCCGTATATTGAACCACACCAGCATGTCTGGGATGAAGCCTATTTCGTTATGGTGAATCTTTGAGGTGTTCTTGGTTTCTATGTGTGAATATTTTATTAAATATTTTGCATCAATGTTCATAAAAGAAATTGTCAGAAATTATTTCTTTGTTGACTCTTTGTGTGATTAAGTTATCAACGTGACAGTGGCCTTATAAATTCAGTTTGGTAATGTTCTTTCTCTTTGTGTTTTGTGAAATAGTTTGAAGAGAACTGGTATTAGCTCTTCTTTGAATGTCTTACAAAATTCTTTGCTGAATCCTTCTGGCCTTGGGATTTTTGTGCTTTGGAGACTTTTGATAACTGCTTCTTTTTTCCTTAGGAGATATAAGAGTATTTAGTTTGTTTACCTGAACTTAATTGAATTTTGGTAATTTTTAGCTATCAAGAAAATTGTCCATTTCATTTAGATTTTCAAATTTTGTGTCATATATGCTTTTGAAGTAAGACCCACTGATTATTTGGATTTCCATGATATCTATAGTTCTGGCTAACTTTTCATTTCTGATTTTTTTTATTTGAGTACTTTCCCTCTGCCTTTCAGTTAGTTTCCCAAAAGAATTGTCTATCTTGTTTATTTTCTCAAAGAACCAGCTCTTTGTTTCATTGATTCTTTGAATTTTTCTCTTTATCTCTAATTTATTCATTTTAGCTCTCAGTTGGATTATTTCCAGCTGTCTACTCCACTTGAATATGTGTGCTTTTTTTGTTCTATAGCTTTCAGGTGTGCTGATAAGTTCCTAGTACGGGATCTTTCCAATTTCTTAATGAAGGCACTTACTGCTATGAACTTCCCTCTTAGCACTGCTTTTATTGCGTCCCATAACTTTGAGAATGTTGTGCCTTCTTTTTCATTGGATGCTAGGAATTCTTTAATTTCTTTTTTTATTTCATCGAGTAGGGAGTTGTTCAGTTTCCATGAGTTAGAGGATTTCTGTCGGTACTGTTGTTTTTGAGTTCTAGCTTTAATCCATGGTTGTCTATTAAGATGCAAGGGATAATTTTAATCTTGTATCTGTTGATGTTTGCTTTGTGATCAAATATATGGTCAATTTTAGAGAAGGTTCCATGAGGTGCTGAGAAGAAGTTATATTCTTTTGTGTTTGAGTGAAATGTTCTGTAGATATCAGTTTGGTCCACTTGATTCATGATGTCTATTAGTTTCATTGTTTCTCCATTTAGTTTGTATCTTGATGATCTGTCTATTGGTGATAGTGGGGTGTTGAAGATCCCACTATTAATGTGCGGGATTCAATGTGTAATTTAAGCTTTAGTAATGTTTCTTTTAAGAATGTGGATGCCTCTGCATTTGGAACATAGATGTTCAGGATTGAGACTTCATCTTGTATATTTTTCTTTTATTGTGTATGGTGTCCTTTCCAATTTCTTTATATTAGTTTTGGTTGAAAGTCTATTTTATTAGACATAAGAATGGGTATTCCAGTCTGTTTTTTTTTCCAGTCTGTTTGTTTGGAATATGTTTTTCCAATCCTTTACTCTCAGGTAATATTCTGTTTATTGCTGATGTGTGATTCGTATATGCAGCAAAATGATGCGTCTTCTTTTTTGCATCCATTGAGTTAGCCTGTGTCTTTTTATTGGAGAATTGCACCCATTGATGTTGAGAGATATTCATGACTAGTGGTTGTTTGTTCCTGATTTTAAAGTTGGTAGTGGTAATGTGTGTGTGTGTGTGTGTGTGTGTGTGTGTGTGTGTTTCCTTTCTTTTGGTTTTGTGGATGTGGGTTTTTAAATTTTTCTTTATTTTCCTGGATAAACTTAGCTTCCTTGGGTTGGAGTTGTCCTTATGTATCTTCTGTAGTACTGGATTTGTGGCTAGGTACTGTTTAAACTTGTTTTATTTTCATGGAATATCTTGTTTTCTCCATATATGATGATTAAAAGTTTTATTGGTTATAGTAATATGGTTTGGAATCTGTGGCCTCTTAGTGTCTGCATGACATTAATGCATTTGTAATTTACTATTGGAAAAGGGCCTACTTATCAGAATATACACTCTTATAGAAAAGTTTATGTCCTCTCTCAAGCAGCTTCTCACCACTATCATTTTGCTAAATGTATAGCGGGAGGTTCTGAATCTCACTCCATTCCAGAAGCTGGAAATTGGTCTAGTTTAGGCTCGATATTTTTGTCTGTCAGCTTCTATGACTTCCTATATGCAACTCTGCTGTGTCCAGATGTTGCTTATAGTGACTCATTATCTTTAATACATATTATAGCTTCATCATTTCCTGCAATGATCTTTGATCTCCTTTTCTCTCCGTGTGTGTGTGTGTGCGTGTGTGTGTGGTATGTTTTCTTTAGGGTTGGGCATTTTAATACTTATGTCCATTTTATAAAACAATACTAATAGGCCTTTCCCTTGTGTCTATGTCCTATGTAGTCAGAAGTTCTTGGCTCAATAATGATGCAACCAAATGTGGAAATATAATTCAGAAGTGATTGGTTACTCCTATGATGTTCAGTCCACTATTACACCAGTGGACATGTCTTTTCAGGACAGTCATTATTGTAGTTCACAGAGCTTACAGCTGGAAGTCACCAAAAATTACTTTTCATGTAACTTGCATGGTAACTTGTAACACTATGAAACTGAGCCAATAGAGAGAAAACATCCTGGTCTGTTCCAGCTTTATTTCATCATGTTAAATGACTCAAGTATATAATATCTTAGCAACAGTTTCTTTTGATCAGGTTCTGTAAGATTACCAAGAATAATGACAATAACATAATATTTTCTGTTTGTGGTTTTATGAGACCACATTGACTAACACTAATAAAAAAAAAGTAACCACTTCCTGGCACTGAGATTTTCATTTGATGACCTGTGTTTTCCAGTAGGTGAGCTATTATCCTGTTATAGAATAATTCCATTTTTTGTTTATGTTTATGTACATGTATATGATAATCTAAAGTATTGGTCATGTGTACAAATTTCACAGATATATCTTACATGTTTACTCTTAAGTATGCATGAATTGGATACAGGTAATCAAGAGGTAGTTGTATAGAAAGTTAAAAAACCCTAGCCAAAATATTAAAAATATACAAAACAGTAGAGTTGATAAAAATCTTTATTTCATCTTTATTTATTAAGTAAATTTCCACTGAAGGTTACTCAGTGTACATAGATCTATGTTACCAAGTTGATGTTATCTATAAACCTAGATGAGTTGATAGTAATATGATAATCAGAAAAAAATCTTATTCTTCAGTAGAATCAGAGTAATCAGTTGACACTAATTGCCTGTGAACAAATGTGTGTGTGTGTGTGTGTGTATGTGTGTATGAGTTTAAATAAAGTCATATATATTTGTTTGTGGGTTTAGGTGTGTTCATACATATATGTGTGTGGATATATATGTGCACTTGTATTTGTGAGAGAAGTTGGGGAAGGGAGTAAACATGTTAAAAATTACAATATATAAAATTCTCAAAAAACGAAACCGAACATTGAACAACACTCAAAGTTAACCTATGGTCTTTGCATGAAAATACATAAGTAAAATATTTAAATGAATTATAGTTTTTAATCCTCAAAAAATAGGAAAGAAATAACAGAATACAGTGAAAAATACAGATGATTCAAAGGAGTTGTTGAAATATAGGGAATTGAATAGTAGAAAGGAAAAAAAATTCATTGGAGATTTAGGAGGAAAATTGAATCATCTGTATAGTAATATATGTTCTAGAACATAATAAGTGGACATTTTAATAAAATTAAGAGTATTTAAAATTATTTGAATTATACACTATTTTACTTTATCAATTAATGTCAGATGTGAACAAAATGTGGTCAGATGTTAAAGTGCTCATAATTTTCCTACCAAGTACCATGTTATAATATAATGGAGGTTGTAATATTTATGCAAATTAAAACAATCTTTGTGAGGGGATACAGAGAAAATCAAAATAGATATTCCTAGTATGATGTTGAATGACAGAAACAAAATATCATAATTATGCAATAGACTTACTGAACTACCACTCTGAATTGGAGTGGTTATAATCAAAGGTCCTTAAAAGCCTCCTACAAGAAAAGTAATTAAGTTTATGGACTGCTGAACTACCTTAAAGAAATGAGATGAGATTTACATCTCTGGTGAGGAGTTTAGGGATAAGTGAGAAATTTGTATAAAACTCTTCACAAAAACAAATGCAAGAATTTACTCTAGGGATAACAAGTTTTATTACACATGGAAGGATATGTAATATTCTTTTGTAATCTAGTTGTTTATCATATCATAAAAAAGATCATTGATTTTTCTAAGAAATCTACAGAGATAATTGAGAAATATGGCACTGAAGGTGAATATGTACATGTGTAACAGCAAACACATGCATTTGTGTGTACATTTCAGTGAATATAAAATGTTTAATTTTTGTCATCCATAATAGAGAGTTAAATTTCCAGGATATATCATTATAGAAAGCATCACAGTGTTGGACATCATGATATTTTTCTCATTGAAATGACACCAAAAGCACAGAGAATAAGAGAAGAATCTATGAATCACATTGTATCACATTAAAAATGCTTGCCTGTCAAAAGACACAAAAATGTGAAATGACAAGTTCAAAAAAGAAGATAATCATTTAAGAAAAATGCAGTTTATTATAAATATGTCTGAAATATTGATATCTACTTGAACATATTTCTTTGTAAGACATCTAAAAATAAGAGTGAAGATAATTTTCATTTATTTTTGACATTGTAATACAATCACATCATTTCTCCCTTCACTTTCCTACCTTCAAAACTTCCTATACAACTTTTCTAATTCTTTTGCAAATTAATAGCCCATTTTTTTCAAATCAGAAGACAATAATTTAAATAGTATATCTCATGAGTTAATATTGTTTTATAGTTTAGATATGAAATTTGATTTAAATCACAAATGACAAAATACAATGTAATTATATAGTTCTTTGTTTCTTAAACTTTACTCATTTTTCTAAAAATCTAATGCATTTGTACTAAATGCCCAGAATGGAAACTGATTCAAATTGAATGTCCTCCAATTTATTTAATCTTACAGATCTTTCATTTATATGGCATTATTCCCAATTTGTGTTTATGGGTTTTCTGTGTGTATGAAGGTGTATGACTCAGCATCCACATGTGTTCTTATTACTTTTTCTCTAGGTCCTCCCAAAGCCCTTATTTTTTAAAACTTTCTGAGCTTTGTTTTATGTTGTTTTTTTATCTGTCTTATTATGATTTGTTATTTATTTTATATTTATTATTTTAGGTGCCTTCTTATTTTCTTTTTAGTTTTTTACTGAAAATAGATATTTTATTATACAAAATATTCTTATTACAGCCTCTTCTCTCTATTTTGGCCATTTCCTTCTTATCATCCCTCCTATTTGTATTCTGCCCCTTTCTGTCTCTCATTAGAAAACAAATAGGCTTCCAAGGGATAATTATAAAACATAAAAAATAAAACACAATAAGAAAAACAAACTGTTATTATCAAGTTAGAGAAAAAAACTGACAGAAAAGAGCGAAAGATAAAGCACAAGAATCAGAGACCTACTTGTTCACACACGCAGTAATATCATAAAAACACTGGGTTTCAGTTTTTTCTAGGATTGTGATGACTTATGTACTCTTTTCTTTGATTTAATATTGGTTTCTAAAAGAATATTTGTTACTTAGAATCTACAGTATGCTTTATGGCAACAATAGATAATAGCTTTTTCAAACTGAAAAGTAATTGGAGCATCTATAAACAGAAATGCCAAATTGTTGATGGTCATTGTTGCTGTTTAACATAAATATGAAATTGATTCAAAAGGAAGCCTGTTCTTCATGTTCAGTGCTTGGGATGTGGAGGGTAGAAGGAGGAAGTTTTCTTAAAATGAAAATAATTACTGCTATTTTAAAATTTCCTGATTATTGAATGTGAGATTTGAAAAACTGTACACATATAGGCAGAATTATTTTCCTGTTTATGTTCTTTGTTTTTTTAGGGGGGATCAGGAGGTGTCTAATTGTTGTTTACTTCTTTGTTGTATAATTTCAGTAAAAGATTTAAAACAAGCAATCAATCAAACAAACAAAACAAAACCCCTGAACTGGAAACCATGATATATACACAAACGAACTTGGGCTTACAGGCCCTATGCATTTTGTGTCAGTCTCTACAGAGACTGTTTCTCCTGGTGTCCTATGATTTTTATACTCATTCTGCTCCCTCTTCCAGGGGCTTCCTTGATCTTTGAGAGGGAGCATTTGATGGAGTCATCCATTTCAGGGCTGAGTGTGCCAAGGTCTCTCACTCTCAGCTATCTGCCTTTGGGTCTCTGTATTTGTTCATATCTGCTGCAGGAGGAAGCTTCTCTGAGCAGGACACTGGTCTAAGAACATAGAATGCCATTAAGAATAATTTTAATGTTACTTTATTTTAAAGACATGTAGTATTTGGTTTTATTCTAGGTTGCTGAGCTATCTATTATCTAGTTCTTGATCACTAAAGGGCACATGGAAACCCTATACAGTAAGTACTTTCATGTATATGTGACTGGGTTACATATAATTGAGTTGTTGGCCAAAGGGCTTTAGGAGAATCCCCAAACTCAGGCTATTACCAAGATTATAGGTTGCTCTCCACAAACTGACAACAGAGCTCCATTGATGAAGACAATACCAACACAACTCATTGAACATGGAGAAGTTGAGCTGGTTCCTTCCATTAATCATAAGTTCTACCATCTTTGGTAAAGGAAGATATTCTGCACGTTACCAAAAATATAAATGTAAACAATAAAACCAGCCACAAACTTTTGATCTACAAATAATTTGCTGCCTGGAATATATGCAAGGGCTATGGTGGCCTAAGTCTTATGGGAATAACCAACTAATATCTGGTTTAATTTAAGGGCTACTCCACGAGATAGAACCAATACTTGACACTGCTTGCATTAATATCTTGAGTACGCAAATAACTCCTATAATTCAATAACAAGAAATCAAATAACTAGTTTTAAACATGTACGATAGATTTGACAAAGTATTCCTCCTGATAAAATCTACAAATGGCTAAGAGGGTTCATATAAAAAATAAGCCTGGAATTTCACAACATTTGGAAAATGGACCACAAATGCTATCCCTGGCTTACTTAACAATTTCCCCAATTTTTAAGGGGCCCTTGATTTCACCCTAAATCAGCCTGAAGAAACCTTAAGAGAATAATATCCCATTTCCTCTAAGGGGGCTTGCATAGGTTTCTATTTACTCTCTTGGTCTATAGATGCTTATTTTCATTGGGAGTTGATTATAACACATTATTGGTCTTAAGTAAACTAGGTTGGACTCAGGGACATCTCTCTTTTCCTTTAACTTTCTTTTGTAGATAAGGAAATAGGACCTGAAAAGAAAAAAGGGGGTTATGTTTTCAGAACAAAAGGCCTGGACACCAATGCTGGATCAGACCTGACAGGATTCATTCCTCTCAGCAAGCTGGATGCTGATGTCCTGCACCCTCCATGTTCCAGCCCCAGGCGCCTCAGTTGCTGTTACCTATCAGAACAAGGTAGCTTCCAGGACAGCACTTTAGAAAGTTTCATACCCCAATTGGTCCAGCAGTTCAGATTGTCTTACACATGACTCCTATTAAGCCTGGAATTTCACAACTTTTAAAAAATGGACCACAAATGTTATCCCTGTCTTACTTAACCATTTTCCCCATTTTTTTTTTGGGGGGGGGGCTTCAAAGGAATTATGTGCCTTAAATCAACCTGAAGAAACCTTAAGAAAATGATGTCCCATTTCCTCTAAGGGGGGGTTGGATAAGTTTCTGTTGACTCTCTTGGTCTACAAATGCTTATTTTCATTGGAGTTGGTTATAAGTATTATTGGTCTTTTAAAGAGAGAAAACTAGTTTTGACTCAGGGACATATCTCTTTTCCTTTATCTTTCTTTTGTAGGTAAGGAGATAGGAAATGAAAATAAAGAAAGGGGGATATAGAAATATAGAGGGAGGATAGAACAAAAGGTAGGTTATTGAATCTACTCCTCATCTCAAGGCCTTAATTGTTACTCACAAATAAGGCTGTTTTTAATTCAATGGTAGTGAATTTTGTATATCGATGCAAATCATGCTCATGTCAAATACTAGTCTAATTGTCACAAGAATATATATTCTAGGTCTAATAGATATGATTATATATATATATATATATTTATATATGGTAAAATAGTAAATAAGGTCTTCAAAAGCCTCAGAGACCTACAAAATATGGCAGTTAAAGATGTTTTTGTTATTCTAAAGATTCTTTGACAAGACAAGTTAACTCCTGGCAATACTCAGCCTGCCTCAAAGAAGATGATGAGCATCAAAGCACCTCCTTATGGAGATGGCTTCAAATGCAGCAAACCACCCACTGGTAAAAATATCCTCATTCTGCCAAAACTAGACAAGTTTAGATGCAGGCAGAGGAGATAGGCAAACTCTGCCAAGACAGGGTAAGCAAGTCCTCAACAGTTCTTGCCTCACAAATATGTCTGTCAGATATATTAGGCCAGAAGGCTGAAGATGATGCTCCAAGGTTATAAAGAGTTATGAGTGACTGTTCAGGCAGCCAACTGTCTCTATGCTTTTTTTTTTCAGTTTGGAAGCTGCTAACCTGCACTTCCTGTTTGCTCAGGTAATTAATTGTATTCCTTTTCAAGTCTCTGATGGGGTTGAAGACCAAAGAGATTAGATTCACAATAAAGCTTAGTTGTGTAGTGGTAAAGATGTTTTTAGGTCTAAATAGATGATTTAGGTTGATAGAGATGAGATATGAAGACATTTATTTATATTCAGAATTTTAGACTCACTAAGATAGAAAAGATATTTTCTTCAAGACTGCCAAATACAAATAGCCAAAACACTATGAGAGGAACATTAATATAATTCCTGACTGTTTCATGGGTCTTCTTGCTCTATGTAATAATATAAATGTGTATGAAAAAAGCAGCTAAAGTAATGGTGGTATCTCAGGTTTGCAAAAAATGGCATGTTTTATACTTTTAAAATGATTTTAATGCTTGATAATTATTTCAAATGCATGTATATTAAAAGTGTTCGCTGACACTAAGGAGAGTTAAAATTTTGAATTCTTAATTTTTCAATTTGTGTGTCAATAACTTCTAAAACAACTGTTAAATCATTTCTGTATCCTACTGTAATAAAATTCAATAAGGTAAGAAATATTTTTATCATCTCAAAATGATCATATTTGTATTATTTCATGCACTTTATATTATTGCATAAGTTAGACTTGTATGGAGATGAACTTGAGGCTGCATCATTCTCTAGAGCATGCTTACTTGACATTAGGTCACATGTAATTTTACAGCAAAATGTCTATGCTGTTAGTATATATCCAATACAACATTAATGCCCTTTATTTTTCTATTCTAGCAGTTGAATTGGGAAGATGGTCTGAAACAGCTGAACTTGGATCTTGTCTTAAAAAAAACTGTGCAAAGTATTTTCTGAACTTGTGCGGACAGTGTCCTATGAGGACAAGATTAATTTTCTGAAAATTTGTCCTATTGAATCCATACTCAAAAAAAGGCAATTTCCTGAGAGAACTGATATAGAGTCATTGTCATTCTCTCTCCTTCAAAGTTGTATTTGTAGATCAAAATATTCAAAAATCACATATTCAGATCATTGTATTCTCTTCTTGTCTCATGCATGGAAGGTACATGATAAATATTTATTTTATACATGAATTCATGAGTTATTAGTTTCTTTAAAAATGCTGAAGAAGTCTTACTCTAAAGGAACACTGAATTTGAATTCAGGCATAATATTAGTCTGGTATGTTTAATCCAGCTGGGGAGGTCATTTGAATTTTGGCAAATCAGAACATGCTGAATGGATCAGACATCATCTGTAAAGCAGGAATATTGTTATTAAAAAAACAAACAATTCAACAGAGTGATCAAATTAGAAAATGCATTTTTATGCATTTATTAGCCATATTTCAATATAAAATGTAACATGATATCAGATTTAAGAATCCATTGCATGCAGTGTTCTATGCCCAGTGTTATGGATGATAAAAAATGAAGCAGGACCTTATGTCATTCTTTCAGAATCCACTGCATTCATTGATCAAGTAGTTGAAGGACTGCCTTTTATTGTTTTAAAAAATGGAATTACTGAGAGAATTTTAGGTGGGATAAGTAGATATTAAATATCAAACGCTAGTGCTAGGCTTGACTGACAAGGTCAAATGGGTTTACAACTGTCTTCTATAATCGTGTGAAATTTATTTTGTGTAAACAAATAGAGCTGTGAATTGTCATAGGCCTTATGTACAACAGTGCTTGCAATATCTCCTAATTGTTGTGGTTGATTACATTATTCTATAAAATCTAGAAATGAAGTTCAAAACAAGAAGTTAAAATCCAAAGATTTTTCAAAATGCAAACCAGGACTCTGAATATGAGTACCCTTGTAATTGACAGATGCTAGTAACATTTTATTTCACTTTGGCATGGTGAAGTTCACCATTTTAGGCCATAGCACACTTAATTTTGCTCACCAAAAAGACAATGTTTCTTAACTTACAGATTTCCTATTTTATAAACTGTAGAATGACAATAAGCTGAGATCTTAAATTAGTATGTTATATCTCTTGAGGTTATTGAAGTGTGTGAGGAGGAGTATCACTTTGTATCAAGACTTCTGAGGAAACACCATAGGACAAGGAGAAGGAATAGAAATTTAACTGAAAATGAAATAACAATCACAGAAAATATGTTTATATTTATATGAATGAGTACATAAGAAAAGACTTCTCACTAGATTATAAAACAATGAATAGCATGGAAAGATAATTAAAACAGAATAAATACATTTTTTCTTTATTTTCTTAAATTTTTATAATGGTATTACCTTGCTACATCATCTAATTGTATTTATTTTTTATGTTATATAACATTTACTACAGGATTACACATAAGTTAATTTTGTTATTTACAAGTAAAAGTTTTCCCAGAAAGTTATTTACAATATCAATGACATTTGAGATTAAAAGACACTGGCAAATTTGTCATAGGGCTGAAATGTAGAAGCAACAATTTGTATAAGAAAACAAGATACAAAAATTTGCTTCAGGTATTCTTTTATATTTTTCTTCTGCCCTCTCATTACGTTCTGATCTAGAACTTAGAACCCCATAAAAATGCAGGAAACCCAGGAACATCAACCATACATAGGATAAAAAGCTACAATAAGACCAGGCACATGCCATCACAGCAAGCTAGACAAGGCAACTGAGAAGGAGGAAAAGGTTCCCAAGGGCAAGCAAAAGAGATATTCCCACTCCCACGGTTTGGTTTCCTAGAAAAACATCAAGTAACTCACCCATAACAGATATGTAGAGGACCTCTACATACCCCTATAGGTTCCTAGATCTCTGCAAGTGTCCATGACTCCTGGTCAGTTGATTCTTTGGGCCATCAGGTTCTTGTGGTTTCCCTGACCCCTCTGGCTTCCTCACTCCTTCCTCTTCTTTCTATCCAAGACTATATCCTATAAATATATATTATTTCCTGACCAAGTCATAATTTTGTTTTAACTTAATTCTTCTAAGAATAAGAGTGTGAGAATTTTTTGGAAAAAATTGGAAACAATATGTGTTCTTTCATCAATTAATTTATTGGTCTAACCAATTAAACTTAGTTGAAAAGTATTACCATAATCAGTGCTTACTACAGCCAGAGTTAGTAATTTTGGAATATGTATCATATAAATGCAGAATTTATGAATAATATATTTGTAGAAACATAAAATTACATTTTAAATAAGGGGAGGATGAAGAGCACAAAGTACATATTTAAAGTAATGAAATGTTTATTTAGTGTTGTATAGAACTAAGAAGACCACTATAGGCTAGGCCTACATAAACAATTAACATTTGACTTATTAGTGTAGAGTCTATGAAATTTACATGAAATGGAACAGTTAGAATGATACTGTATAAATTGGTAGACTTCAGATACATACCTGTGAACTGAATATATTTTTCAATTAATCTTGTTAATCCAATTTTTTTAATCTTGTGATGTAGACCCTTAAAAATAGTTTACATGTTTAGCAAAGTAACTTCAAAGGCACAGATGCTATAGGAGAAATATTGGGACTAAAGGGGGACTAAAAAGGAAATAGTTGTGTGTGCCTGTAATCTCAGAACACATGAAGGAAGACAAGAGGATTGAGAATTTGAGGATAGTCTGGGCTACACAGCAAGGCGCAATCAACAGGAAAATGTAAAGTTATTACTTCTGAGATAGTTTAAGGATATATTTATAGAGATAAATGACTGCCAATTGGGTAAAAATGTGAAAATATAAAGACAGAAAAATATACAAAGGTCAGGATGATAGAAAATAAGCATGGTATGTTGAAAGGATCATAAGAAGGTCACTGTGGCTGGAAAAGATAGCAAGATGGGGAAAGGCCTGAAATAAACATCTAAAGATAGAGATAAGAATGTTTGGGACCCTAAATATCATAGCATGGGGTTATATTTTTATCCAGAAGACAATGGAGACAACAAAGTTGTATGGAAAGAAATTGCATGTTATAATTTGTCTTTTAGGAGAATGTTGCAAGTGTCACCAGCGAGGAGAAAGACAGGGAAATACTGCAACGTTTTGAGCACTATGTAAGTAAAACAAAATTTTAGGCATGCTTCAATTTTGGAGAACACTGAGGTAGTAAAAGTATTCAGCTAGAGCTGTGATTCTGCACATGGTTCTTATATAAAGGCAACAATATCTTATGTAATAAAGAAGCTAATGAGAGTCATTTAAGAATACAAGTAAATAGATATCATATTGTTACATGTAGGGCATATCTAACTCCAAAGTACTGCCAGCTAAATATTAGAGGAAGATATGCTCTGCTTTTATGCAATCTCTTATGCATCATTTATTTATGGTATAGTGGAAATAAAAACTAAAATTAAAATCTTAGTTACAGAAAACCAAGTGTTCCAGAGAACATGTGGAAATTATTTTTATTCTTTTGTAACTTTATTATTTTATTTACCAACTTCAAAGAATTGTGCCCTAAAATTAGTATTCTGTACCACCCACCTCACTACATCTTGAGCAGTGAAACCTTAAACCTTATAAAGCTGGCTTCTACAGGTTCTCATGGGACCTCATTACTAGAATGATGCAATCATTCAGTGGAGCCCTTAGGGCCTCAGAGTGATGGGGAAAAAATACCAACTAACCCACTGTGTCCTTTAGCTGCCACTGATAGACTGGCATCATGTAATACTCCAGGTAAAATAACTGCCCTACAATCAAGAAGCCTATATTAACATTACTAGCTTTACTGGCTAGAACCCAAAAAATATCTATATTTAATGTATGTCAATGGAACATTTCAGTTCTCTTAAAAGTCCTTGATAATAATAATAATTGAGATGAAACTACTATACATATAATTTCTTTCTGAGTAAAACTAGACATTTGTGTAAAATTACTACTAGTCTTTTAACTATGTCTGAGACCAAAACGCTTGACTGTAATGATTTCTTATTGACATAATACAACTTTGAGCAAAGCAGTTGAGACTATGTATTTCTCCAATGCGTTCCCTCATAGAATAAACTGAAATATACTTTAAAACAGTCACTCTTAGCTTTTCAGCATCAGTGAAAGGGAGTTGACTGTTTATCTTAAAATTTAGGTATCTTCAAGAGTTTAAACTACAGTAAGTATGAATCCCATTAGGAAATCTTACTCAAAGGATGTGTTGGAAAATGTGTAGGTTGAATGTACACTAAAGAAAGTCTGACTTGTCTGAGCAATGATTACATCTTTTCTAAATAATTTTATATTTTCAGTAACTAATGTATTGTTACACAAAGTGAAACCATGCAATAATTATTACTGGGGGACTTAATGAATAATCAAATAAAGAAATGAATCA
Source organism: Acomys percivali (assembly GCA_907169655.1). Taxonomy (NCBI): domain Eukaryota; kingdom Metazoa; phylum Chordata; class Mammalia; order Rodentia; family Muridae; genus Acomys; species Acomys percivali. Next base: position 70,800,070 of record OU015760.1, on the reverse strand, counting down.
TGATCTAAATTATGAGTAAGTTACCTTACATAATTTCCTGTGTTTTCCAATTCAATTTAAAATAAAATAAAGGGACACATTAAGTGTATCTGGACTGAGTCTAATAAATGCATTTTAAAAGTCCTTAGCATTTTCTGTTTTGTATACTCTGACTTAAAAGTCTCTGCTTCCGTATAAATTGATGTGGAGATGTAGGACCGGTTAGGGACTAGCAGAAAACAGAGAAGCAAGGCTTTAGTGCTCCTTTTGCCTTTTGAAACTATGTGACCACAGCAGTATGTGAATTAATTGTAATTTTAGATCTGAAGCATGTTTCTGGAAATTGCAAAGCTACATTAGTTCTCTCCTCTCCAATAAATCGACTTAGCCATGTGGGATGATCTTGTATCAATTCTATAAACTTGTGTTCATTATAGGTGAGGCTTTCCAAACTTGATTTTATCCAGGGATTCTTTTTTACATTGAAAGAAAACCTTATTCAGTCACCTCTAAAACTTTGAAAATTTTTTTCATTTAATACAACTATTGGACATAAGCAGAAATGAAAATTAGTTATTAGAGTATAGATTTTTCTGGGACACATTTTAAAAATGTGACTGCTCAGGAAAAAGGCATTCATATATGGATGGCCGTGCCTATTATCATATATTTTTACATTTGGTAGGTGTTGTCAAATGTTCATTTTTCAAAAATGTTGGTGTTCTACCTTTGTGGTATAATAAGATGTCATTGGGAAAAGACAAAGAATTTTAGTTCTTATAAATACCTAAAATATTACTACTTTCAAAGTCAGTTTATTAGTTTCACTCTAGCACTTGTAGTTTCTTCCTCTGTACTATTTAATCAGTAAAGTTATGCATTAACCGATACAGGACCACAAATAACATATTTGGGTGACAATCAGACAGTGCTTCAAGATGGTTACAAGCCTGCTTGAGAAATTATTACAAAACTAATTAGATAGACTTGTGAGTCTTATATACTCAATGATTAAAAATATATGCTATTGGTTAATGTATGAAATCATAATTTTTCATAGAATTGTATATAATCATGGTATTTACATAAGGTCTAATAAAGTAGTAACAGAACTCTGATTTAGGCATCTTACTGACATAATAACATTAAACACTTATGTAATTTTTAATGCATGAGGGATTCTTTTTAAAAACTTCATGTGTGCTGTCTAATCAATTAAAAATTATATTAATGTAGAATCACTCTTATCTTCTGGTGAACTGACTGAAAAGATGCCTAACATTGGGGTAATTCCTATATTCACATATTTGAAATATTTCTCATTGCCTAGATTGTATCCTCACTTTTTAAATATGACATTTTCATTTTGTGAAATGATATGTTAGACATAGTCTACAAGGTGACACCTTGTATATGGGAGAGTGGGCTTCATGCCTTGACTTAGCAGTACAGTAGAGCTGTTCCTGGATGTGTGGGTGCAGGTGGGCTGACCCTAAGGACATTAGAGCTGGAGAGGTTACCCTGCCTCCTGCCAGTTGTGGCATTGGGTGGTCTAGCAGGAACAGTGCTGCAGCGCTCACCATGCTGGTGTGGATATGGGTGTGGATAGTGGTGTACTGAAGACATCGGCTATCACCTAGGTCCATATCCAGGCCTACTACAAAATCTGTATCATCTGTGAATAGTTGGGAATAGTCCTGGTGTTCCAAAACTGTAGTATCTCCATAAAACAAGCCAACAACAGCATAAACAGGAGGAGTCCCTGTAAAGATCCAGTATTGATGGTGTTACAGAGTCCAGAGATCTCATATCAGACCAGTGACTCATTGCAATGAACATTTGCAAGTGAAGATGTGTTGAAATGGGGATATACTGTGGGACACACTATTACATACTACAGCTTCCACGATGAGATAGTTTCTATGCTGTGTCTCTTTGTTGGTGTGTGTGTGTGTATGTGTGTGTGTGTGTGTGTGTGTGTGTGTGTGTGTGCACGCGCACATGCATGTACATGAGCAAATTTTTGTTTTATTTGGGGGAAATTGCAAGTATGAAGGGAAGATAAGATAGGATGCGGAGATGACTGGAACTGGGGTGCATAATGTGAAACTCGCAAGGAATCAGTAAAAATTTTTTAAAAAAGAAGTCTAAGATTCACAAAGACATTTTTCTTTCTATTATTTCCTGTCTTAAAACAGGGCTTATCACTGGGAATGTAGTAATCAAGTACTTACTAGCATATGGTATACCCCATGGTATTTAGTATGGGAAAACAGTGGCTGGTCTTACATATAGAGTATGAGAGAGAGTCTCTGTGTGAGACTGCTAGTCATGAGTTCTTAGCTGACTGACTTTAGCCCCTAAAGAACTGTCTCTTATTTCATGTATAGATCACTACAGATCATAAATGAGCATAATGAGAAAAGTCACTAGAGCCTAGTGCAAACTTTCTATGCAAATATGTGCTAAATAATGTTTCAGTTTGTGTGACAGTTGTTCTTTTTTATTTTTTAATATATTTTATTAATTTATTCATATTACATCTCAATGGTTATCCCATCCCTTGTATCCGCCCATTCCTCCCTCCCTCCCATTTTCCCCTTATTCCCCTCCCCTATGACTGTTCCTGAGGGGGATTACCTCCTCTGTAAATGCTCACAGGGTATCAAGTCTCTTCTTGGTAGCCTGCTATCCTTCCTCTGAGTGCCACCAGGTCTCCCCATCCAGGGGACGTGGTCAAATATGGGGCACCAGAGCTTTATATCTCCACAGTTTGTGGATACTTTATTAAACACAAGTAACTTATATAAAAATTTGAGTATTAGGAAATTTAGCTCAGAGAGGTTCAACTATCTATTTTTCAAGATCATACAGCACAACAAATACAAGTCAAGCTTTGATTCTATGGCTATAGAACAATGAAGAGTATAGTATAACTCATTATTTGAGAATCATGTTCAACCAGCACTAGCAGTTTTGTGAAATTAGTCTGGCATTGTATGTGATACTCCCCCCCCCAAATGTTTTAAATGTTTTTGTGGCGCATCCATACTGAAGATACACACTGCTGAAAAGACTGGAATATGTGTGTGTGTGTGTGTGTGTGTGTGTATGTGTGTGTGTTTGTGAAACAATTAATTTAATAGAACTATTTTAAATTGGAAAATGCTATAAACATTTAGAAATAGAGAAACCCAAAGGGAAAAGCATTGCACATGCATTCATAAGCAGATTTTTTTTGTTGTCAGTGCAGCACTCAGAATATCTATTTTGAAACTGTTTTTTAAATTCTTTAGAAAAATGAATTCTGGACAGCTGCTTTCATAGCAATGATGGTGCTAATTTAAAATGACATCCTGAACACCCATTCACAGAACAACATAAAAATAGTATTGCAATACAGAAACAAAAATGACTAAATGTTATAGAATTTTTTTGAAATTTGAGAATAAAAATATTTATTTATTATTCAGGAACCAGTTTCTCATTCTAGACTTTGCTTTCTCAATCTTTCCTCTAAGGAGTATTCATATAATTTATAAAAGTTATCATTGGCCTGACGTGTGATACAGTGTCAGAAAAACTCAAAGAACTAAAGGAAACATGAATATTTATAAGCTTGGAATGATACTGGCATGGAGACATTTGAAGAGAGCACAAAGATGATACAAAGTGTAGACATTATACCACAAGTCACCTAGTGAAAAAAAAATGCATGATAGCCAATGGGCACTTTATTGACTGAAATGTGCTAATGTATTCTTAGATCTCCAAAGGGCAAGACCTGTACATTTCATTTTTGCATCCCCCAGCCCAGAAAGGAGCATGAATGCCCACATGTGCACAAACACCTTTGGGTATAGAGGTTATTGAAACAGCATAATGACATCTGAATGTAAAGAAAATATTTTCATTGTTCAAAACAAGCTGAGAACTTTTAATTTCAACCAGAAAGGATAGAAAAACATCTAAACCAAAACCAAGACGTCCCCGTGTCCCTCCAAAAAATATGGAGTTCATCTTGTGTTGCACAATTACTCCTGAACGTGGTCAGAATTGGAGTATAGTTGATATATTCTCCATTGCAGAAACCTGTTTGTTTTCTCTTTCACAGCAGGAAATAATTGCAAATAGCTTCTTCGATAAGGTCGAGACTTGTTTTGGCATTTTTTTTTTGTCATATTGGTTTTTTTTTTTGTTTTAGACAAAGTGCATAAAGTTGATTGGGTAGGGAAGTGGGGAAACTCTGGGAGGAGTTTGGAGAAGGGAAAGAAAGGAATTTGACAAAAATATACTATGGAAATCTTTAGGTAAAAAAGAAGAGAATCAAAAAGAGGTAATTAGTGATGGCTTTAAAATTGAAATGATATCAAGTAGTGGAGATGTCAAAGACTCTCCATGCTCATTTACAGTTTATGCTATTTAATGTACTGCTGGCATAAACTGTGGGAATGGACTTGTTTATTTCTAGTACTTCTAACATGGGCATGTAGAGCAGGTGGATAGGGATCTAAAAAAGAATGTTCAAAAATCACCACAGGCAAAATACTCTTCATCACACTGAAAGAATAAATTAGTTGAGAGGGATTGAGGTATTAAGTATTTTTGCTCTTTGATTTTTATGTCAAGTCAAGAGTCTTATATTAACTAGCATTGAGTTATACAAAAATGGAAGTTAGAGCTATAAAAATTGAACTGCTATTCGGTAAATTTAAAGGAATTTGATTTTGAGCTGGAGAGATGGCTCACTCAGTAGTTAAGAGTACTTACTGCTTTTTCAGAGGTACAGATTCATTTCCCAGAACCCAGTGCAGTACTCTCTGTTTCCTGCAGGTGCCTGTGCACAAGCACTTCACATAAATTCATGCCTACATGCACACATACACATAAATAAAAACAAATAAATATTAGTCAGCAATGGTGGCATAGTTCTTTAATACAGCATGTAGGAAGAACATTGTGGCAGAACATTGTGATTTTCTGGCCAAGGAAGATACAAGATAAGACCTTGTATTAAAGGTCTAAAAAATAAACAAATAAATAGGTACACATTGAAAAACAAAATTAGATGTTTACCATGGAACTTAAAAGTGTCTCTCTTTCAATAAAAGTGAATAGGCTTTGGTCTATAAAGTATGTAGGCAGATTAAAGCTTATTACAAGAAAGACAGTAACTAAAATGGCGATGAATTGGATGCCTTCAGTTAAAGTGCTTTTTATATAAAAACATATCCATGCACATGTAAAGGCTGGCTTCTCACTTGGAAGGGATAGTTTTGAATGAGTTCAATCACTGATTAAGTGGAAAGGCAAGTAATCTAGTCATCTCTTCTTTTGAGTATCATCTAGTAAAGAGAATTCTCCAATCCTCTGTCCTATCAGCTGGTAGATTTCTTCATGTATCTAATGACTTTAATTAATGCTATAGTGACACTGATGCACAAATGCAAGTTCTATAGTGATTCTCTTCATGGTTTTAATTTTGAGGAGGATCCAACTTTTCACTTCATAAGGAAATGAGAAAGATGGTTACTTTTCTCTATGAGTCAGTATGAGTCTGTGTGACATGAAGAGCAGAAGAGGCAGAATGACTTTCATGATCATCCAAACTTCATTGTGTTTGGAGAAATTGGTAACTCTTGCACCAAAAAACCAGCACAACACATCAATCATTTTGAATGAAACATTGGACACATATTTTTATATATTTTATTAATTTATTTGTATTACATCTCCATTGTTATTCCATCCCTTGTATCCTCCCATTCCTCCCTCCTGCTTTCCCCCTACTCCCCTCCCCTATGACTGTGACTGAGTGGAACCTCCTCCCCTGTATATGGTCATAGGGTATCAAGTCTCTTCTTAATCACTTGCTATCCTTCCTCTGAGTGCCGCCAGGCCTCCCCATCCAGGGGACATGTTCAAATTTGGGGCACCAGAGTTCTTGTGAAAGTCAGTCCTCACTCTCTATTCAACTGTGGGGAATGTCCTGTCCATTGACTAGAACTGAGTAGGGGTTTGACGTTTACTGCACGTATCATCCTTGGCTGGTGCCATAGTTTGAGCAAGACCCCTGGGCCCATATCTGCCCATCATAATATTCTTTTTGTAGGTTTCTAGGACCCTCTGGATCCTTTTATTTCCACATTCTCCCTTGCTTCTCTCACCTAGAAACCCAATAGGATGTCCTCACCTAGGTCCGAGTCTCCTGGTAAGTGAAGTTTCATGGGACATATCCCTTGGGGTAGTGTCCAGATATAAGTAAGTAGATACCATTTGACTCTTTCTGCTTCTGTGTTAACTCATTCATTATGATCATTTCTAGTTCAATCTATTTGTCCTCAAATTTCAAGAATTCCTTGTTTTTAATAGCTGAGTAGTATTCCACAGTGTAAATGTACCACAGATTCTTTATCCATTCTTCTACTGAGGGACACTTAGGCTATTTTCATGTTCTGGCTATTATGAATAAGACTGCTATGAACATGGTTGAGCAAGTTCTCTTGTGTGCTGGAGCATCTTCTAGGTATATTCCAATGAGTGGAATAGCTGGGTCTTGAGGAAGCCTTATTCCCAGTTTTCTAAGATAGCGCCAGATAGATTTCCAAAGTGGCTGTACTAGTTTGCATTCTCACCAGCACTGAAGGAGTGTTCCTCTCTCTCCACATCCTTGCCAGGATGTGGTGTCACTTGAATTTTTGATCTTAGCCATTCTGATGGGTGTAAGATGGAATCTCAGAGTTGTTTTGATTTGCATTTTCCTGATGACTAAGAAGGTTAAGCATGTCTTTAAGTGTTTCTTTCTCAATTGTGTTATTTGGTTTGGTGGTGTTTAATTTCTTGAGTTCTTTATATATTTTGGATATTAGGCCTTTGTTAGATGTAGGGTTGGTGAAGATCTTTTCCCAGTCTGTAGGCTGTCTCTTTGTTCTCTTGACAGTGTCTCCTGCCTTACAGAAGCTTCTCAGCCTCATGAGGTCCCATTTTTTAATTGTTGACCTTAAGGCCTCGGCTGTTGGAGTTCTTTTCAGGAAGCTTTCTCTTGTGCCAATGTGTTCCAGGCTCTTCCCCACTTTTTCCTCTAACCAATTTAATGTCTCTGGTTTTATGTTGATGTCTTTAATCCACTTGGATTCGAGTTTTGTGAATGGTGATAAATAGGGGTCTAATTGCATTTTTCTACATGTAGACATCCAGTAAGACCACCTCTATTTGTTGAAGATGCTGTCATTTTTCCATTGAATAGGTTTGGCTTCTTTGTCAAAAATCAAGTGACCAAACGTGTGTGGATTCATCTCTGGGTCTTCAGTTCGATTCCATTGATCCACCAGCCTATTGCTGTGCCAGTACCATGCTGTTTTAATTACTGTTTCTCTGCAGTACAGCTTGAGTTCAGGTATGGAGATTCTTTCAGAGGATCTTTTATTGTATAGGATTGTTTTTGCTATTCTGGGCTTTTTGTTTCTCCATATGAAGTTGATTTTGATCTTTCAATATCTTCAAAATATTTTGTAGGTATTTTGATGGGGATTACATTGAACTTTAAGTTGCTTTTGGTTAGATGGCCATTTTTACTATGTTAATTCTTCTGATCCATGAACAAGGGAGATCATTCCATCTTCTCATGTCATCTTCAATCTCTTTCTTCAGAGTTTTGATTTTTTTTTCAAACAAGTCTTTCATTTGCTTGGATAGAGTAACTCCTAGATGTTTTATATTGCTTGTGGCTATTGTGAAGTGTGTAGTTTTCCTAATTTCTTCCAATTCATGATTGTCATTTTTATATAGGAAGAATACTGACTTATTTGAGTTAATTTTGTATCCATCCAATTTGCTGAACATGTTTATCAGCTTTAGGAGTTCTCTGGTGGAAATTTAAGGTTCACTTATGTACACTATTATATCATGTGCACATAGGGATAATTTGACTTCCTCTTTTCCTATTTGGATCCCCTTGATCTCCTTTTGTTGTCTTATTGCTCTGGTTAGAACTTCCAGTACTATATTGAAGAGATATGGAGAGAGTAGGCAGCCATGCCTTGTTCCCGATTTTAGAGGAATTTCCTTGAGTATCTCACCATTTACTTTGATTTTGGCTATTGGCTTGATTTATATAGCCTTTATTATGTTTAGGTATGTGCCTTGTATCCCTGATCTCTCTAAAACTTTAAACATGAATGAGTGTTGGGTTTTTATCAAATGCTTTCTCTGCATCTAGGAAGATGATCATGTGGTCTTTTATTTTCAGTTTGTTTATATGGTGGATTACATTGATGGATTTCCGTATATTAAACCATCCCTGCTTGCCTGGAATGAAGCCTACTTGGTCATGGTGAATGATATCTTTGATGTGTTCTTGTATTTGTTTTGCCAGTATGTTATTGAATATTTTTGCATCAATGTTCATAAGAGAAATTGTTCTGAAATTCTCTTTCTTTGTTGGCTCTTTGTGAAGTTTAGGTATGAATGTGACTATGGCATCATAGAATGAATTTGGTTATGTTCCATCCATTTCTATCTTTTGGAGTAGCTTTAATAGTATCAGTATTAGCTCATCCTTGAAAATCTGGTAGAATTCTGCACTAAAACTATCTGGCCCTGGGCTTTTTTTTTTTTTTTTTTGGTTGGGAGACTATCAATGATTGCTTCTATTTCTATAGGGGAAATGACACTATTTAGCTTATCTGTTCTTCACCCAATTTTGGCAAGTGAAATTCAGCTAGGGTCTCAGGGCCCCAACTCCACACTGAGTCCAGTTTGGGTCTCTGGACCCAAAACACACTGATTTCAGTCAAGGTCCCAGGGCCCAAACCCTGAGATGAGTTGAGCTAGGGACTCTGAGCCCAAACAGCATGCTGAATTCAGCTTGTACACTGAGCTCAGCTAGAGTCTTGGTGGCCAAACCGCACACTGAGTCCAGTTTAGGTCTTAGGGCCTGAACCGCGCGCCAAGTTGAGCCTGGGTCATTGGGCCCAAACCAGGTGCTGAGCTCAGCTAGGGTCTCAGTACCCAAATCTTGCACTGTGTCCCCTTTCCCACAGCAATTCCCACTGGTCACCACTCCAGTCACCTCTGTTGGAAGGTTCCCAGATGCCAACCTTAGTCACCTCCGCTGCTGCTCTGGTTAGAGAACATCCGTGCTCCTCCCATGTGCAGGGGTACACAAGTTTTCTGTATTTTGGTCCTTTTGAATTGTGAAGTACTCCTGCTGTAGTGGGGTGGGGAGCTTGGTGTTCCTGGTTAAGAATTCCATGCAATTTCCTGAATCGTTTACTGGAGCTTCTAAACATAGTCCACAAAGCTCGCCACCATCTTGGGGTCCCCGGGAAACATATTTAAATATTTTTAATGAGAGCCATGGGAGCAAAGAAAGAAATTGTGTATAAAGTTCTGAGGAAAGAGAAACACACGACTCATAGTGTAAATCTACATTTGTTAGTGAGAGGTTTGAGGAAAAGCAGAACTATATGTTTGTTTTCCCTTTAGAAGACTATCTTTCCTAAGTATTAATTATCTTTTCTCTGCTGCATGAGTCCTTACCTTTTCTTCTATGCCATTCACTAGTAATGCATTGTGTGGACCACTGACAACTAAGCATCTGCAATCCAACTCTGATCTGATAAAACTCTAGCATGAAAAATTTTGAAATTCTCTCCATTTGTTGGAAATTAAACTCACATAATTATGTGAGTTATTGCTCATTTCTATTCTTTTTTCTAACCATATATCCCCTGGTTGCTTTCATATCTCTATCCTTTAATGCTGAATTAGGAATTTCTTAGCTCCTTGTTCTTTATTGACTCTACATTTGGTATCAGCTCCAATCTTTGTGAGTAAACTTCTTATCCACTTCCCAGAAAAGCTAGCCAAGCTGCCACTTTACCAATCTGATTTTTTAAAACTTATATTCCCAAAGACATATTTCTGCCATTTTAGCAAGAATTATTTTCTCTTCTCTCCTATCAGCTGTTATTATTTTAAATTTACTTGATGTCAAGTATTCTTTTATTTGTGTCCTTTTCCTTTAGCATTACATTGAACTGTATAAAACTAGAAGTTTTCAATTGCTTTTGAAATGTATAAAAGGTATAAAATGATATATAACATATGTCTCCTAAAGACTAAGCTCCTTTCATATCTGTATTATGTTCAAATTTGACTATTGTGTTTAAGAATACTCAGTCAGGTTGGTCATTTAAGTTAGAAAGTTGTTTATCCTTTATGCTCTTATTTTTCTTTCTAGCACTTATTCTAGTGCATCTAGACACAAATATAACTACTTAATTTTGTGCATTTTTCAAAACCTATCAAATCACATTTTAAGTCATGATTTATTTAATATTTTAAAAGATGATAGAAAATAGGGTAGGAATATGAAAAGGAGGAAAAAATGAATGATGGGAAAGAGAAAGAGAAAAGAAAGTAATGAAAGCGGTCCTCCAGTTTTTCTTCTTGCAGTTTTTGTTTGATTCTTCAGGTTAAGGTGGAATTCTAAGAAAGAAAACATGAACAAACCATCATAGGCATTGGAAACTGTGGAGTAGAATTCCTTAGACTCGTTCACTGTGTGTCATGATACATTTTGCTTAAAGGTGACAATCATGTAGCACATATGATGAACAGATTCCTAAGGAAAATTCACTCAGCATGTAGGGCAAAAAGAGAAGATGCTACTGAGAACAACACACAAATGAAAGCCAAACATACCTATTAGTATGAGTTGCACAACAGAAGATTGATGATCTGTTTATCCACAGGAATAAAAAAATATTAACTAGAACATCAAAAAAACCAAATTGTTGCCCTCCAAAATCCAAGCCTCAAGGGCCATAGTTACTGAAAATTTTTCCATCTCCGTTCACCATCAATATATAAAACCACTATAAGAATAGAGGAAATAATGAATGACTTCCAAAGCTATTAGCTGTATACTCAGAACCTACAAGCTTGTGAGGCATAGGAGTAAGATGATTTTTTAAGTTAAATGTCACTCAGAAAGTTCTTCCCAGCAGACAGTATATCACAATGCTGGCTCTGAAAGACAGTTCTCCAGGTGAGACACCTTTCATATGGTTGTCCAGTCATCCATTGGCCTCTTAGTCTGGGGGTTAATAACACATGATTAAGAAGGAAAAAAGATATCTTTTTGGAGAAAAAATTGAATTTCTGTCAATCAATCCCTTTTACTTCAGGTTAAAGAAACTTCTTCAAAAACTACACTAGCCACAGGAGTGGCAATTTCACAGATGTTGATTAAGAACATTGATTCAAGCTTTTAAACTGAATTTCTCCAGTTTACATCAAATGGAATTCTGCCAGCAAAAAAGATGCACAGCATGCACATAGGAAAACGATACTGATCTACTGAGATTTTATTGCTAGATGACATTACTTATGGTATAAGATAAGGAAAGATCTTACCAGCAGAAATATGTTTCTCTTTTCAAAATTACAAATTAGTACATATTTAAATTGAATTCACTACTGATAAACAATGTTCTTTTGTCCTACTTTCAAGCTCAGTAAGATGACACACACAGAGAGAGAGAGAGAGAGAGAGAGAGAGAGAGAGAGAGAGAGAGAGAGGGAGAGGGAGAGAGAGAGAAACATTAGAGAATAATCATTCCAAGTAGAATAAAGCAAGGATAAATTTCTTTGTCTCATTTTTTTCTATACCCAAAACCAAAAAATAAAATGACCATTTTTACGGTAGTCTCAAGTATTAAACTCAGTTGAGAATTTAAAAAGTTGTTGGTGTAGTATAAGTTCTGATGGTCATATGTTGGAATTATCCTTCTCACATATTACTTAATAGTGCTTATTAAATATCCATTTAGTTAGTAAAGAAGACAATACCAGTGGTAGAACTGAGATGTCTACTAAATACATTAGTTCGACAAAGGGATAGAACATGCCTGAAACTCTAGTCACTTTTGGCCTTTGGGTTTGTGTCTTAGTATCCACGCACTAGACAATTTTGCCTTTCATTTTACCCCTCTGTAAGGTACATCTGGAGATGCTTTTACCAAAGAAGGTGAATGTAAGCATTAACTCATATTTTCAATATGCTTTCAAGTACTGAGATGAAAAGCACAAAGTATTTATATTCTTGTTCCTTATGTTTTGCAGTAATTGCTTATCTAATGCTTTTGGATTAAACTTTAAACATGATGGTTTGTGGAGCATGTTGGAGAAGAAATATACGAGGAAAATATTAAGTTGTTCTGTTGTGTATCAGTGGAGTATCAGATTACCCTTGGGCTTGATTTTCCCTGTGTTTCTTATCTAAAAGAAATATGGCTCTGTGTGAATTAAAGGAAGAGTATAGCCTTGGGATATTTTCTCAGAGTTCCAGCTTGATGCTTATTTTATAAAACTTCCTGTTGATCTCAGAAGCCTCTTCATAATGGGTGACTACCTTTGTCTTTAAAGTCTCTGTATTGTTAGCAGAGAGCGCTATAATTCAACAGTTAAAGTCTAAGTCCCTTGAATCATTGCTTACTGCTCAGGTTGGGGTTGAAGGGCAGGGATGGGGCAATGTCACACAGTAGATGAGAGTGAGAACTTTGAACAAACTGGGATGGGACTTAATTTATTACTCCATCTGTGAGTTTAGGCAAAGATATTTTTAAGCTCTTGATGATTCTATTATCTTATCTGTAAAATAGGATGAAATCACAACAAATGTTTTATAGACTTGTTACAGTGATAAATGAGAGAATCCATGTAAATTGTTTAGTAAAATGTCTGGTCTGCATTTCTCTGTAAAATATACCTGGAATTATTTAACATTTTTAGCGTGGAAAAACAAATAGTTAATACATATAAATTGTGTTAAACAGCCTTGGAAATATAGGGAGAATAAAATTACATGCTTTTCTTCAAGTTTGAAAGTTCCATGAAAAAACCAAACTGAAACCCTTTTCCATCAGCACAGTAAAACATTGTCTTTTAGGAGATCTTCATTTCCATTTTCCTAAATTTGTCCATTTATATAACATACTTTATAAGAAATTTTTATTCTGTAGTGTATGATCTTTTCTCCAGCTGGAGGTTTTCTGTCTGACTTAAAAAAAAAACAATTTCCTGTTCAATATATATGTGGCAACTGTGGAACCACTTTAAGGTCCTCAATTATTTGCTTAAGGAATGATTGGGTCAGGATGGGTGTGATGGCTGGTATTCTGATGTCCAGACACATGGAATTGTTGTGAGTCCAGTGCATGCTAAAGTTACATGGTGAATTCTGACCAGTGTAGGCTATAGAATAAGACCCTCTCAGAATATCCGAAAAGAGGAAAATGAGTAATAGTGAGGGCATACAAAGAGGTGGAGAAGGAGGAGTAAGAGGGGCATGGAAGAGGAGCAGAAAGAGGAAAAGGAGGAGGAAGACTATGGTGATAATGATGATAACAATGATTTAGAACAAATTTTACTACAATCTTAAAAAAATTATTTTTAGTCATTTTAGACTTAATTTTGTTATATAAATCATCCACTTAAAATGCCTATCATGGATTATTTTTCTTTCCTTAGCATTGCACCATCTTTAACTTTCTAGAACTTGATCTCAAAATCCATCCCTTGATGTGACAATATAGCATATGAGTTAATTATTCAGATTCTTCATTCAGAAATCCTTTGCCTTCAATTCTAACATAAGGTCAGTCCTCTATTATCATTGCCCAAGGTAATTATTGCAGCATCATGGTGCTTTATCATTCTTTAATCATATTTTCCTTTGAAAACATTATTTATTAAAGTAATGATTTAAATTATCAAAAACTCAAAAACTATCCTTTTATTATTTTAAAGGCTCTCTTTTAAAATGACACAGACACTGACATACTAACAACAATAGTTATGGTATTATTAACCAAAAGATAAATTAAAATGGAAAAAATGTAGAAAGGAGATATTTTGAAGTTGATGATTGAAAAATATGTAAAATTTTAGACATTAAGCATGCCTCATACATTATTCTTTAAAAAATATTTATTTAGTCACCTTACATCCCAATCATCCCCCTCCCTCTTCTTCTCCAGGTCCCCCCCCCCCCCCCCATTACCCTATTCTACCTATGCCTCAGAAAAGGAGAGCTTCCTTATCATCCCATCCCAGCTCATCAAGTTGCATCAGGACTGAGCATTTCCTCTTCCCATGTGACCTGGAAAGATAGCCTCGCCAATGGGGAGTGGTCAAAAAGCAGGCCAGATTCTATTTTAGAGAAAGCCCCCACTTCCCTTATTAGGGAATACCCATGACCAAGCTGCACATCAGGTATATATCTGTAGCAGCCCCAGGTCTATTCTATTCTTGGTACTTGGTTGGTGTTTAAGTCTCATCAAGCCCTCTTGGGCCTAGATTAGTTGGCTCTGTTGGTCTTCTTGTGTAGGCTCTATCTTCTCCAGGTCCTTCTGTCCCTCCCCTGTCTACTCTTCTACAAGTCTCCAAGTCTCCCTGTACACTGCCCAATGCTTGGCTGTGAGTCTCAGCATCTGTTTTGTTCTGCTACTGGGAGGAGCCTATTAGGGGACAGATAGGCTAGACTTCAGTATGCAAGCATAGCAGATTATCATTAATAGTGTTGGGATTAGCTCTCTCCCATGGGGTGGGTCTCAGGTAGGGCCAGGCATTTGTAGGACATCTCTTCAATCTCTGCTCTATCTTTATCCCTGCATGTCTTGATGGCAAGATAAACTTTGGGTCAAAGGTTTTGTGAGTGGGTAAGTGCTCCCCTCCCTTCACTAGGAGGCCAATCTGAAATGGAGTGTGGCCTCTTCAATCTCCATGACCCTTGCTATGAGGGGTCACAGCTAGAATCACTCTCATATCCTCCCAGGAGCCTACTCTGTCTTAAGTCTCCAGAATGTCTCAGAGATGACCTGCACACAGTTTACCTTTTCTCTGTAAGTCCCGTCTTCCTGTCTCTGATTTCCCCACATCTTATCCCCACCTTAATGTCCCTCTGCACTCCCTCTCCAATTCTGTTCCCTTTCTTCAGTCACTTTTGCTATCTATTCTACTTCTCTCCATCTCAGAGAGATTTCAATCATCCTCAGCCTTTGGTCCTTCTTGTTATTTAGCTTATTTGTGTCTCTGATTTGTAGTGTGGTTATCCTGTGCTATATGGCTAATATCCAATAAGTGAGCATATACAATGTGTGTATTTCTGGATCAGGGATATAAGTCCCAGACCCAAACATAATAAAGGCCATATACCCCAAACTGATAGCCAAAATCAAATTTAATGAAAAGAATCAAGGAAAAGACAAGGCTGTCATTCTCTTCATATCCTTTCAATATAGTACTTGAAGTTCTAGATAGAGCAATAAGAAAATGAAAGGAGATGCAGGGGATACAAATTGGAAGGAAGAACTCAAGGTATCTTTATTCACAGATGAGATGATAATATACATAAGTATTTCCCCAAATTCTACCAGAGAACACCTACAGCTGATAACACCTTCAGCAAAGTGACTGGATATAAAACTAACTAAAAACAAACATCAGTAGCCCTACTGTATATAAATGACAAAAGGGCTTAGAAAGAAATTAGGGAAATGACCCTTCACAATAGCCACAAATGATATAAAATATGTTGGTGTAACTCTAACCAAGCAAGTGAAAGACTTGTATGACAAGAACTTCAAGTCTCTGAAGAAAGAAATTGAAGAAGGTATCTGAAGATGAAATGATCTTCATGCTTATGTATTATTGGGCTAACATAGTAAAAATGGCCATCATACCAAAAGCAATCTATAGATTCAATGCAATCCCCTTCAAAGTATCCACACAATTTTTTTTTACAGATCTTGAAAGAACAACTCTCAAATTCATATGGAAAAACAAAATGCCCAGAATAGCTAAAAACAATCCTATACAATAAAAGGACTTCTGGGGATATAGCCATCCCTGAGTTCAAGCTGTAGTACATAGCAATAGTAATAAAAACTGTATGGTACTGGCATAGAAACACACTGCTTTCTCAATGGAATTGAATAAAGAACTAGAAATAAAGTCACACTCCTACAGACACTTGGATTTTGACAAAGAAGCCAAAACCATACAATGGAAAAAAGAAAGCATTTTAAACAAATGGTGCTGATATAACTGGATTTCTACATGTAGAAAATTGAAAATAAATTCATATTTATCACCATGAACAAAACTCAAATCCAAATGGATCAAAGTCCTCAACATAAAACCAGAGACATTAAATCTATTAGAAGAGAAAGTGGGAATCAGCCTTACACTCATTTTCACAGGAGATCAACAATTAATAAATGGGATGTCTTGAAACTGAAAAACTTCTGTAAGGCAAAGAACAGTCATTATAACAAAATGGCAAACTACAAATAGAGAAAAAATCTTCATGAACCCTATATTTGACAAAGCACTAATATCCAAGATATATAAAGAACTCAAGAAATTAAAAAACACAAACCAAATAATCTAATTATTCCATCTTACACCTATGAGAATGTCTAAAAACAAAAAACCCTAGTAACAGCATATGTTGACAAGGATGTAGAGAAAGGGGAACACTCCTCCTTTGCTGGTGAGAGTGCAAACTTGCACAACTACTTTGGAAATCAATCTGGTGCTTTCTCAGAAAATTTGGAATAGCTCTACCTTAAGATACAGCTATATCATCCCTGGGCATATAGCTAAAAGGTGCTCCACCATTCAACAAGGACTTTTGATCAACTATGTTCATAACTACTCTATTCATAGTAGCAAGAAACTGGAGATAATCCAGAAAGTATAAAGAAATTGTGGTACACAGTAACAATGGGATACTACTTTTGTATTAAAAGCATCTTTAAATTTTAACATTTTGTTTCCTGTTCCAGCATACAGTATGATGCCTTATTTATATAGCAGGTAAATACATGGAGGATTAATCATAAATCTATTAAGGAAATACATTTTGTAGTATCTGATGATTAGGTGGTGTGTTATATTTAAAATCATTCTAATTGTGACTAAGAAAGGCTAAATATATGAGATCACTATGTACTTTTATCTATATGTAAATGTGTGTATATATAATAATACAATAAGAGCATATAAATAAATTTTTCACAAAGTTTTAAAAAATTTATTTTGTGTAAATTTGAAGTAATTTGTGACAATAGAGAGCATCTACTAAGATGTTAAAAATGAGAGTTTTGAATTCCAGAAAGAGAGATATATTTGAGACTGAATGAAATTATCTATTCAGGAAAACATATATACCACATTTCCTAATTTATTACTTTAATATATGCATTGTCTTGGAGATTAATAATAATCACTGAAAGAAAGGATTATATCTGGAAATATTGATTTCTACCCTAATGTATCAACCAGTCCAATTTTTGTCCCCTCAGATATGTGAGCTAAGAAAATTCATTTAAGCAGAATCAATTTGCTCCCATTATTACCTCTTTTATTATGAGATTGTTATTGTATGCTATTATGTATGAGTGATATGGTAATAACTGTATGGACATATTATTTTTACTTTATATTTTTATTATACATTATTATTATTATTATTATTATTATTATTATTATTATTATTATTAATTTATTCATATTACATCTCAATTGTTATCCCATTCCTTGTATCCTCCCATCCCTCCCTCCCTTCTG
This sequence comes from Acomys percivali, assembly GCA_907169655.1. NCBI lineage: Eukaryota > Metazoa > Chordata > Mammalia > Rodentia > Muridae > Acomys > Acomys percivali. The sequence continues at coordinate 70,782,451 of OU015760.1, read as the reverse complement.
CTTTCCCCCTACTCCCCTCCCCTGTGACTGTGACTGAGGGGGGGCCTTCTCCCCCTGTATATGCTCATAGGATATCAAGTCTCTTCTTGGTCTGCTATTCTTCCTCTGAGTGCCATCAGGCCTTCCCATCAAGAGGACGTGGTCAAATATGGGGCACCAGAGTTTGTGTGAAAGTCAGTATCCACTCTCCACTCAACTGTGAAGAAGGTGTATGGACATTTTAAAAACAAAACTTTATTATGCTATATTAGTAGCTCATTATACACTACAAGCACTGATTATTTTTGAAGCTAGCAGCCACATATATTAAGTACATTCAATCTGAAAGAGAATTTCTACCTTTATTTTGATGAAGTAGAGCATGTCTTTCATCCTCCCAAAACTTATAAACTAGTTATAATATCAAAGCTATGTTACCACTATTGATGCTATTTTTCACTTGTGTATGACAATATTCAGTTTTAAGAAGAGGATATGTTAGCAACTGAAATAGAATGCTACTTTTAATTTGAGGGGCACATATGTGTTTTGTTTCTTCTTTTGTTTTGAAACAATTAGTTGCAAGAGAAATATTATTCAATAATGAATAAACCTCAAAAACCATAATTAAAATAGACATTATGATAGATACTTTCAGAAGACCCCCTATTGTTCAGGTAAAGATTTTCAATATAAAAAGGACAAGAAATGAAAAAATACACAGCTCCATATCTGTAATCTCTAATGACAGTTGTGTGTATATCAAATGAAAAACTCTGAATATCTTGCAGAGGTCACAGTATGTGACTTACTTCAGCTAAAATCTCTCACAATAGAGATTCATATATATTATTATATAAATATATAAAAATAATAGTACCATTATCTTCAAATATAATTCTGATTTTGAAAGTTTTATCAAACTAATATTAAAGTTATATCACGTTGTATCAAGTGTTATATCAAGTTGTCTTACGTGTGTTTTTATTGCTTGATAACTGACTATGATCAAAGCAGATAACAAAAGAAATAGTTTATTGGCAGCTTCCAGTTTCAAAAGGTGAGTCCATAACTATCACCACAGGGAACATGGAAAAAGATAGGAAAGCCTGTAGCTAGAGATGCAGATAAGATCTTATTCTCTTAACAGTAAATGGCAATAGGAATGTGAAGCAGAGGAAGGAAGTAATAATGGTGTGAGAATTGGAAACCTTAAAGTCCACTCCTCCCTTGTGGCACATCTCCTTCATCTATGTCAAATTTCCTTCAACTAATGCTTCACATCTTATTTGTGTTTCTCTTAAGTTACTATTATTTACCATAGAACTCTTTATAATTTAGTTTACCCTCCTGCATTATGTTTGATTGCTGTCTAAATTGTACTTATTCTACTGAATTAAAATATCCACTGGTATATTCTAGACTGATGACCAATTATTCTTATATATGACGAGACTTTGATAGTCGTTCTTATTCAAACAAGCACACATAGATTCAATTTTACTATATTTTTTTCAGATTGTTATATGATCCTGGAATATATTCTGTCATTGTTTAGTGACATTGATAGCTCATTCCTCCTTGAATTAGAGGAGTAGTTGCTCTTTTCTAGAGAATTCGTCTAAATGTAAGCATAGTTAATGGTCTTTGAAAACTATTCACTCATTTATTACATCAATAAATATTTAATGATCACTGGTGATGTTTAAAGTACATTTTGAGTAAATGAGTAACTCTAATGATATTCAAAATGTGTTCAGAGTTATAAAATGGTACAAATAAGATGTTATTGAAGTAGAGAGAGATTAGTGATTACATTAGGAAGGTACTTCATTGAGAATAAATTTTGAGTTTACTACTAAGTTTCTATAGAAGAAAATGTAATAGCATTGGAAATGGTTGTTTCTGTTTGAATGAATTAAAATTTATATTCTGTGAAAGGTAGAATATACATTTATAAACAAAGTAAGGAACTATTTCTACAGCGCATACTACTGATGAATCTTTGGAGGTAGATTGAATGTTGCAATGTCAGCTTGTAACAGTATAGAGACTAAATGATTGGGAAAACATAAATAAGGTTCAGAGTAATATTCAGAACAAAATAGCTTGTTTACCAAATCACTATTATTTCCTATAGAACTCTTTATAATGTAGGTTACTTTCCTGAAGTTTGTTAGACTACTAAATAAATTATTCTTATTCTGATATAGTAAAATATTCAGAGCATACTCTATACAAAGGTAAGATATAGTATTTACATTGTATCACTCTTACATACAAGAGTAACAAATGACTGCCACCTAGAAAAACTAAGATTTCTTTGATATATTATAATATTGTTTGAAGATTGTTTTGTCAAATATTACTTGTCTTGAAAAAATTAATTATTTATTTTATTTTATGTATTACTATATATCAACTAGATAAAAATTTGGAGGCTGAACTCCATTACTTTGTAGAAAAATCCTAAAGGAATAGATTATATAGACATTCTAAGCAACAATAAATATTTAAAAATGGCAAGGTGTCTTAATTTTTTATTGTAAAATGTTATGAATATAATACAACCAAGTAGTATATTTTTGAGTTCTATGGCTCCTAAATAAATTTATATCCACTTTTTTGTTCAACAGGGGATCACTAACTCCCTTTTTTCCTTTCCATTCCTTTCATATCAGAAACACTTGTAACTTGGCCAAGTAGAGCTTTGTAGTTCTATAGAGTCTTTCAGAGTATTAAGAACTCTTATTATATTCTGTTTTTTCGTTTTGTTTTGTTTTGTTTTGCTTTTAAGACAGGGTTTCTCAAACTCACAGTGATCCCCTGCCTCTGCCTCCCAAGTGCAGGAATTAGAGGAGTGTGGCACCATACCCATTGTGTTAAAAACTCTTAATTTAGTTTGTTTTTGGTGGGTTATATTTTCCTGGAAATAATTTTATAATACTATCTTCTTTTGAATTCATCATTAAGTTGCAGTCAGTCTATAAGAGGTAAAAGCCAAAACATAACTAAAGACTTCCTAGGTGAACCATAATGAAGAGTTTTGTAAGAGTTGCTTTGGTCATAGTGTATCTTCACAGCAATAGAATTGTGACAAAGATGCCAACCAATATCTTTTTAACTTAAGGCCTACTCCATGACATAGAAGCCACATCTGACACTTCTTTGGTGACCAAGAACTTGAGACTAGTTGGCCAAGGAATCTAGAGAAACCAAAATGCTAGTGTTCTATCAAAGGAATATTGCAATAAAATGACTCTTATTAACAATCTTCTATGTTCATAGATAGATGTCTTCTTTAGCCATCATCAGAGAAGCCTCCTTCTGCAAAACTTAGGAACAAATAAAAAAAAAAACCACAGCCAGAATATAATCAGAGACTGAGAAACCTTGGAATCTTCAGATGAAAGTTGGATGCCTTTATCAAATCTCTCCCATCAGGCCTTGGACACTCTGCAAAAGAGTAGGCAGAAAGAGTGTAAGAGTGTGTGAATTCGCAGAAACTGAGGCAGCATTCACAGGGACTGAATGGGCTTGCATCAATCTATACCAGAAGGCCTCCTAGAGTTAAAAGGAGAAGTGGACATGTGCCTTATCGCTAACTCAGAACCTATTTACAATTGATAACCACGTGCAAACAAAAATTAATTTTCTCCAATGGAGTCTCAGGGGAAAAAACTATTCCTAATGCTAGGCCACATGCCTAGCAGTAGATGGCCAGCAGAAAATTCATTTAATGGCATATTTGGAGATTCCTTGTCTCATAGTGTCATGTCAGGACTTGTTTTTCTTTTTAAATTTGGTTTTATATTTTTACCCTGAAAGTTCTTTGAGTATATATTATGGCTTCCAGTTTTGTGTTTTAATGGGTCTCCTAAGTGCATGAACATGTGGGTCTCTTCATCTTTCTCTGTTTCTTATACCTTCTTTTGGTCTCTTTACCTTTTGTTTGTTGGTTCTAATTGGATTTGTTTTTTTATCTTTTATTTTATTTAAATGAAGCCATTGCTTTTTAAACCTCAAGATGAAGTTATCAAACATGGATGTAGAATAATGATTGCTAATTATAAACATAATGTTATTAGTAACAACAGAGTTGTAATATAAAGAAGTTAATATTTATTGTGCATCCCAAGCTTTCAGGTTATTCAGTGTCCTTTACTGATTTATCCCATTAAACAACAACTTCTTTAGATAGATGTTATTATCATTTCCATATATAGATAATGAAGCTGTAGTCAAAAGGTTAAAGAACTAACTAAAAGTTAAATGACAAAGTAGAAAAAACTGAAACTACTAATAAGATATATTTAACACAAAATTCCCAACTCTTACACACTCCTTGAAATGATAATAGCTATAAATTTTACATACTTTTTTACATATGTGTTATAATGAATCATTAAAGGGAAATGAAAATTGTTGTTTTTGCATGCTGGTCTCACCACTATTGATTTATGTAATTATTTTATCTTCATAACAACATAGAGACATACTACTTATTTATCTATATCTATAATCTATCATCTATCTGTCTATCTACTATTATCTACTATCTATCTCACATTCTAGGAAACTGAGGTTCAGAGAAATTAAGTAAATTGTCTAAGGTCATAGAGATAGCTAGTGATCAAGTCAGGACACATATTCTACCTGAAAAATATAGAAATACTTGACTTTTAGTCTCTTTAAATCCTTTTGCCAAGAACAAATATGTAAAGCAAAGATATCTTTCATTTCTAACTTTGTCATAGGTCTTTGTTTGCTTATTTTTGATAGTTGATGAGTAAATAGATATTTTGTAGTGAAAGTGTAAAATCCAACATAAAGGTCCACAGTTTCATAATGTCTATGTTAACTAAATAGAAGTTTGTTGAGATGTATAGACTTGAGTCTGATTAATTTTGCTGTGTGGTACTTTTATTTACAAGAATTTTTAAACAATAAGGTTAATGAAAATATTTTCTCATTTTCATTCTTTGTTCTTTGGAGATAGCCCAGGTTGCCAATGTATAAAATTGCTTGATTTCCCATTAATGAGTAAGTCAAAAGAAAGAAGAAAGGAGGAGAGGGGAAAGGCAGAAGGGAAGGGAAAGATAGAGATTAAAAGTAATGAACAAGGTATTCTAAATTAGCTCTATATGGAACTACTTATGATCTCAATAAACCAAGAGGTCTTCTAATTTGAGAACACTCAATATTGTTCTATTTGATAATGCTTCATGAGTATTTTTTGTTCACAAAGCTACTTGATCTCTATCTAATAAGAATGAATTTAATTGCAGTAATTCAGTTGGTATGTCCTTTTTTTTGACAAAACATCTCTGGTCTCTGAGAGATCATACTGTTGGAGAAGTACAAGTATGGATTTATAGAGATTAATTAGAGGATTTTCCTACATTCTTCCAATTGTTCACTTAGCACTGCATCTACCATTATAGTTTTAATCCTCTAAATTAACCTCCTCTGATTCCATGTCTTTTGAAAATTACTTTATTAAAATTCCCCTGTTATTATAAAACTGCAAATAGTACTTCAGAAGATCACTTCACTTCACAGATCCTTAATTTCTTTTAAGATCTCCAATCTCTCCCTAGGATTAAATTTCTTTTGCTTATCTATTATTGCTTTATTTAAGAGAAATGGGTGCTTTTAAGATTATAAAAACAAAATATATGTGTAGGACAATACTAAATGGTTGGGAAAGGTAAACCATGGGTGGCAAATATAGACTCATCAGTACATGGATAGAATAAAAGACCCACGCTTATGGTATCGTTGTCTTGTTCATTATTTTTCCACAGAATATATCTGCAACTGTTTACCTAAAATCCATGTGTACTCATTCTTTTCTTTTATTTCAATGTGTTTTGGATTAAGGCTTGTAAATCTTGCAATACAAACGAAACTTACTTTCTGTATCTCTTTCTAATACTGATGAGTGATGCTTTCTGAGAGCTCTAGGTGTCAATACATTGTTGCCTAAGTATCTTGACTGACGTTTTAACCTTTGATTAAATTACTTTAGTGTTTACATTTCTAAGGGCATCTTATAAAATAACAAAAACTTGCAAAGTAGGTTCAATAACATTCATTCTTCAATTTGCGTGACATTTTTTAATAGTATTTCAACAAAAAATGTCAGAGAAAATTGGCAACAGAAATATCAAAAGCTACTGTGAGCGGATGCATACTAAGATGAAGAAAATGAGTAAAAATTTGGAGATTTTTCTATGAAAAGATCTGGAGGATGAGGAAATATAAATTACTAACAATCAATTTACCAATTATTATATTCTGAACATGGCATTTGATATTTCTTCATTTTAAGGAAATGAAGGAAAATACCATATTACATGTTCCAGTGGATTTAATACATGATAAATTAACATAAATGCAAAAAAAATGTCAATTTATGATGACTGCCTTAAAGGAAAAATAAATGAATAAAAGGGAGGGTGAATCCTTTGGAATGGGTTAGGCATTATTTCTCAAGTTTTGAAAACCTACTTATTCTAACTAGTACTCCCATATGCTTATGACACCACCAACTTAATTAAGGGCAATCTATCATTGGCCATACCCTCAAGAAAGCATGATTGTTTTTCTCTCAACTGCAAATAATTTCTGATGTAGATTGGTAACTGGAGAGAATTTCCCTTATGTCAAGTGGCTTGATCTTAGGCAATCCTTGTACAGATCATATTGCTTAATCTCTTTTTCATTAATGGACATTACTTCACATATTGGTACACCAAACATCCCATTAATTTGAAATTTTAATTCCTATTGCATATTATTTATTGGTTGAATTATTGTATTGTACAGTGCTTCTGTTCCTTTTTATCTTCCTTCTGTCCTTCCTTTGTTTGTTCCTTCCTTCCCTCCCTTTTGTGTATCTGTATCTCTTTCATTTTATCCTTTCTTCATCTTATTCTACTTTTGTCTCAGTTCTTGCAGGCTGGCCCTGAACTCTTTATATACCTGAAGATTACCTTGAATTTTCAATGTCCTCCTTTCACATCTTGAATATTGAAGGTATGTGCCATAACCTGCTCTGTTTTTGTAATTTTGGGGGCTGAACCAAAGGCTTTGTGAATGCTAAATGAACATTATACTAATTGAGATACCTCTGCAATATAGTAATTCTATTTTTAATTATTTGTAGAATTTCCATAATCATTTATATAGTTTTGATACTAATTTACACTTTTTTGAGTGGGTGTTCCAGTGTTCCTTTTCTTTGACATTTCTTTAGCATTTGTTGTTTTTTATGTTTCTAGTGATAGGCATTTTAACATGGAAGAAATATCTCATTGTGGCTTTAAGTTTTGTTACACTGATGATTAGAACTTTAGAGTATTTTTCATGTATTTGTTTGCCATTTTGTGGGAAGTAATGTTTACTGAGTAGGAAACAACATTTTTAACTGAATAGGGGATTTTAAAACTTCCTTTATCTCTTCTTTTAAGAAATGCCAGCTTAATATAATAGTCATCTGAAGTTAATGGAGAGAAAGAAATGTGTAGGAGAAGGGGTGGGGAGGGTAACTAGGGTGGAGGTTAGGTGTGGGGAAGTGGAGAAGAGGAGTCCAGGAGAGAGAATGGAAATTGTTCATAAGGGCATCTCTGGAACAGAGGAGGCTCCTAGGCATTTTATGGAGGTGATCTAGCTGAGACTTCTAGCAGCAGGTGATATGGAGCCTTAAGTAGCCACCTCCTGTAGCCAGGTAGAACTTCCAGTAGAGGTACTGGAACTCCTACCCAGCCATAAAACCTTCAACCTCAAATTTGTACTGCCTACAAGAACTGTAGGGGTATAAAAAATGAAGCAGAGATTGAGGGAATTGCATATCAAAGAATGGCCTAACCTGAGACCCACTCCACAGGAGAGAGCCAATTCTTGACACTACTAATGATATTCTGGTATACCTGCAGACAGGATCTTAACATAACTGTTTTCTGAAAGACTTCACACAGAAGCTGATAGAAAAACAGATGCAGACACCCATAGCAAAAAAAAAAAAAAGGCATGGATCGGTTATTCTTGTGGAAGGAAAGAGAGGAAGGATTTAGGGAGATGAAGGTGTCAAGGACACTACAAGAAGACTTGCAGAGGAAATTAACCTGGGGCCATAGGGGCTCACAGAGACTGAATCACCAACCAAAGAGTATGCATGGATTGGTCCTAAATGCCCTACACATATGGAGCAGATGGGCAGCTAGGTCTTCCTGTGGGTACCCTAACAACTGGATTGGGATTGTCTGACCCTGTTGCATGCCTTTGAATCTCTTTCTCATAGCTGGGATACCCTGTTTGTACTCAGTGGGAGAAGATGCACTTGGTCATGCTGTGACTTGTGTTTCAGGGTGGATTGGGACCCCTTAAGGGTTCTGTCTTCTATTAGAAGGAGTAAGGATGGGATAGAGGAGGGAGGCACGAGGGTGGGACTGGACAGAGAAAAAGGAGGGGACTGGGATTAGGCTATAAATTGATTAAATAAATAATAAATTAGGAAAAAGATGAAATGTCAGCTAACTGCCTCAAGGGCCAGTACCTGTAGTTAGTCCAGAGACCTAAGATAGAACCAACTATGACCAGAAAAAATGTCAGTGAAAAAGTCTTAATGTTGCTCTGCTATAATTGTAGAGTAATGTCTATCCCAGTTGTCATCAGAAAGGCTTCATCAAGCAACTGATTGAAACAGATACAGACACCCATAGACAAATATTAGGCACAGCTCAGGGAATCCTGCAGAAGAGGAAGAAATGATTGTAGGAGCCAATGGGGTCAAGGACACCATAAGAAAACCTACAGAATCAACCAACCTGGGCTCAAAGAGGATCACAGACACTGAAATAATAATCAGGGAAACTGCATGGGTCTGAGGTAGGCCCTTTTCATATGTGTTAGAATTGTGTAGCTTGGCCTTCTTGCAGTAATCCTAACAGCGGGAGTGGAGGCTATCTCTACTCTTTTGTCTGCCTTTGGAACCCTTTTTCTCATACTAGGTTGCTTTACCCAGCCATAACATGAAGGGGATGCCTAATTATTGCACCCATTTATGCTATGTTTGGTTGCTATCCTGAGGAGCCTTGCCCTTCTCGGAAGGGAAATGGAGGAGAAGTGGATCTAGGGGAGAAGGGAAGTCTGAGGAAGTGACTGAAAGGAGAAGGAGGGGAAACTGCAGTCAGTATGTAAAATTAAAAGAATAAAACAAATTAAAAAGAAATTTTAGCTAATTCCTCTGCCTAATTTTTACTCAGCTTATTTGATCATTGTATTGTTTTTGTTACACACACACAAACACACACACATATATCTAACTCCATTTATATGCACTTTATGATATATACATATATAACATATAGTCACACATATAATACACACATATATATATATGTACATATATACATATATATTTAAATCCTATCATGAGTTTTGTACCATATCTCACTAAACTAAAGGTTTTATTTTCCTGATTTGGGTAAATTGTTTCCTTGTATAGTCTTAAAATCTAACCAACTTTTCTAAAAACAAGGATAGATATATCATTGTGTAGGTCCTGACCTAGAGTTCCATAAACACAAACCTGAGTCTTGGGGCCCGGGACTTTCCCATATAACCTCAGTTTGTTACAGTGAGTCCAGTATTAATTTGGTAAAAAGCTTGAGACACCTTTGTTGTCCTTGATCAAAGGTAGTCATATATGTCAGCCCATGGGTATTTTGCTGGATTCCAAAGCAATTTGGGTTTGCTCATGTTGAATTCTGTTCTGGTGGTCCTGCTTTTGTAGTCTGGGGCAAAACTAGATATTCATTTCCTTCTCCTTTTCCAAAATGGAAGATATTTATTCATACAATGCATCTTGGAATTGATGAGAAATGTTGAAAAGGATAATGTCAAACTGTCATTACCACCTTCAGTGTATCTTTTCTTTTTTATGTCTTACAGCCAGGTAATATCATCTCTACTCTGGTTTTGTTAGCCTCTTATAAAGGTATTCTTATGCATTATGGCCAATATAGATGTTTCTATAGAGGGAAGGAATAATTGTATTTCAACTTATATTATTTGGATGTTCATTGAGGCTTAATATGCTACAATTAAATTCCCACTTTCAGTTGTTAATCAGGTTGGACCTATTACTATTATTACATTTAGAGGTGTGCTTTTGAAAGCTTTTAAAGGACAAAGTCATTAGGATAGGAAGCCCATTAGTGGTTTCTATTGTTTTTTTTTTCTTTCAGAAAAACAAAGATGAAACATACATAGCAAGAAGTGTTCTCTGACTCTCGTATGCTTTTGTATCATGTAATGATTCAGCAAGCAAGAAGATTACCAGTGCATTTGACTTTCCAGCACTATAATCAGAAAGAAATTTTTTGTTAGTTTGTAGTATTGTGTTATTAGCAATTTTAAAATGTCTGAGTGATGCTGGAATGACCTGTTCTGTCATCTTGCTGACATCTACATTCAAACCAGAATCTTAAACTTTAGAATCAATAGATGCAATAAGTTATTTTTCTAAAAGTCAAGGACTGAGTTTACAAAAGATTGTTTATATAATCAATATCTGTCTCATTGTTTGTTCTTCCCAAACTTTGTCTGATATAGAAGATATTATAACCCCATATTTTTGCTTTCCATGTGTCTTATTTTGGCAACTGATGCTACTTTATGTAATTGGAGAAGAAAAGCAGCATGGTGATTTAAGATGTTGCTTTCTTGTTTGACATGTTCTTAAATATGGAAAAGTGGAAAAGAGAGATGGAATAAAGCCACAAAGGTTCCTGGGGGAAAATAAACATTACTAACACTTGCAAATTTTTAAAAATTTGTATTATTGTAGCTCAATTCACAAGTCTAGCCATCTCACCTTAAATATCAAGACTTAGTATCTCTTAAACAACCATAAGTTAATGCTTAGAAAACTCACATGTAATTTCTGAATAGCTTTCAAATCTGTGGGCTTTGAAAGGTATAATTAAAACTTATTATTCTCCCTTTCTTTGTCTACCAGCTGTCTGATCACAGAAAAAAAAGAAAACATTTTTTTTTCTTTAACCAGTGAAATCATTTTTTATATTTAAAGAGAAATTATACTTTTAAGTATTAAAAAACATTTCTCACTAAAGGAATGGATGAGTTGAGTTACGCTCAAATTAAATTTTAAACATTTAAACGGAGCAAAGCTAATGAATAGCTTCTCAGTGACATAATTTTCTAAAAATGGCATTTCATAACATTGAAAAGCTTGAATTAGGCAAGAATCTGTGCCCTGTATGGCAGTTCTCATTATTTTGCCATTATGTCTACTATGTAATAGTATACTATTCTGACTATTAAACATCTGTTTAACTTTATATTTGGATATTCTTGGAAAATTCCAATTTATCCTTACTTACTATGGCAAGGTAGGTATGATGAAAGGCTCATATTTACTGAATAATTACCTTTTCATTATAACTACCTTACTTCAATAGAAAACCCAACAATATGCCAATGACATTTTCCACAGGACTGGAAAAAGCAAAATCCTAAAATTCATATAGAAACACAAAAGACCCCATAATATCAAAGCGATCTTGAACAAAAAGAACCAAGCTGGAGGCATCACAATATGATTTTAAGATGTATAGAGTCATGGTAACCAAAACAGCATGATATTGGCATAAATACAGACATACCAACCAAAAGAACAGAATAGAGATCCCAGAAATAAATCCATGTATCTACAGCCAACTGATTCTCCACAAAAGCACCAAAAACATTCATTGGGAAAAGGCACAGCCCCTTCAATAAATGATACTGCAAAAGCCGGATAGATATTCACATACAGAAGAAGAACATTTGACCTTTATCACTCACCCTGTATAAATCCAACTCAAAATGGATCAAAGCATTAAATGTAACATTGAAAACTTTGAAACTATTAGAAGGAAGCACAGAGGAGACTTTGTAAGACATTGGCATGGGCAGTGAATTTCTGGAAGGTCACTAACAGCAAGGGAAACGAAAGTGAAATTTAAAAAATGGATTACATCAAACTGAAAGTTACTGTACAGTGAAGAAAATAATGCACAGAAGGAAGAAACAACCTAAAAAGTTGCTACCTATAAGTCTGACAGTAAATAATAAACAAGGTGAAAAATATTAACAATAAAACCCAAGTAATTTATGTCCATAATATGGACCCATGACCTGAATAGACATGTCTTAAAAATAAATATATACAAATGACAAATATATGAAATTTTTTCAATAGCTTTAGCCATCTCAAAATATACATTCAAACTGCATTGATGTGCCATTTATTCTAGTAAAAGTGGTTATTAATAGAGAAAATGCTAGCAACAACTTTCCGAGAATTAACTTGTGTACTTGATTGTTAGAGATATTACTAATTCCAGACATTATGAACAACAATGCAGAGATGCCTGAAGAGTAGGAGTACAAGAAAAAGCTCTAAAATTAAATACTTATCTTATTTCTGAATATACGTCAAGAGGAAACAAAATTTCCATAGCAAATTGATATGTCTTCCCATGTTAATTGCCATAGTGTTCACAAAAGCCAAGATACTGAATCAGTCTAATTGTCCATCAATAGATGAAGAAATGAAATACATCTTTATGTATATAGATATATACATATATAAATAAAATACTTAAATATTGGTAGTTTTGTCTAACAGCCTACTGTTCTATCAATAGATGAATAGATAAAATTTTGTATTCCTAAGTGGTGGGATAGTATCCATCAAAAATAATTAAATGTTATTATTTGTTGTCAAATAAAAAATTTAATGACACTGTCAAGTGAAGAAGGCAGATACAGAAAAAACACTACCTGTTCTCTGTGATATATGGAATTTACAAAAAGATGTCTATAATATAAAATATTCCTAGAAATGTGAAGGCTGTGAAAGTTAACAAAATGTGTTTCAAAATGAGAGCAATATTCTGTTAGTTTTTTATATGGAAATATATGAAATTTCATTTACGTATATAATTAATATTTATGAATAAGACAACTCTATTGTCTAGTTGTGAGTTTCTATATTAATTACCCTTTGTTTCAAGCAACTCCTCTAATGATAATTCTTTAATGTACTGAACTATGGTTATAATACTATGCCATTAGGAGTAATTTTATTGCTACGTTCACTTAGCAGAATAAAATAGGTTTCCCCTTAAGACCTATGGCCAATATAGTCCCAGGTTCTTGGCTTCCTTAATAGTGAAGGGTACAGTTTCTAGCTCATGTGTGGTCCTTAATCTAATAGCAAATGTGGTTAGTTACATCTATAATATGTATGTTACACAAGTGCTAATATCTTACAAGAAGGTCACTATTGCAGCTCATGAAGTTTGTAAGTGAATGAGTACATCTCATCATGATAAATGCTAGTAAGGTAAGGATGGTGCTTCAACTTGAGCACCACCTAAATTTATCGACATCCAACAACATAAGTATGTAGTGTTTTGAGAAAAGGGGCATAACCTTTAGCATATGAATAGTAACAAATTATATAAGCAATTGTCTATAATGTTTGATAGGAATATATAACACTTTTGGACAACACTCAGAAGTATGTAACCCATTTCTGTGATTTTATTTAGTGACATATGTTGTCTAGTTTGTAATTCCACTTAAAACCATTTTGATATACATATATATATATATATTATATAACATATTATATATGTATATATTATGGGGCCTCTACGTTTTCTTTGACTGATCTATCAATTTCTTTTGCTTTATTGTCAAGATATAAAATGTTTCCCCATCCCCTATATTTCTCTTATTTAACCACCTCCCCTTGGTGGGGAGGCCTGATGACCCTCAAAGAAAGAACAAGCAGGCTACCAAGGTGAGACTTGATAGCCTATGACTATACAGTGGGGAAGTAGGTCCCCCTAGGTCTTAGACCTAAGAGAGGGGAATAGGGTGAAAGAGGGAGGGAGGGAGGAACAGGAGGATACAAGTGATGGGGTAACAATTGAGTTATAATCTGAATAAATTAATTAAATAAAAATAATAAAAATATGTGAAATGTTATTTTATTTTTACATATGCAAATGTATTATTACACATATATACAATAAACTACCTACAGCAAGAAGAACCACAAATAAATCAACAATTATATAAATGTTACCTCATAGTATTTTGGCTATTTATATTTGGCAATCTTGAAAAGAACATCGTTCCTATTTTGGTGCATCTAAAATTCTGAATATATAACAGTATCTATCATATCTTGTCACTATCAAATTAAAACATCTATCGATACCTAAAAAACATCTTGATCCCTAAATAATTAAGCTTAATTGTAAAACTAAACTATCTGGTCTTCAACCACATGGCAGTAAAATTAATTATCTGAGTAGAAAAGAAGGGCAAGTAAGCAGTTTCCACAATGAGAAAATGATAGGAAAAGTTTATGTCTGAAGAGTCATACAAATCTCTCTATAACCTTGGAGCATCATCTTCAGCCTTCTGGCTCAATATATCTGACAGACATACTTGTAAGGGAGGAACTATTGTTTACCCTGTCTTGGCAGAGTATGGCTGTCGACTCTGCCTGCATCCAAGCATGCCCATTTTTAGGCAGAATTCTGTATGTGACAGAAAGGAGGACATTTTACCCAGCAACTGGTTTGCCACATTTGAAGCTATCTCCATAAAGAGGTCCAATGATGCTCATCATCTTCTTTGAGGTGGGATGGGTGTTGCCAGGAGTTAACATGTTTTGTTATCAAAGCATCTTTAAACTAAATTTGTAGGTCTCTGAGGGTTTTGAATACCATACCTAACTATTCTTACCTTATTTACCTATAGAATCATATTTATCTGTTAAACCTAGGATATATATTGTTGTGATAGAAATAGACTAGTAATTGACATAGCCATGGTTTTTTCAACTAACAATTAACATGTATTACTTAATTACCTAAGCAGCCAACAATAGCATTTTCAAAGTATTAGGAATAAGCCTTATATTATGGGTTGTATGGGTACAATACTTCATATTGGAGTATATATATACTGTGTGAAGAATAATCTTACATTTGTACTCTATACAAAGGTATCAAAATTTAACTTATTTTTATCCTATATACAAAGTTCTATACCAGGGAATGAACAATAATCTTGTGAATAACAATTAGGATATTAATTGAGGAGTAATTTCAAGAATCTACTTTTTGTCCTATAATCCCTAAATATTTCTATAGTCCCCTTGTTTTTTTTCAAAGTCTATCTCCAAAGCCAAGAAAGAAATATAAAGGAAAAGAGAGACATCCCTGAGTCTATCCTTGATTTCTCTCTGAATGAGACCATTAATAACTTATAACCAACTCCCAATGAAAATAAACCTCTATATCCCAGGAAAGCAACCAAAAACCTACCCAACCCCCCTTAAGGGAAATAGAGCATTGTTCTCTTAAGGCTTCTTCTTGCTAATTTGGGATGAACAATACCTTTGTAGGGAAAATGGTTAAACAAGCTAGGAATAGCATTTGTGGTCCAGTTTCTAAATGTTGAGAAATTCCAGGTTTAATAAAAGTTCTGTGTGGCACAGTCTGAATTGAGATTGGAGCAATTGGGATTGGAGGCTTTCTTCGAAGCTGTCCTGAGAGCTGTCATCTTCTGATGAGGAACCAAAACTGAAGTACTTGGTGCTGGAACATGAAGGTTGCAAGATGTAAAGTATCCAGCATGCTGAGAGGAATGAATCCTGTCAGGTCTAATCCAGCGTCTGTGTCTCATTCTTTTGTTTTGAAAACATATAACTTCTCAAAAGCATTATACAGTCCTACAATTATAAATATGAGGTGTACTGAATGCACAGAACAACCAAGACTGAATCTCTGCTCTTTGAATGATCAGAAGACATTTGTAAATCTTTATCATGCCCCATAAAGAATGGTATCTAATAATAAATCACAGGGTTTCTGTACCCAACAAGAAGCATTTTCTATGCATAGACATTCATGTATCAGCCAGTCTCAGAGCTGTTCCCATGTAGTGGGATTAGCAATATAAGTTATGAGCTTTTTCTTCAGTTTGAATTTTTCACATCCTTATTGCAGACCCCTCATTCACTCACCTCTCTCCTTTTCCTCAGAAAGGGAGCTCTCTTCCCCTGACACCTGGTCTCAGTCTATCAAGAAATGTTCTATTTTTTGTTTTGTTTTTTGTTTTTGTTTTTTTGTTTTTTTTTTATTATTAATTTATTCTTGTTACATCTCTATGGTTATCCCATCCCTTGTATCCTCCCATTCTCTCATCCCTCCCATTTTCCCCTTATTCCCCTCCCCTATGACTGTTCCTGAGGGGGATTACCTCCCCCTGTATATGCTCATAGGGTATCAAGTCTCTTCTCTGTGACCTGCTGTCCTTCCTCTGAGTGCCACTAGGTCTCCCCCTCCAGGGGACATAGTCAAATGTGAGGCACCAGAGTACATGAGAAAGTCATATCCCTCTCTCCACTCAAGTGTGGAGACTGTCTTGTCCATTGGCAAGATCTGGGTAGGGGTTTAAATTTTACCACCTGTATTGTCCTTGGCTAGTGCCTTAGTTTGAGCGGGACCCCTTGGCCCAAATCTGCCTATCATAATGTTCTACTTGTAGGTTTCTAAGACCCACTGGATCCTTCTACATTGCTATTCTCACATGGTTCTCTCATCTAGAGTCCCAATAGGATGTCCTCCCCTCTGTCCCAGTTTCCTGGTAAGTGAAGGCTTTCGTGGGACATGCCCATTGGGCTAGTATGCAGATATAAGTGAGTATATACCATTTGAGTCTTTCTGCTTCTGGGTTAACTCACTCAGCTCAACCATGTTCATAGCCGCCTTATTCATAATAGCCAGATCATGGAAACAGCCTAAATGTCCCTCAATAGAAGAATGGATAAAGAAACTGTGGTACATATACACTATGGAATGCTACTCAGCTATTAAAAACAAGGAATTCCCGAAATTTGTGGATAAATGGATCAAGAAATGTTCTTAAGAGAAATGTAACTTGTCAAAAGACAAACAGTTGCATAGCCAGAGCTATAATTTTCTTAAAAATTATATTTTTATGAACTTATTAACTGAGCATACCTCACTTATAACCCAACTAACCTAAACAAGAGGAAAAGGAGATTAAAGAATATAAGAATGAAACCCTCTGGGTATCAGTTCCTAGGACTGATTCTCCTGGTGTAGTCAGCAGTATTTCTTCTGCTGGAACCTGGAGCAATAGTATCCCAGAGCCTCAGCAGGAGCCCAGAGCCTTCCCTCAAGTGGTTCTGTGTAGGAGTGTCTTGAAGTGGAGTGATGAGGAGCCAAACAATCCCAAGTCTCCAAAGATGCCAGCCTTCCTGTATTTGGCTCACATTTATATCTCCTCTCTGAATTTGTTCAAGGATGCTTTTCAGCAGGTAAGAACAAAGCTCCCCACAAAGTGGTTTGACTTCTAGGGGGATAAACATCACCTGTTCTCTCACAAGTCTGTTTCTCATCCTTCACTTGGGACCTAAACAAAAAACAGGTTTATCTCTCCTTCAGTCCATGCCTAAACTTCTGCAAGTCACCTGAGATCATCTCACTCTTTCTGTACCTAGGCCTCCTGCCATGAGCCATTCTGCCCTTCCCTTATTGTTTACTGCTCCCACCTTCCCTTCCTCATAAACTGCTCCCTCCCTCCCTCCCCTAATTCTCAGAAATGGGAGCACTCTTCTGCTAATGTCTGTCCTCTGCATATCAAATCTCATCTTTTTTTTTACCTGTATCCTCTTCCTATGTGGGTTGGCAAGGCTACCCTGCCAGGGGGATATGATCAACGTTGGGGGGCCTAGAGTTCATGTCAGAAGTAGTCCCTATGCTCCATATTGTGGGCCCCACAAGAAACTGTCCTGCCTTTCTGCTACATCTGAGCAGAGAGTCTAGGTTCATAGCATACATGGTCCTTGTTTGGTATCAGTCTCTGTATTGAGGTGTGGCTAACCTGTATTTGGTGGCTAATATCCATTGATGAGTGAGTATATACCATGCATATATTTTTGGGTATGGTTTACCTCACTCAGAATGATCTTTCTAGATCTATTGATTTGCCTGCAAATTTCAATTTTTCTCTCTTTTAATAGATGATTAGTATTCCATTGTGTAAATGTAGCACAGTTTCTTCTGCTGAGGGACAGCTATGTTGTTTCCAGATTCGGGCTATTACAAATAAACCTGCTATGAACATATGTGAGCAAATGTCCTTGTTGTATGGGTTTTTATTCTTTGTCAAAAATCAAGTGCCCATAGGTGTTTGGGTTTATTTCCGGTCTTCTGTGTGATTCAAATAGTCAAAGTAGCCTATTTCCTTGACAGACCATGCTGTTTTTATCACTGTTGCTGTATAGTACAGCTTGAGATCAGGGATGGAGTTTCCTCCAGATGATCTTTTATTTTAATTATTCTGTTTTTGTTTGTTTGTTTTTCCACATGAAGTTGCTAATTGATCTTTAAAGGTCTGTAAGGAATTGTGTTTCCAATTTTGATGGGAATTGTATTGAATCTGTACATTGCTTTTGGTAAGATGGCAATTTTTGCTATGTTGATTCTCCTGATCCAGGATCATGGGAGATCTTTCAATCTTCTGATGGCTTCTTCAGTTTCTTTAGAGACTTGAAGGTTTTTATACAAGTCTTTCATTGGCTTGATTAGAGTCACACCAAAACACACAAAGCACATTTGTGGCAAATGCGAAGGGTGTAGTTTCCTTAACTTCTTTCTCAGCTTGTTTGTTATTTGTATACAGGAAGGCTACTGAATTTTTTGATTTGATTTTGTATTCAGCCATCTTGCTGAGGTTGTTTATCAGTTGCAGGAGTTCTTTGGAAAAATGTTTTTGGGTCATTTGTGTACACTATCACGTCATCCATGAACAGTGATAGTTTGACTTCTTCCTTCTTATTTGTATCCCCTTAATCTCCTTTAGTTACCTTATTACTCTAGCTAGGACTTCAAGTACTATATTGAAGAGATCTGGAGAGAGTGGACAGCCTTTTCTTGTCCCTGATTTCAGTGGAATTGATTTAAGTTTCTCTCCATTTAGTTTGATGTTGGCTATAGGCTTGCTGTTCATCGCCTTTATTATGTTGATGTATGTGCCTCATATCCCTCCTCTCTCAAAGACTTTAACAAAGAATGGGTGTTGAATTTTGTCAAATGCTTTCTTGGCATCTAAGGAAATTATCATGTTTTTTTTTCTTTCAGTTTGCTTATATGATGGATTACACTGATGGATTTCCATATATTGAAACATCCCAGCGTGCATGAGATGAAGCCTACTTGGTCATGGTGAATTTTTTTTTGATGTGTTCTTGGATTCACTTTGTGAGTATTTTTGTGTTCATAAGAGATATTGGTCTGGAATTATCTGTCTTTATTGAGTCTTTCTGTGGTATAGGTATTAAAGTGACTATGGCCTCATAGAATGAGTTTGGTAATGTTACATTCATTTCTATTTTGTGTAATAGTTTGAAGAGAATTGGTATTAGGGGTCTGATAAAATTCTGGGCTGAATCCACCTGGCCCTGGGTTTTTGTTTGTTTGCTTGTTTGTTTTGTTTTGTTTTTGAGATTTTGATGACTGCCTCTGTTTACTTAGGAGATATAGGGCTATTTGGTTTGTTTACCTCACCTTGATTCAATATTGGTAGTTGGTATCTATCAAGAAAATTGTCCATTACATTTAGATTTTCAAATTGTGTGGCATATAGGCTTTCAAATTACAACCTAATGATTATTTGTATTTCCTCAATATCTGTTGTTATTTCTCCCTTTTTATTTCTGATTTTGTTGATTTAATTACTCTCCGTAGACCTTTAGTTAGTTTGGTTTTCAGGTGTGCTGTTAAGTTGATAGTATGAGATATCTCCAGTTTCTTTATAAAGGCACTTAGTGCTATGAACTTTCTTCTTGGCACTGCTTTCATTGCTTTACATAATTTTGGGTACAGTGTGCCTTCAGTTTCTTTGAATTCTATGAAGCTTTTAGTTTCTTTTTTTAAAATTTTATTCCTTACTCAAATATCATTAAGTAGAGAATTGTTCAGTTTCCATGAGTTTGTAGGCTTTTTGTTGTTTGTCTTTTTGTTGAGTTATAGCTTTAAACTATGGTGGTCTGTTAAGATGCAAGGGATTATTTCAATCTTTTTTTTTAATCTGTTGATGTTGTTTTGTGACCAAGTATATGGTCAATTTTGGAGAAGGTTCCCTGAGGTACTGAGAAGAAGGTCATACTGATCAAAAAAAGTGTGTGTTTGGTACCACCATCTTGTAACCTCCATCCAAAATTTTCTTTTCCATGTCTATTTCTTTGGTTGGTGAAGCTCACCTCTGAGCTTCTGTTCGACTTTTTGAACCTTTCACTTCTAGATTTATTATAGTTTGTTTTTTGTTTGTTTCTTTGTTCCTGATTCTATTTCTTTGTTAAATTCTTCTTTTATATCTTGTATTATTTTCATTATTTCATTCAGGTGTTTGTTTTTGTAATGATCTTTATTCAGACATATATTCATACCCTATTTAATGACTTTGAACATATTCATAACTGATATTTGAAGTCTCTGTTTTATACTTTAAATTACTTTTCTCATGGTATATTACAGTATGGTTGATGACTTCTGAGAATAGCATATGTGTTCTTGTTTATGCATTCTTATTTCCTTTTCACTGGAGTCTAATCATCTGGAGTTATGACTTCTGTGGTTTTGTTTGTGTAGATAAGAGGTCTTGACTTTGCTGTGTGGGTGTTAAGTTCTTTGATTGATGCTGCCCCAATCTGAAAAATTATAGATTAGAAGAACAATGATTGGTTTTTAGTCTTAGGATCACTCTGAGTTTTGAGCTTCTGACTGACTAAACCTGGATCTGGACTCACTTTGTAGACCAGTCTGTCCTTGAACTCACATTGATCTGCTTGCCTCTGCCTCCCAAGTGCTGGGATTAAAGGTGTTTATCACTACCTCTCTCATTTTTCCAGACAAGGCTTCTCTGTATAACCCTGGCTGTCATAGAACTCACTCTACAGAATAATTGGCTTTGAGCTCAGAAATTGCCTGTCTCTGTCTCCCAAGTGCTGGGATTGAAAGGGTGGGCCATCACTGCTAGTTTGCAGTCAATAATATTCAGACTGATTAATCCTGGATCTTAAGTTCTGGTTGGAATTATGTGTTCAGAATAAAGCTATCTTATATTAGTGCAATAATTTGGGAGTTTGGTGGGTTATAGGCTAACATGGTGAGAAGGACTGATTCTCTTGATCTCTTGAGCAGGATAAGGGGTCCAGCTCCACTTAAGTTGATAGAGGCCGAACTTTTGTTATGGTCAACTTTGTCAAGGAGTCAAAATAGAATGAAAGTGGACTAGGAAGAGGGTCTGAGGCTGTTGTATGGTGTGTTTAAATATATTCTGAATAGATGACCATGAGAGAGGGGAAGGAGGATGAAGATAATATACCTGGGTCTCAGCCAAGTGTGGCAACTATGTGGCTCCTAGTACAGAGACATTCTTCAATTTTGCAAGAGTCACAAAAGAAGTAGATGGGCTAAGAAAAATGGCTGTTGCACAGGGCAAAGGAAGAATACCTTAAATGTGAGCTTTGACCAAAATTTCAAAATATCTAAACCTCAGTTCCTATGGTTATAAAATGAGGATAGAAATATAAGCAGATAGTTTTCATGGTGGTTGTTAGATAAAAGCGGGTAGAGTAGTCATTTGGTCATAGTAAGAATGATATAAGCATTCTTTAGCTAAGTGTCATGCCACTCTTGAACTGAAAAGAGGCTAAAAATAGGTGATAAATAGCAACAGGAAAGGTAAAATGTGTTTAAATATAAATTTTATTAATTGGTGAGCCCAAAATGTATGCCAGCACCAATGAATATAAGGAAAGTGCTTAACTAAGTGAACATATGAAATTTTATTTTAGATTCTTTGAGCTTTTTATTATAAGATTTTAAGTGGGACCAATTCTCCCACCAAAAGCAGCTTTTTATTCATTTCATTGTCAGTAAAAATGACTTTTACTCATCTGAATGCACTCATGAGATCTGACAGTTTCATCATCTGAATAAATTGTTTTTTATTACATATGCTTTTACCATATATGTTTTCTTGCTATTGAAAACCAAGACATGCCCTCAAACAATCTAATTTTGTGTTTTCTTTTTTAATGGAAGTTTTAATGTCAATAATTTGTCAGGGAAAACTGAACAGTTTAGAAACCAATTTCAGAATGATTGAGAAAAATATTCTTTCTTGCTAACAATATTTTAGTTTTCCTTGGTTGATACATATATGGAAATAGTTTGAATAGCATAAACTAGTATTTTTGCCAAGGGTGTTTAAAAAAGTGATGAGAAATCACAGAAGTAGCAATTTAGAAAGTTACATTCCTAGAAAATGAAGTATCATGTTTCTAAAAGCAATGCCATTTGTCCTCTAATTTGAGAAAGGAAGCCACTCTATCAGTGGCATGAACAGTGAGGAGATAGCTATTTTAAAGGCTCTGGGGCCTAACATCGTAAAACTGCTTTAGTTTGTTCTTGTCGTAAGCCCTGTATAGGTCAACAGGAAGGTTTGATTTTTAGAATTACTCAGAAATGCAGACTGCAATCTATGTCCACAACATAATGGGAGAATGGAATTTGGAAACTACACACTAGCTATTGAAGTTTCTACTTTAAACAGAAGCTTGAAGTTATTCTTGTATTTTATTATTAAGAATTACACTTCCATTCAAGGAGTCTGGGAAGCACAATGATATTATGCATCAAAAATGAGAAGATCAGAAGGAAGGAGTGACAAAAAAGAACAAAGTCATTTGATAATAACTCAAGGAATCATTTTATTTTTTATTTATCCAAAATTAGATATCAAATTAAATGAAGAAACTTGGGTTGCAAACATATCACATAAGAGCCAGAGACTAAAATATATTCCAATACTAGGCACTAGAAAGCTCCTTTCAAGTATTTGGTCAGAATACACCAAGTGATTCCCAAAACAATAAAGGCTATTGCTGTAGCACTTGGATTCCTCTCAAAGGAAACACACTATTATTGCTGAACATACTATACATTTAGGACAGGACATAAACTATGTGAAGTAGATTGAATCTAAAACCTTTCTCCCTGCTATCTAGTTTCCATACTACCCGAATGTCCTACACAAGCTTCCAAAGTAGGAAAACAATTAGTACTAGTCATATCCAGCTATAAACCTCATCAATGACCAATAGAAAAATATACATCAATATGATATATTGTCACCTATATGTTGATCATAGCTAACAGCTACTCAAATGGAATTATCGTCAACTAAAAGGAGAAAAATCATATTTGTTACTAGAAACGTAGCCAACTACACCAGGAAAGTGAGGTAATAATCTTACAAGACAGTATACAACCTCCACTTCATTAGACAAGTATTATTCCATAACTACATTCTAAATCTTATTATTATATCCACAGAAAAGTGTAGCTATCACTCCTCATCAAAGAAGAATTTCATCACAACAAATGGACATTATAGGAAAAAACAAGGACTAGATAAAATGCAGAGATTAGTGGATATCAACTGAAGCAGAGATTCTGTATCTATGGCTCAGGGAACATTACATAAATTGTGTGTGTGTGTGTGTGTGTGTGTGAAGAGTCAGAATAACTAGAAGTATGTTGTGAGACTGCCTGTCTTATAAATTGCTGAATAAATTATTCACAAACAATTAAAATATCAGTTGACAAGGGGAAAAATCTCCTAGGGTCCCACTCCTAGACAAGGAACTACAGACCCCTACAAAGAACTATAGACCTCTAGACAAAGAACTACAGTTCCCATACCCCCTCTTATCCTATCCCCTCCTCTATTCCTCAGAAAAAGGAGCCCCCCCCACCCACATAACCACCTTTCCCAGCTCATTAAGTTGCATTAGGACAAAACAATTCCTCATCTCCTGTGGTCTGGTAAGGCAGCCCCACCAGAGGAGGAGTGATCAAAAAGTAGGCAATGGAGTCCATGTCAGAGACAGTCCCTGCTTCCATTATTAGGGGACCTATATGAACTCTGAGCTGCTCTTAGGCTACATTTGTGTAGAGGTCCTATGTCTAGTTTATTCATGGTTGGTAGATGATGCTGAAGACTCTGAAAGCCCCCCCTCAGGGTCCTGTTTAGTTGGTTTTGTTGGTCTTCTTGTGGAGCTCCTGTCATCTCTAGGTAATTTTCTCCTTCTCCTATTTTTCCACAAGTCTCCCTATGCATTGCCCAGTGTTTGGCTGTGAATTTCAGCATAGTTTTGGATCTAGTGCTGGGTGTAGCCTCTCAGAGGACAACTTTGCTAGGCTTCTGTCTGAAAACATAGCAGAGTATCCTTAATAGTGTGAGGGGTTGGATCTCTCCCATGGGGTGAGTTTCAGAGTGCTAAATATTGGTTTTGTCTTCATGGCATTCTCAGCTTGCTCTCTTATTGATCATGGGACTTTCATCCTAGAGAACACAGACAATAGCCAAAATTATCTTGGGCTTCCTCCATCAATCTTCAATTAAGAAAAAAAAAACTAAAGCCTTTTCAGCAGGAACTGAAATCAAAGACAAGAAATGGCTGTTCGCTCTCTCCATATCTGTTCAATAGAGTACTTGAAATCGTAGATGGAGCAATAAGAGAACTAAATTGGTTCAAAAGGATACAAATGGAAAAGGAAGAATTCAGAGTATCATTATTTGCAGATGATATGATAGTATACATAAGTGACCACAAGAATTCTACCAAGGAACTCCTATAGTTAATAAATACCTTCAGAAAAGTATTTGGATATAAACTTACAGGACACAATGAAATCACTGCTAAGAGGAAAGTTCATAGCACTAAGCACCTTCATAAATAAATTGGAGAGATTCCATACTATCAACTTAAGAGCACAGTTGAAAGCTCTAGAACAAAAAGAATCAGACACACCCAAAAGCAGTGCACAGTAGGAAACAATCAAACTCAAGGCTGAAATCAATAAAATGAAACAAGGAGAACAATTCAAAGAATCAACAAAATTAAGTACTGGGTCTTTGAGAAAATCAACAAGATAGACAAACCATTAGCCAATCTAACTAAAAAGCACAGGGAGAGAACTCAAATCAACAAAATCAGAAATGAAAAGGCAGGTGTAATAATAGACAGTGGAAGGAATCCAAATAATGATTAGGTCTTACTTCAAAAGGCTACATGCCACATAATTTGAAAACCTAAATGAAATGCACACTTTCCTTGATAGTTACAAATTTCCAAATTGAATCAAGATCAGAAGAACAAATTAAATCGTTCTATTTCTCCTAAGGATATGAGGCAATCATCAGAACTCTCCTACCAGTACCACCAACAACAACATCACCAACACCAACAAGAACAAGAACAACAACAACAACAGGAGACCAGGACCAGGTAGATTTCAGTACAGCATTCTACCAAACCTTCAGAGAACACCTAATAACAATTCTCTTTCTCTACATAAAGTAGAAACAGATCTAATTCTGTGAGGCCTAAAACACACAAAGACTCAACAAAGAATATTAATTTCTAACCAATTTGTCATATGAACATCGATGCAAAAATGAAATACTTGCAAACTAAATCCAAGAACACATCAAAGATATCATTCACCATGATGAAGAAGGCTTCATCCCAGGCATGCAGGGATGGTTCAATATATGGAAATCTATCAATGTGAGCCATCATATAAACAAACTGAAGAAAAATCACATGATCATCTCTTCAGATGCTGAAAAAGCATTTAACAAAATGCAACACCCATTCATGCTAAAAGTCTTGGGCAGATCAGGGATACAAGACACATATCTAAACATAAAAAAAGCAATACACAGCAAGGCTATAACAAAAATCAAAATAAACTTAAATCGATTCCACTGAAATCAGGGACAAGATGAGGGTCTCCACTCTCTCTATATCTCTTCAATATAATACTTGAAGTCTCAGCTAGAGCAATAAGAAAATTAAAGGATATCAAGGGGATGCAAATTAGAAAAGAAGAAATCAAATTATCACTATTCCTAGATGATAGCACAGTATGGATCAATGACCCCCAAAATTCTACTAAGGACCTCCTACATCTAAAACCTTCAGCAAAGTGGCTGAATACAAAGTCAACTCAACAAAATTAATAGCTTTCCTGTATACAAATGACAAATGGGCTTAGAAATAATTTAGGGAAACTATGCACTTCACAATAAAAGAAGCCACATAAAAGAAGAAGTATCTTTGTGTAACTGTCCTCAAGCAAGTGAAAGACTTATATAAAAACAACTTCAAGTCTCTGAAAAATGAAACTGAGGAAGCCATCAGAACATGGAAAGATCTCCCTTGCTCCTGGATTGGGAGAATCAACATAGTTAAAAATGGCCATCTTACTAAAATTAATCTACAGATTCAATGAAATTCCTATCATAACACCTACATAACTATTTACAGACGTTGAAAGATCAATTCTCAACTTCATATAAAAAACAGAATAACAAAAATAATCCTGTACAATAAAAGATCTTCTGGAGGAATCTCCATTCCTGATCTCAAACTGTATACAGAGCAACAGCAATAAAAATGGCAGGGTACTGGAAGAGAAATATACTGTTTGAGCAATGGAACTGAATTGTAGTCCCATAAATAAATCCACATACCTATGAGCACTTTATTTTTTGTGAAGAAGCCAAACTCATACACTGGACAAAAGATAGCATCTTCAATGAATGGATCTGGGCTAATTGGATGTCTACATGTAGAAAAATGCAAAAAGATCCATATTTATCACCCTGTGTAACACTAAATTCCAAGTGGATTAAAGATCTCAACATAAAACCAGACACACTAAAGTTCTTACAAGAAAAAGTGGGAAAGAGTCTTGAAGTTATTGGTACAGAAGACAACTTCCTGAACAGAACACCTATAGCTCATGCTCTATAGTCAATAAGTAATAAATGATGTGATCTCATGAAACTGAAAAGCATCTGTAAGGCAAAGTACATGCTCAACAGAACAAAATGATGGCCTACAGACTCAGAAAGCATCTTTACCAAACCTATATCTGAGAAAGTGCTCATACATAAAATATATTTAAAAACACAAGAAATTAAATACCACCAAACCAAATAATCCAATTAAAAATGGAGTACCAAGCTAAATGGAGAATTCTCAACAGAGGAATACCAAATGGCTGAGAAACACTTAAAGAAATGCTCAACATCCTTAGTCATCAAAAACATGCAAATCAAAACCACTCTGAGATTATATCTTACATCCCTCAGAATGTTTAAGATCAAAAACTCAAGTGACAGCACAGGCTGGCAAGGATATGAAGAAAGAGAAACACTCCTCCATTGCTGGTGGGAGTACAAATCACTTTTGGAAAACAATATGATGCTTTCTCAGAAAAGTGTGAATAATTCTACCTCAAGACCCAGCTATACCAGTTCTAGGCATATACCAGAAAGATGCTCCAGCACACAACAAGGACATGTGCACATCTATATTCACAGCACATTTGTTCATAATAGCCAGAATCTGAAAAAAACATATATGTACCTTAACTGAAGAATGGATAAAGAAACTATGGTACATTTACACAATGAAAAAACTATTCAGCTATCACAAACAAGGAAATCTTAAAATTTGCAGCCAAATGGATGGAACTATAAAAGACCATCCTGAGTGAGGTAACCTAAACCTAGAAAGATATGCATGTATACACTCACTTACAAGTGGGTATTAGCCCAACATAGACATCCTCTGAGAAACTTCACCTAGCCAGCATTTGGGAGGATACCAGAACTTGTAGCTGAGAGTTGTATGAAAGAGTGAGGTGGGGTGAAGGACTAGGAGGGGTCAAGAGCTCCTCAGGGAGACCACCAAGGCCAGTGATTCTAGACCTAGGGAGCCTGCACAAACTGATGCACCAACCAAGCACAATGTATGCAGAGTACCGAGAGGCCCTGTTCAGATATAAGTGATGGACACTACATTCTCTATGTGCATGGGGAGTTGGGAGATAGGACACTGCTTCTTATAGAAACTCTGGTGCCTGCAAATTGATCACTGCCCCTTGATGGTGAAGCCTTGAGGGCACACAGAGGAAGGGGATGTAGGCTACCCTGATGAGACCAGATGGGCTGTGATCAAACAGTTGGAGAGGAGGTGCCCCCATCAGTGGTGTAGGGGGTGGGAGTATGGCAGAAAAGGGAGGAAGGGTGGAAACTGGAAGATAAGAGTGAGGGGATAACAATTGGAATGTAATGTAAATAAATTTTAATAAAAAGAAATAATATTTAGTAACATGGAATAAATGGAAATGAATTCCAAAGTTATAAAACACAATTTAATGAGTTTGTAATAATAGGACAATACATTTTAAAATCATTATAGTTTTCAGGGCTAATCTTTTTACACTGGACAACCATTTGGTGTACTTTTCTCTGAGCATGACCACTTTTCCCACTCCCAGTTCTTATCAGAATATATACAAGTAGCATTATATGCACTGAGGTGATTTTACATATACTTGAAAGAACGATTAAAGAAAAGGAAGCTACAGACTTATGGGAGAATGGGGAGGGTTATATGGAAAGACTTGGAGGAAGGAAAGGAAAGGGAGAAATATATTTATATTATAATCTCAAAAAATAAAAACAAAAGCAAAAAACAATATTATGGTAGTTTGAATGAGCAATTTCCCTCATAGACTCATGTATTGGAATTGAACACTCACCAGTTGTTGGCACTCTTTTGAGGAGTTTCTGGAATCTGTAGGAGATATTCCCTTCATTAAGGATATATATATCACAATTTAATGGCTTTGTGGGTTTATAACCATATAGATGAACTGTGTTCTATATTAGGATCCTGAATGAAACACTATCCAGTTATTTGGGGAAATACTTTAAAGTGGTAAATTTGGAAACAATAAAATGAGCAAAGTCCACTTAGTTTCTCCTTTCCTTTTGTACGTGGGCCTTCTGAAAAGTCAATGCATTATTCTCTGCTACCATGTGGACACAGCAGGATAGAGCTTCAGTGTTTGTATGTAATGTAACTAATGCTCAGGTTGAGGTTTAGAAAGACTTTTAGCTTTTAAAGTAATTTGTAGTTGCAAAGTAGAGTTTGAAATCAATTAAAGTACTTAAAAGGTGCTATTTATTTGGGTCACCCATAGGGCCCAAGCATAGTTTTTGACTGATCAAGGACACCAGGTTAAACTTCATAAATAAAAGACTATTTCATATTTTAATTATAGCCTACATTTCTCTTCTAAAATTATTACACATATCTATTTCTTCAGGCATATGAACAGATAGTAGCAAAAAGAAATCTCTTACTCATCTTAAACTAATTTATTCTATAAAATAGTTGGTTTTTAAAACTGAGAAGTTTATTCAATTAATAAATCAGTAGTAATGAACTACCAAACATCAACAGATCTTAAACAGGCTTTAAAATAATAATATGTAAAAATTTCATGTGAGTAAGTTGGAGGTGTCATGTGTAGTAAAAATGGGGAAGAAGTATTGAGAGAAGATCCTTCTTTAGCACTAATTTTCCAGTCACTGTTCTCATAATTGCTTTAATTTATTTAGGATATAATTTTGGTTCTCTCATCTAGAGTCCCAATAGGATGTCCTCCCCTCTGTCCCAGTTTCCTGATAAGTGAAGACTTTCATGGGATATGCCCCTTGGGCTAGTATGCAGATATAAGTGAGTATATACCATTTGAGTTTTTCTGCTTCTGGGTTAACTCACTCATTATGATCATTTCTAGTTCAATCCATTTGTCTACAAATTTTGGGAATTCCTTGTTTTTAATAGCTGAGTAGTATTCCATAGTGTATATGTACCACGGTTTCTTTATCCATTCTTCTACTGAGGGACATTTAGGCTGTTTCCATGTTCTGGCTATTATGTATCTAATAATTGGTATGACCAATATTTGATCAACTAACAATTAACTTGTATTACCTAATTATCCTAAGCAGCAATAACATTTAAATCATTGGAAGTAAAACTTGCATTATGATTGAGTTTTCTGTGTACAATACTTCATATTAGAGAATAAATATATATAATGTCTGAAGAAACTTCTTCAATTTGAATTCTATACGAATGTATCAAAATTAAGCTTATTTTGCATCAATACACATTCTATAACAGTGAATGATAATAATCTTGTGAGTAACAATTAAGGAATAGAATTGAGGAGCAGATTTAATAATCTACTTTTTGTCTCATCATCCCTATATATTTCTCTATTTCCAACCCCTATCTCCAAAACTAAGAATGAAAGATAAAGGAAAAGAGAGATATCCCTGAGCCCAACCTTGTTTTCTTTCTGAATATGACAAATAATAACTTATAACAGACTCCCAATGAAAATAAACATCTATAGCTCAAGAAAGCAATCAGAAACCTACCCAAAACCCCTTAATGGAAATGGGATATCATTCTCTTAAGGTTTCTTCCAGCTGATTTGGGACCAATAATAGCAATGTAGTGACCAAAACAAAATTGGGAAAATGGATAAATAAGCTAGGAACAACATTTGTGGTCCAGTTTCAGGCTTAATTAGAGTCCTGTGTGGGACAGTCTGAAATGCTAGTCCAATTTGGGATCAGAAGCTTCCTTGAAGTTGCCTGGGAGCTGTCTTGTTCTGATGAGGAACAGGAACTGAAGCATTTGCTGCTGGAACATGAACGATGCAGGATGTAAAGTGTCCAGCATGCTGAGAGGAATGCATCCTGCCAGGTCTGATCCAACGTCAGTGTCTGGTGCTTTTGTTCTGAAAATGTAAATTTTCTCACAAGCATTATACAGTCCTAAAGTTATAAATGTATGTGGTGTACTGGATGCACAGAAAAATTAAGGCTGGTTCTCTGCTCTTTGTCTGAACAGAAGAAATACAACTTTAAATCTTCTTAATGCCATACAAAGAATGGATTCTGTAACCAACAAGAAGTCTTGTCTATGCCTAGGTATTCATGTCTCATCTGGTTTCAGAGCTATTCCCATGTAGTGGGATTAGCAATATAAGTGACCTGCTTGTTCTCCAGTTTGAGATATTCACATATTGATTATAGTCCCCTTTCTCATGGCCTCCTGATCCCCCCCTCCCTCACTCATCACCATTCCCTCCCATCATTAGAAAGGGTAGCACTCCTCCCCAAACATCTGACTCCAGCCTATCAAGTCTCATCTGTACTGTTTGTATCATCTTGCTCTGTGGCCTGGCATGGACACCCTACCAGTGGGAAGTGATTCTTTTAATTAAATTTTTTGTGTGAAATTAATAAAAAGAAACAACACAAGAAAAACATAAATAGAAGTTTTCATTTCCAAGACTTAGTGACACTGGGAAGGAATGGAGAAAATGTGTGAAATTTAAGAAAATGTGCTGGGCATGCAGGTGGCAGAAACATTTGCAAGGATTTCTTGCAGAGAGTCAAGGGAGACAAAGCTTTGAAATACTAAGATTGCATTTCTTTCAAATCTGCATATTCTGCAGCCCTTAAGCCATTACCTGCAGCTGAGGAGTTCCAATAAAAGTGATTTAAAAACTCATTCTGGCTGCTTCCAGATGCCTGTCCCCTGAGGTTGCCACCACACATTATTTAATATGAGCTTGATGGTTTCAATCCTGTTCCTGATGTATGATTCAACTCCTCTATAGGCAGCTCCTTCTGTCTGTAACTGACAGTATGTTGCTAATGACTGAATCTTTGAAAAAAATCCTACTGGTTTTTGACATCTATTTCCTTTACATTATCCATGATTTATTTTATTCCTTTCTACATTTGTGTATTTATATTCGTTAATTTATACCTAAATCTGAATCTGTTGAATTCTATCTTAAAATGCCACCTGACAGAATATTCCATCAAAAGAACTAAGAAGAAGAAGAAGAAGAAGAAGAAGAAGAAGAAGAAGAAGAAAGAAAGAAAGAAAGAAAGAAAGAAAATATGACCATGACTCTAGAGTCCTATTACTTTTCCAAAAAGCAAAAAAGAAAATTGCACTTTATGCATCTTCTCAAAATGTATGATACTAATAGGATACTAGTGCTGGAAACAATTAGATTGTGTGTACATACAGCAAGAAATAAATTACATAAGATGTTTCTAATGTTGTTTACAAATACATAATTTTTAAATGATGCGAATGTTGATGGTTCTTAAAACACATCCATAGATGTAGATGTACATTAAAATATTTAAGATGGAATTACCCTATTAATGACAATGATGCTCCGATTTGACATTAGTAGCTAACAAGAAATTAGCACAGTTCCAGGAGGGTTGTCAGCGGATAAATTATGAAAGACCCTCAAGCAATGAAGGATACTGCCAATGCTCTTGTTTACTTTCCATAACTTAACAGTAAGAGCATGCCTCTGAAGACAAACATGCTTTAGTCATAGAACATAGGTATCAAGCAGGTACTCAATTCCTATTGGGTAGCATTCATAGTAAGATTCAAGCTACCAAAGGAGAAAAGTATTAGTCAATCATATCACCTATGAAACCTGTGGGCTGCAGTAATTACTGGCCTAATAAGACATGCCCACAAAATCATGGGACTAATCAAACTCTTTATTAAATTGTATTTAAGTCCTACTTCACCAGGTGAAACCTATATCTGAAAGCATTATTGTTGGCCAAAAAAAAAAATCTATGGCTAGATAGATCATAAGCCCTAGGATGGAACCTATTATTATTATATGTTGCTAGATGGAATGGATATAAAATCAATTCCTAATGAATTATTATTATATCCATATATTAAGACATACTTTAATTCTCAATAGAAAAATTGTTACAGTAGATGTTGACTAACACAGAGAGCCACAACTGACCAAGGTGCAGAGAATAAGTAAATGCAGAAATTCAGTTTCAAAGAGAAAGTATATATTTCACTCCTTCCTCCAAAGGCTCAGTGTTCATTGTAGACAACTGAAAAGAAAGAGTGTTAGAGGCAGAGGTGTTGCATGACTACAAGAAAATAGTATGTTCTGGCACAGAGGGATGGCTGCAGATATGAATTTACATACTTTATGACAACATACAGAAGCCCTGTACAAGCCAAAGACTGATTAAATCTCAGAATGAAGATGGAAGATGGGCATCAAGTTGTACCCCTAGTGAAAGAACTACTGACAAACTTGGAGAATAATGGTAGGTTTTCTTTAAGAAGGTAGCCCCTAATTAGTCAACTACATTACAGTAGAAGAGCATATATCCAAGAATAATTGAGCACCACAGATTTTCCATGGTAGGGAAAAAAAGACACAAACCCATCCACATTCATAAAATGCTATTTTTCTTATCAAAGTAAAAAGTCTGTCTTATATTTACAATCATTACCTTCTTTTTCCTTCTTTAAAATTCTTTGGTGAGGAGATGCTTGTGGAGTTAGGATGAAGATAAAGAAAAAATACATTCGTGTTCTATCTGAGCCACTGTAGGGCCTTATCTTCCTAAAACTATTTCAATGAGTCTAATTGTATACCTATACAGAATATTTCATTTCTTGTACATTTATAAATCAGGACTGAATTTTTGTGAGAAACTGTCTTAATGTACTTTATATACCTGTTTTATTAATCCCTTTCATAAAAAAAGGTATACAGAGAAATAGACGTGTGTAAGCAAAATTAGGTTTACATACATGTTGATTTTGAGGTTCATAAATAGTTCTGGATGCAAATACCTGGTTGGTTTTCAGTAGCTGTGGGCATAGCCAGAGCAAAGGGAAGTGGAGTGAATCCAATTCCAAGCCTCTGAGTATCTATTTTCCTCTCAGTATTCCTCTTTGCCAGTTTGGCAGTTGATCTGTGCTAATCAAATCCATCAGGGATTGACAGGTGGTGAGTGGGTAATAGAATTTCAATCTATTTAACATAATCGTAGTATTTTGTGCAATTCCCAGAAAATTGTATGGTATTATTTTAATAAGTGAATTAGCAAAAGTGAGCACTTCACAATTTTCACTGTTAATTATTTAAAGTACTATTTAACTTCATTGACCATGTTGGTCATAGGACATGCATTATTTACATTCCAAGCACATTATTAACAAATAAGAAATAAAATTTCAAAAATTCTTTACTTTTGCATCAACCAATGAAAAAGGTATATTGCAACTGATAATTGGGCCCTTCATACAAGCAGTTTAATTACTCTTATATGTGAAACTATGTAAGAATATTAATCCAGCAACATAGCTACTCTGGCATTGGTTCAGATCCAGTGACCTAGGTCTGTGTGATCCAGTTGGAATAGTCATGCCCTTAATAAATATCTTTATTCCTTCTGGCTGAAATACAAATCTCTAATCCCTCTGTCTGGAATATGGACATGCCTTTAGTACACCTTTAATCCCAAAAAATGACTTCTGAGTAGATTAAATGACAAATGAGAGAGAGAGAGAGAGAGAGAGAGAGAGAGAGAGAGAGAGAGAGAGCTACTTAACTACTTAAGAGCAGCACATGAAGAGATTTAGACAGTACAGTACCACACAGTACTGAGGAGTGGAGTAAAGTACAGTACAGAAACACAGTAGAGTTCATGCAGTCAGGTTGAGTTCTGGCAGTTTGGTGTGGTTCAGTTAATGAAGTTCAGGGGCAAATTTTCCAAGCACAATAATTCAGTGAGAATACTAGAAAAGTCTTTCTGAAATAGTTAGCTTGGAGAGGAGTTTTACACCAGAATAGCTGAGTTGAAGCAGCAAGGCAAAGTTTAGTAAGAACTAAATAGGGTGAGTTTATTCAGCAGTAAGTCTAGGAGGCTAAAAACATCATAGGCTAGCTTAGCAGACAGAGGCTGGAAACTGATGCCTTCACTGCCCAGGCTTGCAGAAAATAGATTGTATGGAGACTACAAGCTTTCAGGCCTAGGCCTAAGGCTATTTAGATAGAAACACTATGGGTTCACCCAAAGCCACTATTTGTAAAGCTTGGCTATGACGTTTATCTCATTCCATTATCTAAGGAAATAAAAACAACATTTACCACAGAATTAATATTCTACATCCTACATTTTCTGTTCATACTACATGGTCTCTTACATGTCCATAGATGAGTTACTACAATTCATCCCAGTAACTATTTTTTTGCTTTTTGTGCATATGTATCATAGAAACATGAGTGTACAAGTAACATTAGAGTACGTATTTCACTTCACATGGACAGTAGTAAACATGACTAGCTGCTTTTATGATAGTGTTGTCAATAACAGATTTTTAACATAGTTCTAAAAATGTGAGCAATATCATGTACTTAAGCTAAGATCTTCTGAATTGTTACCAATGTTCAATTAATATAAAAACCAAGGGAAACATGAGATGTTTGGTGTATGTACACACATTAAATGCCGTCTTTTGTCCTGTTTACTAGGATTGTATATAGGAAAAATATTATCAATACATACTCTAATGGAAATAAAAATTAATTTTCTTTGATTAAAAAGTCACTCCGCCAGGCATTGTGGTGGCACATGCCTGTAATCTCAGCACTCTGGGAGGCAGAGGCAGGCAAATCTTTGTGAGTTTGAGGCCAGCCTGATCTACAAAGTGAGTCCAGGACAGACAAGGTTACAATGAAGAAATCCTGTCTCAAAAAACCAAACCAAAACAAAACAAAACAAATCAAAACAAAACAACAACAAAAAATCCACCAAAAAGTCATTCCAGGAAATCACTACAGAAAGCATTATGTACAAAGTAGTACATGTTCTGATCCTATCTCTGAATGTATAAGGTAACCAATATTTTCATATAAAGATCACTGGGAGAAATGAGTCAGAGCCATCTGAATGGATGTACTAAAAATTGTTGTACTTTTGGATGCTTGTCATCCAAGGAATAATTGTGTAGTGTATTACCTGGAATTATCATCCCACATTTCAAAGTTGTACATTCCTTTCCTTTCTTATAGACCACAGGATAATATGTATAAAAATTAGATTATTCCACTCTTGAATCTAAAGTGAATGACAAAAAGAAGTTATGATAGTTAAAAGTAGTTTAGTTTACATGCTACTATATCTAGAAGTAACACTTTTTTTCCAGAGAAGTGGGTACTTGGAAATACTGATGATTCCATCAGAGACAGATTTTTCATTTAAAAAATGTATTTATTATAATTTATTCACCTTGCATCCCAATTATTATCCCCTCTCTCTTATCTTCCAGTTCCCATTCTCCCTTTCCTGCCCTATTCCCCTTCCCTAGAGATCTGACATGGGGGAAGTCTTCTCCCCCACTGTCTGATCACAGTCTATCAGGTCTCTTCAGGGTAGCCTGCATCCCCTTCCTCTGATTTTTCTGAATAATGAATTATTGTATATCCAAAGCTTTCTTGTATTCAGAAGTCTATATGCCAGTATAACATTTTAATGAATCTGTTTGTATTGCCTAGAATATTTACAATATTTTACTATTACTACACTGTAAAACAATGTTATATTCCATACAATATTTCCTGATGTCTTTATAGTAATAATGCTTAACAAGGTGCTTATTGTGCCTTCTGGAGATCTCAAGAATGTATTATACATTTGGCATAATAACCCCTAAATAGATAATTAAAATTTCCCAAAGAGTATCATTATTTCTATTTTGGGAATGGATCATGTTTTCCCACAGAAAGAAAACAATGTAAGAAAATGGTTGGTCATAATAGTTATAGCTTGATGTAGAGATCATGAGTTCAAGAAACATATCACTTTAGGATTTAACTTTTTTAAGGTTATATAATTTTTCAGTAATTTGTTTATTTAAATGGTTCTTTATAAAATATCAGACACAGATTAACATATGTCAGTTTTTACTAAGAATAGTAACTAAAAGTCTTATCAGAATTTTTCAATTTTTTATTATGTTTTCATTCTTTGATAAGTTCACACATGGATATCCAATATTTGGGACATTTTATTTTATTTTTTAATTGTTTTTGCTAATTTATTCAGATTACTTCTCAATTGTTATCCCATCACTTGTGTCCTCCCTCCCTTCTTTCCCACTTTCACTCTATTCCCTCAGCTATTAAAAACAAGGAAATCCCGAAATTTGTGGACAAATGGATGGATCTACAAATGATCAGATGGAGTGAGTTACTCCAGAATCAGAAAGACTCACATGGTATATACTCACTTATAACTGGGCACTAGCCCAAAAGGCATGCCTCATGAAAGTTTTCACTTACCAGGAGATTGGGATAGATGTGAGGACATCCTACTGGGGGTCTAGGTAAGAGAAATATAGGAGAATGGGGAAATAGAAAGATCCAGAGGGTCCTAGAAACCTACAAGAAGAACATTGTGATGGGTGGATCAGGGCCCAGGGGAGTCTGCTCAAACTACTGCACTAACCAAGGACAATACAAGTAGTAATCATCGAATCCCTACTCTGATTTGAGGCATTTTATTCTGCCATTATTTCTCATCCCTACTATTGCTCATTTCAATTTTTAACTCCAAAAAATCCCTCGTGGTCTATATTGCATACCGGTTCTAACTCATAATTCCTAGACTGTTTTGGTTAATTTGTAGCAAGTCAGAAAGAGAACATTAGATGGAGCAAGAGATGAAAAGAGAAAAAAGGGAGTGGGAATTGTCGAACCCATGTGATATGTAAGCAGATAGGGTAATACTGGAGAGAAATATTTAAAAAGGAATGGAGGTTACGAGATAGATAGGAGGAATGAGCGGGGAGAAGGTTTAACTGAAGGACTATGGATAGTTCATGGATTCTTGGAGAGAGGACATAATTTTCTTCAGTAATGTAGGCACTGATAAATTACACATGTTCCAGTAAACATCCCTTCAATTATGCTCATGAAAACAATCCTAATTAAACTCAGTGGGTCAAAACAAAAGTAAAAGAAGGTAGGTTTTTAGAACTTTAATCTTTCATTTCTTCCTTCTTTCCTTCCTTTCTTCCATTCCTACTCCATATTCTCTTTTCTCTTTCTTCCTATTCTTTTGGCAGGACTTTATGAATCGCAGACTTTCCTGAAACTCACTATGTACCTGAGGGTTAACTTGAATTTTTGAATTTTTGATACTCTTGCATCCAAGCCATAGTGCTGGAATTAATACCCAGTTGGTTTGAATGGTGCAGTGCATAGATATCTTGGTTTCACACATGGTAGGCAAGTACTCTATCAGCTGTTCTTCATTCCAGTGGGGTTTAATTTTGACTCTGTGACTTATTCCTTTTCTCTGAGGTAAATTATTCAAGTCTTACAACCTGTTATGAAATGTTTGTTAGAGCAATATTACATGTAGTATTATAACATCAGAAAGTGTGATATAAGTATCATAAACTTAGTAATGATAAGCATGATTTAGCCCAGGATGGCCTCGAACTCATGATCCTCCTGCCTCTGCCTCCTTCAGCAAATCCTACATGAACTCTGGTGCCCTATATTTGACCATATCCCTTTGATTGGGAGGCCCGGTGGCACTCAGAGGAAGGATAATAGGCTATCAAGAAGAGATTTGATACCCTATGATCATATAGTGGGGGAGGAGGTCCCCCTCAGTCAGACATAGGGGAGGAGAATAAGGTGAAAGCGGGAGGGAAGGAGGAACGGGAGGATACAAGGGATGGAATAACAATTGAGATGTAATAAGAATAAATTAATAAAAAAGTAAAAAATATGAATGGTTTATCATTTAAATAATGTTTAGAAAAAGTCAGAACTGTATACTATAGATTTCTTCATTTTGTTTTATATATTGTTATTAATTACTTTGTTTATTCACTTTACATCCTGTTCATACCCCCATTTCTCCTGTGCCCCAAGTCTAACCCTCCTTACTTCTGTCCTTATCTCCCCTTCCCTATTCCTCAGAAAAGGGTGGCCCTGCCATCCACCAACCACAGCTGATCAAGTTGCATCAGGACTGAGCACATCCTATTCCCTTGTGGTGAGGCAAGGTAGTCTCACCAGAAGGAAGTGATAAAAAAAAGTTGGCAAGAGAGTCAATGTCAGAGACAGCCCCCACTCCCACTAATAGAGGACTCACATGAAGCCGGAGTTTCCCATTGGCTCCATCTGTGTAGAGGCCTACATCGAGTCCATAAATGGCCCTTGGTTGGTGCTTCCATTTCAGAAGCCTCTCTGGGCCCTGGTTAGTTGGCTTTGTTGGTCTTCTTGTGGAGTTCCTGTCACCTCCAGGTCCTTTTCTCCTTGCCCCTACTTTTTCACAAGACTCCCTATGCATCACCCAATATTTGTCTGTGAGGCTCAGCATCTGTTTAAAAGTACTGCTGGGTGGAGCCTTTCAGAGGATAGCTATGCTAGGCTCCTGTCTGCAAGCATAGTAGAGTATTGTTAATAGTGACAGGGATTGATTCTCTTGCAAGGGGTGGGTCTTGTGTTGGGCTAGGCACTGGCTGGACCTTACTTCAGCCTCTGTTCTACCTTCTCTATCTTCACACCTGCACCTATTGTAGATTTCTTTTTGTGGTAAAAGTATAGATGATCATCAAAATGAAATATCGAAGTAAATTGCATCCCTATGCTAAAGGTAATAGACAAAGAAACTGAAGAGCAGAAGGGTTAACATTTGCTCAAGGACACACAATTATTACATCCTTACAGTTGCCAAGAAATATAAACATCTAAAGTATTCATAAGCTATGGATAAAGAAAATACATTGCATGAATTATAATGTTATTTAGTAATAAAAGAATAAAAGCTGGTAATTGTTGTGCAGTGGATGAATCTGGAGGTCATTATGTTAAGTGAAAGAAGCAATACTAATTAAGACAAAGGCCTTATAGTCTCTTTCACATAAGTAAACAAGCAAAAAACAAACAAACAATAAAAAAAAACAGGATGCCATGCAGGTTGAGAGTAGACTATTAATAGATAGATCCAAGTCTTGGGACAGTTTAGCAGAGACAGCACTGGGAAAAAGTTGATTGCTAGTTATGGTTACAGGTATATAGGAGTGAGAACTCCTAATCATTTATCATACCAATGTATAATTTTTATAGATAATAATTAGGTACTATATATTTAAATAAGCTAAAAGAAATATTTTGTTTCATCAGGAAGAAGGTAAGTGTTTAAGGAGACAGATTTGCTTATATTCAGTTAAATATTATAATATATGTATATATGTATATATATGTGTGTATGAATATGTATGTACACACACACACACACATATATATATATACATATATATACACACACATATTTTTTTCACATTGGCCCAGTAATATGTATATTTTTCTGTTTTTCCTTAGTACTTAAGTTTAACTAAATTCTTTCAAATCTCCATAAAAAGCCCTTTTCTCTCTAAGTTGCTTTTGGTCATGGTGTTTCATCACAGCAATAGTAACCCTAGCTAGGACACAGGTTTGCTATGTTTCTATGATGATTATCTGAAAAATGACTGAAGAACAAGAGAATACAATATAGTCATTCAGAATAACAAATGTCATGATTTCCTATTAGCCATTGCAAGAGTTGCATGCCCACTGCTATGCATAACAAATTCAATTGTGATGAGGATAGATAGCTAGTTGGAGTTTGTTCACACCTAAGACATGAGTTAGAATGAAAAAGGTTCATGTGCATAACATTCATCATGTTAACCTCTGATTTTGTGGGGTAAAGTGAACAAAAGAGAGGACAAGTTAAAGATGTTGTCTTCTTATTTCTTATTGACAGCAGGGGTAAGTACAAATTAGATCTGTGATAGCATTCTGATGCTGGATCCAATATTCTAGGACCCCTTGGAAGCATTGGAAATTGAGAAAAAAGAGAGATTGTACAAGTAAGTGATAGAAGATACCTATAAGATTGAAAGTTTAATAATGAAGAGAAAATTCATGATTCAGCATGCAGATGAGTACTTTCTTAATGCCCCAGTGTAGAAGAATATGATACTTCAGTAGTATACTGCCTCTGAGCTACTCAAATTAGGATAGTCATGTAAAAAAGAAATAAGAACCTCTTATGACGTAGGCAGGGAAAGCATGGGCATGGGGCCAGATAAGATCCATCTGAATACTCTGGAACAGAGAAAATGATTTGTAACTACATGCAGCTCCTTGAGAGAAAGAATGAATAATCTAAGAAGATACAAAGATAATTCAGTCCTTGCTAGAACGGCACAATTTCCCATGTATAGTAGATACTATAAGATAGAAGATGAGAGATTTGCATTACTAAGAGAATGAACCATGAAAGATGTGATGTTTGTTAACCAGTTCACTGGGTGGGACAGGCCTGTACTCACTGAAAAAATGTAGAGGGAAGTTATGTCAGCAAGGATTCAAGTATTATTATAGTTGTTTGGTAAAGCCCAGTGGAAGATGAGATATTCATGAGTTAAGAGGCCTTTGAAAGACTTGAGTAACAGAGTAGCCTGTTAATTGGTACAGAGAAAATCAGAAAGAGATGAGAAAGGGGATGTGTCCTGGTCATTGGAGGTCAAAACATATAAGCTTTTCTTTGATCCAGAAGTACTAGAGTTAAATGAAGAGAAAGCAAAGTGCTGTGCCAGTCAGCCTCTGGAAGGCTTTATAGCCTGAAGAATGCTTTGAAAATGCATAAATGATAAAACAATACAGGTTAAAGGGAATGTGCTTGCTTCATGTATGGGCAATTATCCCTCAAAACTATGCACTCTACTCTGCCATAAGAGAGTGTGCCAGAGATATAGACTGTTTAAATAGATCTCAGGCCTCTCAGAAGACATCTGAGGCTAAGGGGGATTCAATGGCGGTGGCTTTGATTATTTTTTGGAGGGATGACTTTTATTTCAGTGTCAGGGTCCAAATCTGGGACCTTGCAATTGCTAGGCAAGAGCATTAGGTTTAGGTTTAGGGTTAGGGTTAGGCAAGAATGTTAGCATTGAACTAATCTATCTATTCAATACTTGCACCCTTGAAATTTTTTTTTATAATAAATAATCTGCCAGTGTGTCTGATTTACTATTATTCTCAATTGATGAGCACTCGTGCTTATTTGTTCTATCTGGTAGATTTATTATTTGCATTAAATGAGATATTATTGATGCATACTTCTTATTATCACTCACAATTCATGATCAATAATGATTAGTATATGATCCTTTCCCCTCCTCTTCTTCATCCTTTTGGATTATATATTATGGAATGTAAATATTTATCAGTACCTGGTATACTAGCTTACTAGGCAGTGAACTTGTATGATGTGAATATTGGAAACAGTGTTTGCAAGTCCTTGATGATGTTACTATCTCTTTTGGTTCTAGGTCTTCCTCTATAAAAGGTAAAAGGGTTACACAAGTTAAAAGCCTTTACTATACTTATGAAACTATTTGATTGTATTTAATAGGGGGAAAGAGAGACAGAGGAATAAAGAGAGAGAATGTTAAATTATTTTTTAAATTTTATTTTATTAATATATTCATATTACATCTCAATGGTTATCCCCTCCATTGTGTCCTCCCATTCCTCCCTCCCATTTTCCCCTTACTCCCCTCCTCTATGACTGTGACTGAGGGGGATCTCCTCCCCCCTGAATATGCTCATAGGATATCAAGTCTCTTCTTGGTAACCTGCTGTCCTTCCTCTGAGTGCCACCAGGCCTCCCCATCCAGGGGACATGGTCAAATATGAGGCACCAGAGTACGTGTAAAAGTCAGACCCCACTCTCCACTCAACTGTGGAGAATGTCCTGTCCATTGGCTAGATCTGGGTAGGGGTTTGAAGTTTACGGCCTGTATTGTCCTTGGCTGGTGCCAGAGTTTGAGTGGGACCCCTGGGCCCAAATCTGCCTATCATAATGTTCTACTTGTAGGTTTCTAGGACCCACTGGATCCTTCAACTTTGTTATTCTCACATGCTTCTTTCA
The DNA here is from genome assembly GCA_907169655.1 of Acomys percivali. Lineage (NCBI taxonomy): Eukaryota > Metazoa > Chordata > Mammalia > Rodentia > Muridae > Acomys > Acomys percivali. The sequence continues at coordinate 70,739,518 of OU015760.1, read as the reverse complement.
TCTAGAGTCCCAATAGGATATCCTCCCCTCTGTCCCAGTTTCTTGGTTAGTGAAGACTTTAATGGGACATGCCCCTTGGGCTAGTATGCAGATATACGTGAGTATATACCATTTAACTCTTTCTGCTTCTTGGTTAACTCACTCATTATGATTATTTCTAGTTCAATCCATTTGTAAAACACACACCATGGTGTTATGCATTTAGTACAGTACACTGAATATAATGGAGGCTCAACAGATAGACTTTGACAAGATGTTAAGTTTAAGGTTTTTTTTTTTTTTTTTTTTTTTTTTTTAATGAGGCACTACACCAGCCGGGATTGCTATCACATGTCTTTAATCCTAATACTTAAAAAAAATAAATTGAGGAAGGAGGACTGTAAAATCAATACCATCCCAGGATATAAAGAAAAAGTATTTTAAAAAGACCTATTTGCTGAAGACACTGTGTTTGACCTACATGACAGAGAAATCAGGCTGGGGTGATCTGGATGTCTGTCTTTTTTTTTTTTTTTGCTTTCTTTGTCCTGGAATTGTTTCTAAAACTTATAGAAGAGGAAATGGAAAAAAAGATAGCATCTTCAACAAATGGTGCTTGTCTGATTGGATGGCTACATGTAGAAAAAATACAAATAGATCCATATCTATCACCCTGCACAAAACTAATGTCTAAGTGGATTAAAAACCTTAACATAAAACCAGCCACACTAAATCTGTTAGAAGAAAAATTGGGGAAGAGCCCTGAGCTCATTGGCACAGGAGACACTTTCTTGAACAGAACACCAACAACTCAGGTTCTAAGATCAACAAAGAATGAATGGGACTTTATGAAGCTAAAAAGCTTCTGTGGGCAAATGACACTGGAAACAGAACAAAAAATAGCCCACAGATTGTAAAAATGTCTTCACAAATCCCTTATGTGGCAAAGGGCTACTTTCCAAAATATATAATGAACTCAGGAAACTAAACACCACCAAACCAAATAAAACAATTAAAAAATGGGGCACAGAATGAAACAGAGAATTCTCAACAGAGGAACATATAATGGGCTAAGAAACAGTTAAAGAAATGTTCAACATCCATAGTCATCAGGGAAATGCAAATCAAAATGACTCTGAGATTCCATCTTACACCTATCTTAATGGCTGAGATAAAAACACAAGTGAAAGCACATGCTAGCTAGAAAGGGGAACACTCCTCATTTACTGATGGGAATGTAAACTTTTACAATCACTTTGAAAATCAATCTGGTGGTTTCTTGAGAAACTGAAAATAATTTTACCCCAAGACCCACCCATACCACTTCTCACCATATACCCTAAAGATGCTCCATCATTCAACCAAAAAATTTCCTCAACTACATTCACAGCATCTTTAGTCATACTAGTTAGAATCTTGAAACAAGCAAGATGTCCCTCAAATGACGAATGGATAAAGAAACTGTGGTACATTTACAAAATGGAATACTACTCAGCTATCAAAAAAGGAAATCTTGAAGTTTGCAGGCAAATAGATGGAACTAAAAAGATCATCCTGAGTGAGTTACCCGAGACTCAGAAAGACATGCATGGTATATACTAACTCATAGCAAATATTAGTCACATAATACATGATAAACACACTGCAATACAGAGACTGTTGCACCAACCAAGGACCATGTATGATGTGGACCTACACCCTCTGCTCAGATGGAGTAGATGGGCAGCACAGTCTCACTGTGAGTCCTAAAATATGGGGAGTAGGGCCTACTTGTGACATGGACTGTGGCCCCCTAATATTGGTCACTTGCCCCTGGCAGGGCAACAATTCCAGGCCACAGAGGAATAGAGGACAGGTAGTACAGATGAGACATGATAAGCCGAGGTCAGATGTTTGGGGAGGAGGGCTTCCTTTTCTGAGGACTAGAGGAGGGAGTGAAAGGGGATGAGGGTTGGAAGGGGACTAGGAGGAGATGAGAGAGGGGACTATAATCAGGATGTGAAGAATTCAAATTGCAGAACAAGCAGGTAACTTACATTGCTAATCCCACTACATGGGAATAGCTCTAAGACTGGCTGAGACATGAATGTCTAGGCATAGACAAGGCTTCTTGATGGTTACAGAATCCCTATGATTTATTATTAGATGCCATTCTTTGTATGGCATGACTCTTCTGTACAAAGAGCAGAGAACCTGCCTTAATTATTCTGTGTATCCAGCACACCACATATATTTATAATTTTAGGACTGTATAATGCTTGTGAGAAAATTTACATTTTCAGAACAAAAGCACCAGACACTGACGTTGGATCAGACCTGGCAGGATGCATTCCTCTCAGCATGCTGGACACTTTACATCCTGCATCGTTCATGTTCCAGCAGCAAGTGCTTCAGTTCCTGTTCCTCATCAGAACAAGACAGCTCCCAGGCAACTTCAAGGAAGCTTCTGATCCCAAATTGGACTAGCATTTCAGACTGTCCCACACAGGACTCTAATTAAGCCTGAAACTGGACCACAAATGTTGTTCCTAGCTTGTTTATCCATTTTCCCAATTTTGTTTGGGTCACTACATTGCTATTATTGGTCCCAAATCAGCTGGAAGAAACCTTAAGAGAATGATACCCCATTTCCATTAAGGGGTTTTGGGTAGGTTTCTGATTGCTTTCTTGAGCTATAGATGTTTATTTTCATTGAGAGTTGGTTATGTTATTATTGGACATATTCAGAGAAAGCAAGGTTGGGCTCAGGGATGTCTCTCTTTTCCTTTATCTTTTTCTTCTTATGTTCAGATATAGGGTTTAAAAACAATGAATGGGGAGTAGAGAAATATATAGGGATGATGAGACAAAAAGTAGGTTATTAAATCTACTCCTTAATATTATGCCTTAATTATTACTCATAAGATTATAGTCATTCACTGTTATAGAACTTTCTATATTGATGCAAAATAAGCTTAATTTTGATACATTGTTATATAATTCAAATTTAAGTTTGTTTTTCACAGTCATTTTATATATATTTCTTCTCTAATACAAAGTATTTTGCCGATACAACTCAATTATAATACAAGGTTTACTTCCAATACTTTGAGAGTGCTATCACAGACTGCTTAGGATAATTAAGTTATATACAACTTAATTGTTAGTTGATCCAATCTTGGTCATACCAATTATCACTCTATTTTTATCACAAGAATATACATCCTAGGAAGAACGGATAGATATGATTCTATAGATAGATAAGGCAAAATAGATAAGGTCTTCAAAAACGTCAGAGACATGCAAATTATAGCATTTAAAAATGGTTTTATTATTTTAAAGATTCACAGACAGTGAGACAGGTTAACTCCTGGTAACACCTAGCCTACCTCAAAGAGGATGATGAGCATCAAAGAACCTCCTTATGTAGATGGCTTTAAATGTGGCAAATAGATCTGGGTAGGGGTTTAAAGTTTACCGCCTGTCTTGTCCTTGGCTGGTGCCTTAGTTTGAGCGGGACCTCTTGGCCAAAATCTGCCTATCATAATGTTCTACTTGTAAGTTTCTAGGACCCACTGGATCCTTCTACTTTGCTTTTCTCCCATGGTTCTCTAATCTAGAGTCCTAATAGGGTGTCCTCCCCTCTGTCCCAGTTTCCTGGTAAGTGAAGGCTTTCTTGGGACATGCCCCTTGGGCTAGTATGCAGATATAAGTGAGTTTTTGTGCTTCCGGGTTAACTCACTCATTATGATCATTTCTAGCTCAATCCATTTGTCTACAAATTTCGGGAATTCCTTGTTTTTAATAGCTGAGTAGTATTCCATAGTGTATATGCACCACAGTTTCTTTATCCATTCTTCTACTGAGGGACATTTAGGCTGTTTCCAAGATCTGGCTATTATGAATAAGGCTGCTATGAAGATGGTTGAGCAAATTTTCTTGTTGTGTGCTGGTGCATCTTCTGGGTATATTCCAAGGAGTGGAATAGCTGGGTATTGAGGAAGCCCTATTCCCAGTTTTCTGAGAAAGCGCCAGATAGATTTCCAAAGTGGTTGTATTAGTTTGCATTCCAGCATGTGGTGTCAGTTGAGTTATTGATCTTAGCCATTCTGATGGGTGTAAGATGGAATAGTAATGTAGAAGGATTAAGTGGGTCCTAGAAACCTACAAGTAGAACATTATGATAGGCAGATTTTAGCCAAGGGGTCCAGCTCAAACTAAGGCACTAGCCAAGGACAATACAGGCTGTAAATTTTAAACCCCTACTCAGATCTAGCCCATGGACAGGACAGTCTCCACACTTGAGTGGAGAGAGGGATATGACTTTCTCATGTACTCTGGTGCCTCACATTTGACTATGTCCCCTGGAGGGGGAGACCTAGTGGCACTCAGAGGAAGGACAGCAGGTCACTGAGAAGAGACTTGATACCCTATGAGCATATACAGGGGGAGGTAATCCCTCTCAGCAACAGTCATAGGGGAGGGGAATAAGGGGAAACTGGGAGGGAGGGAAGAATGGGAGGATACAAGGGATGGGATAACCATTGAGATGTAACAAGAATAAATTAATAAAATAGAACAGAAGGTATTTGTAAAAAAATTAAAAAATTAAATGTGGCAAATAAGTCACTGGGCAAAATGTCTTCATTTCTATCATAGACAGAATTCTGCATTAAAAGGTGCAAGATTGGATGCAGGCAGAGTAGATGGCTAAACTCTGCCAAGACAGGGTAAGCAAGTCTTCAACAGTCCCTGCCTCACAAATATGTCTGTCAGATATATTGGGCCAGAAGGCTGAAGAAGATGCTCCAAATTAATAGAGAGTTTTGGGTAGCTATCCAGGTAGAAAATTGTCTATGTCATCTTCTCATTTGGAAAGCTACTAACTTGCACTCACAGCATACTCAGGTAATCAATTTATTCCTTCTCAAGTCTCCGATGGAACTGAAGACCAGGTAGCTTAGTTTTACAATGAAGCTTAGTTGTTTAGGGGTTAAGATGTTTTTAGGTCTAGATAGATGGTTTAAGTAGATAATGACAGGATGTGATGGAGCTTAATTTACATTCAGAATTTTAGACTCACCAAGATAGGATAGATGTATTCTTCAAGGTTGCCAAATACAAATAGCCAAAACACTAAGTATGTAACCTCTATATAATTCCTGATTGTGTCATGGTTATTCTTGCTATAGGTAGTTTATTGCATATATGTGAACTAATACAAATGTATATGTAAAAAATAAAAATTGTTAAATTTAAAAACATTTTTATTATTTTAATAATTCATTGACAGTGAGACAGGTTATCTCCTGGCAATATCCAGCCTACCTCAAAGAAGACAATGAGCAACAAAAACCCTCCTTATGGTTGAAGAACAGATAGTTTAGTTTTACCATTAAGCTTAGTTGTTTAGGGACTAAGCTGTTTTTAGGTCTAGATAGATGTTTAAGTTGATAGTGAAGAGATATGATAGGCATTGATTTATATTCTTAATTTTAGATGCACCTAGATAGGAAAGATGTTTTCTTCAAGACTGCCAAACATAAATAGCCAGAACACTATCATTCTTTATTGTTTCATGGTTTTTCTTGCTGTAGATAGTTTATTGTATATATGTGGGATAATATAAATGTACATGTAACAAATAAAAATTATAAAAAAATGCTATAATATATACAAAATGGTAGGCTAGCTGAAAGAAGGAATCCCTGATTCAGCTTCGAAGAAATGACAATCTCTAATAAAGTGGGACTTTGCTTTTTTTTTTTTTTTTTTTTCTTCGCTTTTTTTTATCTCCCCCTCTCTTTAAAGGAACTTTTCACCTACGTTCTGTAAGTAAGCTCAGCACACACATTGGTTCACCAAATTGGACTTTTGGTGGAATCATTTTTTTTCTTTCATTGGTGCTTTACCTGGAATGAATACACAATTGCTTATACCTCCTCTTCAAAAGTTAGTTCTACACAGATTAACAGAATATAACACAGTCCTTCTTTTGAAATTATGATGGGCTCTAGCCTCATTCATGAGTGGACAACTGCTTTCATGAAAGTCCTATCTCGCATATTATGTTAAATCCAGGCAAGCTAAAGGATACCAGAGGTTACTTCCCTAGTTTAAAATTTAAGCATGTGCCCATAGGCACTGGTGACATATCTGGATAAACATCACTGTAGCAAAGGTGGGCAGACCACCAGTGCTACCAGTGTTCAGCCACTAATTCACTCCCATTTCATAAGATGATAAAAAAATTAAAAGCTTCTGTAAAAGCAGAGAGAATCAGAGCTGGCTCTGCACCAGGCCCTGTAGCTATGCTCATGAATCACTGTTGCTTCTCCTCCTGGGTATAAGCCCACTCCGGAATCCTTGCCACCTGTGGTTGCTGCTGTTTTCTATTTAAGCTTCTCTTTTTTGTAAAGAATGTTTTCATCTCTGATTGACAAGCTTTTTTCGTTTTTAAAATTTTTTTAGGACAGCTGTCAGATGAGGATCAAATGCAAATCTTTGTTTCCAGTAATGCACCAAGAACTCATTAGGCCACACAATGTGATAGGAGACTGTAACTCTATATTTAAGTGCTGACTGGAAGTTAGATTAGGCAAGATTTATCAGCCAGAGACACCTTGTCCCAAACACTTGAATGTTTTTTTGACCTTTAAAAAACATCTTTATATATCTTTGTCTAGTGAATAACTGGAAAAATAAGACTGGTTTTTTACTTCCTTTTCAAATTTACTTCCTGGTCTCATATTTTCAGCATCTTCTACAAACCATTCTTACTGTCTGAAAATTTTTTTGTTTTAGATGAGTCTTGTAAAAGAGACAGAGTGTCTGTGAAATTATATTCTGTACATTTCATGTGCATGAAGCAGCTCTTTCAGTTTCAAGTTTAATTGGTCATCTTACAAAAATGTGCAATGGAAAATATCTTTTGCTAAGATGTCAAAGTATGTAGAGATAATTTTTTGTAGTGGAAATAGCTAACTCTCTAGAGAATTCCAAGATAGAATTTCACTGTCAGGAAGAAGGATACACATTAAATTTAGTAGATTTCTTGAAATGATTTCTGTTGTTTTTTCTTTACATGACTTTCTTAGGATGAGTACATGATGGCTGTAAACTACTCAGGTCTATGTTTCTGAGACAGGCGTTCATTTGATATCCATGTAAAATTTATTGACCTATTATCTCCATGTAGAGATAAGAAATGCTGTTCCCACTGTAAGGAACAATAGCATGCTTATAACATGCTTTCAAAAGGGAATTATTTTAATCCATATGATTTCCAGGCAATAATGGTGTGTATGCAAAGAAAGACTAGAATCCACTATTATTTTCTTCATAATGCTTTGGAAAGCTGACAAAAATAGTGGGAATCTGTATGTACTACCATCCTAAATTTTTGGTTTTTAATATGATTTTTTCCTTAATATAGATATTTGAGTATTTCTTGGTCTACAAGAAGATATGGTTGGTATCTTCCAAATGCTATCACGCTGCTAACTACAATCCAGTTCTTTCATTGAATTTTCTTTTCTATATCTTTAGGAACATGAGACAGAAAAGACAGATTTGAATTTCTCTAGTCTTTCATATCACTCAGATATTACATAACAATGCTAGTATTTCACTTTAAATAAAATGTTTTATCAATATGAAAGCATTTTCTATATCTCTTTCTCTCCCCATCTACTTATCTCTTTTTCTCTATATACAATATACGATAGTCTCCACTGAATACTACACTAAGTGACTTCAGTGTTAAAAATAACTCTTCTTTCTTCCCACAGTAGCAGAGAATTCTGGAATCTTTCTAATGTCTTGCCTATCTTTAACATCCTCATTCTCCTCACCTACATGTCATGAAAAGAAAAAAAGAATACTGTGTTACTGCCATAGCATGAGCACTCTAATAGGACCAACTAATGCCATTTTATAATTTGAAAATTGCTGTGAATGGGACAATCATATCTCAACAGTAAAAATTTACATTACTAAAGACAATACCTTTCATGAAAGAGATTTTGCTGAGAATTCTTGTTATGGTTTCTTTCTGAGTTTGTTGGTACTAGATTTCAGAACTATTGTTGATATGCTTCCTGCACCATAACAAGAACAGAAGAGAAACATGTACTGTGAAACCTCACACCACTAAATATATTTCACTCAAGTTGCAGTGTAGATGTCTAAGACTTCACATAGGTGAATTCTTTCTGTTTTTTAAATTTTTACTTTAATAAGTCAAAATAATAATAATAAGTTAATATTAATAAGTTAACATATTTCAGTACAGTCAAAAGTATATATTACTAGTCACTTAATGTAGACTCATTTAAACATTTGGTTTGTGTCTCTTCAAAAAAATCAGAAAATAAAATCAACTGAAAACCAAAAGTCACATATTGTAAAACATGAGATCAAGTTTTATCAGAATTTTGGGGCCTCACATTGTTCTTCTAGGAAATGATTAGGTGAACATAATGAGTTGTGGCATTTTATATTCATCTATCTCTATCAATCTGTGATCTAATAAACTTGACAATATTACTTGAAGTTTTTTCATTATTTTATCTTGATGCTACATATGAAAAATAAGTGCATGTTTACCATGCACTTACCCAGCCTTTCATATCATTTAATGATTGTCTATGGCCATCCCACCCTGAATGCGCCTGATTTCATCATATCATTTAATGACAAAAGTACCAGAGAAAAGTTTCACACTTCTATCTGATGTTTATAAATTTTTATTGATTTGAAAATGATAGTCCACCCTCTTCATAACTTTAATGGTAGCTTTCTGGAGCTTCTGTGTAATTCTCTGTAATTTCTTTCTCACTTTACCTTCATATTACCAAAATGACCACTGAGCGGTGAACCTTACCACTTTGGGAATAATGAAGCTGATGAAGAGTTGGAGGCGAAGAAAACAAGTGACTACAATTGTTCTAATTTCTCTTCACACTTCCTATGAGTTGTATTAGAGGTCGCAAAGAAGAGTTACTTGAAGTAGGAGGCCTGCTAGTTTTAAAGGAATAAGAAATTTTATTCCCTGAGATTGTCAAAATGTACTGGAAAGCGAACTCGCAACTGTGGTCTGAAAAATGTTTGCTTCTATGTACAGTTGTATACTGGGTGAAGGGGATTTTTTCAATATCTCTGGCAGGAAAATGTAACCTATGTATGTTCTTTTCAACCTTTTAAACAACTTGTAATATATGACAGATGATTTAATTCCAGACCAGTATTAAAAGGTTGAAAAGAACATACATAGGTTACATTTTATACCATTCTCCTTTCCTTGGTCTCAGTAGTCTCATTTCCTATAGTCTATAAGCTTGCTCACTGGTACTGTTTTCTCCTACAGCACAATGATGAACATTGCCTGTGGGGCATTAAAAAGCCTGTAATAAGGTTTCCATAACCATTATATTCAAATAAATCTTGTATGCTCTTTGTTCTCAAGTTGTCAGCATTTTTACAACCTGCCTACCACTATGACATGAATAACTCTCAGTTACATTGTTGTATTTCCTAATGTATTTTTACTATAGGAGTCATCCTCTTCTGCATTAGGGTTAGGTTAAGTCACATGAACATCAAATATCATGGCCTTCAATTCTAGCCATACTTCTCTGAGTCTTCATTTCTTATCATCTACCCTGTCCTCATTCTTCAAAACAGACTCATTACCTAACTACCTAATAGAAATGTCCTATGGAGAAGTTAACACATACATAAAAATTAGCATGCCATCAAGCTGGCTTTTCTCCTTCTTTCCAATGTCAATTAGTGACACAGTCAGTTCTTCCAGTTTTCTGGGACAAAATCCCTGAGGCCATCATTGGCGTATCACTTAATTTTAGCTTACATGCTATCAGTAAAATCTCTTGACTCTAATTGCAAATATTTGTAAATATTGATTTCTTCTTACCATTTCCATTGTTACTATATGGCTTATATCATTTTTACCTCTTAGCAAGATCTCTGCAAAACAGCCCCATTTCATTTCCTTGCTTTCACCCTTTTCTTACCTGAAAAAAATCTGTAGCAACAATGACAAGATTAAAATACAAATCTGATTGTGTCACTAGTCTATTCTTTTAATTAATATTAAAAGTGAAAGGCCATGAGTTAACAATGACCACCAAGGCATTGTTGTCATCTTCTTTTATTTAATGTTTTATTAAGTGACCCTTCTTTCACTGGCATTGCAGAAACACTGGTCTAAAAACTAACTTGTTCTTTAGATATGCTAGACATTTTCTCCCTTCAGGCTTCATATTTGCTGTTCCATTCACCTTAAAGCAGCCCTCCTCTAATAGCTTCTTGTTTCAAACTCATTTTGGTTTTGGCACTAAACTCACTTAAAAACGCAATTATATTCCATATCTGAGGACATCAGTTGCAAATAGTTGATGAAAAAAATGAACAAACAACTTGAACATTTTCAAGGTTGTATTTTAAAATCAAATATATATTATAGGTGGCACTTAGTTAGGTGAATGTCTTTTTCCCCCTGAAATAGAGAGTAAGTTCCTTAAACATTAAGTGTACATTCTGAAAATTAAGAAAAAAAAAGTATTTCATTTCTAGAAAGAAACATTGACATATATATTGGTTAGATTCAAGAGAAGCATTTGTATTTAACTTCAGGAACAAAAGCAGATGAATTAGTTTTTAATATTTTAAGTTTTTTTAGAAGTTTCATATGTTCACTATTGATAACATTATATCTAGTGTGAATTCAATCTTGAAGTCAACAAAATAATATTTGAAGATATAATTCATTCATAAAATGAGATGCTATTTGCCCTAAGGAAAAATTAGAATATTTTTTAAAGAGTACAGGGTTTATTAAATATAACTGTCAATATCTCTGGCCTGCCAATGTCCTGGGGCCACTCCCAAGGGAGCTGCAGGCATCTCAGGTTGTGGTTCTCCCTTAAGAATTATCTAGGGCAGATCCTTCTCTCAGGCTGCAACTGGAGAGTCACTGTACTGATGACAAAGTTCCCCTGTCCTTAGCCTTCATATCAAGGATCAAGTAATGGGCACAGGATGAAAGTCTCCTATAGAAACAAAAAAGATGCAGTGATTCCAGCAGCATGGTCCTAGGAAGAGAGGGATGGAGAGGAAGGGAAAGAGGCTGGTAGGTAGGAAGGGAGAACATACAAGAGGGGATCACTTGTCCTGGGCAGTGTCTGCTGGGTCTCAGGCAACAAAGAGGTCAGTGTTGGGGCTGAACTACCAGCTAACAAGTCCTAGGTTAAGGGGTGGCCAGGATGGTAGAAGTGTATGTGGCCTGTGTTTTTGAGTATGGCAAAGGCACCAGCTCTGACCTCTCTTATATTCTGTTTATTGTAGTGCTGGCAGCCCTTCCTTCCAGGAACAAAGGAGAGGATTTCAGAGTTGACTTTGGGAAGTTAAAAAAGCCATGTCTCCAACTCCTCTACCATCCCATCCTCTTGCTAGTCTGCAATAAATAGCTAGTCCATGTCTAAATAAATAGCAAAATATCTCCCAAATATTGTGTGTTGTGGGAGAACGTAGGAAAAAGGCAATTAGAGTCCCAGCAGCACTTGGAGGAAGCTTCCGACAGCAAAGGACTGGGAAGGCAGGAAGCCCTGTCCACTGGTATTAGGAAGCCTTCAGGTGGCAGCTGATGGAGCCTAGCTCCTGCTGGCTAGTCTGAGGAAAGGATGAGAAACTTTTCTGTTAACCTGCCTTTATGACTTCCACATGAAAGGAGGGAAGGGACATGGTTAGAAACATCTACTTGCTGAACAGGGAGCAACACAAGGCATCCAGCCCCAAAGCCATGACATAGCAGACCATAAGGAGGAAGTCAGAGCAGTTGTCATCAGCAAAGAGAGTCCCATATCTGGACGACATCAGGTGGCAAAAAGCTCTGCAACAACAGCAGTGTCAATCATTGAAAGGCAAAGAACTAAGGCTTAATATTCTGCTCTTGCAGGTTCCGGTAGAGTTCCTCATCCTTACCTTTCAAAGTGGAGTACACGTTTTCCATCTTGTAGGCGGTGCTGCCCTGGGAGTCATCCAGGCTCTTGATGAACTTGTCCTGCATCTCAGCCATAGGTTGTTGTTTTTTCTCTATTTCTTTTTTATTAATATATATATTTTATTAATTTATTCATATTATATCTCAATTGTTATCCCCTCCCTTGTATCCTCCCATTCCTCCCTCCCTCCCTCACATTTTCCTCTTACTCCCCTCCCCTATGACTGTGACTGAGGGAGACTTCCTCCCCCTGTATATGCTCATAGGGTATCAAGTCTCTTCTTGGTAGCCTGCTATCCTTCCTCTGGGTGCCCCCAGGCCTTCCCATCCAAGGGACATGGTCAAATATGAGGTACCAGGGTATGTGAGAAGGTCTGTTTCAGTGTGCTCTTTCCACTTGCTTTTGGGATCAGTGGTAAAAGTATAGTGTGGTGGTGGTGGGGGTACAACTCATTCATTCCCTGCACATATATTATGCCAAGGTTGAGTTTGGCATAGATGAATAAGATCTGCTCCACCACTTCCCAGTGGGCTTCACAGCCATTGGGTGGGACCTCATACTCATTCAGGGCTAGTGGTGTGTTGTTCTTGTGTGGGGAGCTCATTTTTGTGTTCCCACTCTGATTTCCAGCCATTGTCTGGGATTTTCGGGTCATCGACTCTACCCACTTATGAAGGGTCTCAAACTCATTCTGGGGTTCAGGCAGTGGTACTAAGTGGCTCTTTGAAAGAAGGATATGTCTGGGCACAACCCCTGGACATATTTGTAGGCTCAATTTTCTTAACACTTATATGTTATTATATGTTTTTGTTGTTGTTGTTGTTTTACACTTTTTTTATTAATTTATTCTTGTTACATCTCAATGGTTATCCCATCCCTTGTATCCTCCCATTCTCCCCTCCCTCCCATTTTCCCCTTATTCCCCTCCCCTATGACTGTTCGTCAGAGGGATTACCTCCCCCGTATATGCTCATAGGGTATCAAGTCTCTTCTTGGTGACTCCTTCCTCTGAGTGCCACCAGGTCTCCCCCTCCAGGGGACATGGTCAAATGTGAGGCACCAGAGTACATGAGAAAGTCATACCCTGCTCTCCACTCAAGTGTGGAGACTGTTCTGACCATTGGCTAGATCTGGGTAGGGGTTTAAAGTTTACCGCCTGTATTGTCCTTGGCTGGTGCCTTTGTTTGAGCGGGACCCCTTGGCCCAAATCTGCCTATCATAATGTTCTACTTGTAGGTTTCTAAGACCCACTGGATCCTTCTACATTGCTATTCTCACATGGTTCTCTCATCTAGAGTCCCAATAGGGTGTCCTCCCCTTTGTCCCAGTTTCCTGGTAAGTGAAGGCTTTCGTGGGACATGCCCATTGGGCTAGTATGCAGATATAAGTGAGTATATACCATTTGAGTCTTTCTGCTTCTGGGTTAAATCACTCAATTTGATCATTTCTAGCTCAATCCATTTATCCACAAATTTCGGGAATTCCTTGTTTTTAATAGCTGAGTAGTATTCCATAGTGTATATGTACCACAGTTTCTTTATCCATTCTTCTACTGAGGGACATTTAGGCTTTTTCCAAGATCTGGCTATTATGAATAAGGCTGCTATGAACATGGTTGAGTAAATTTTCTTGTTGTGTGCTGGTGCATCTTCTGGGTATATTCCAAGGAGTGGAATAGCTGAGTCTTGAGGAAGCCCTATTCCCAGTTTTCTGAGATAGCACCAGATAGATTTCCAAAGTGGCTGTACTAGTTTGCATTCCCACCAGCAATGAAGGAGTGTTCCTCTCTCTCCACATCCTCACCAGCAAGTGGTGTCGCTTGAATTTTTGAACTTATTAACCAAGAATACCTCACTTATAACCTGACTAACCTAAACAATAGGAAAAGAAGAATAAAGAATACAATAATGAAACCATAAGGATATCAGTTCCAAGGAACAATTCTTCTGGTGTAATCAGCAGCATTTCTTCTGCTAGAACCTGGAGCAATCAGAACCCGGAACCTCAGCTGGAGCCTGGAACCCCGGAGCATTCCCTTGAGCAGTTCTCTCTAGGAGTGTCTCAAAGTGGAGCAATGAACAGCCAAAACTATCCCATGTCTTCAAAGATGCCCCCACTCCTGTTCTTGGCTCACATTTATATCTTCTCTCAGAATTTGTTTAAAGATGTTTCTCAACTGGTTGACAACCAATCACTCCCACACAGTGGTTTGACTTCTAAGGGGACAAATATCACCTGCTCTCTCACAAGTCTTTTTCTTATGCCCAACTTGTGATCTAAATAAAAAACATGTTTATCTCTCTTTCTCATCTTTGTCAATCTGCAGTAGCATGTTGTCCTTAAAACACATGTTCCACTGTTGTCAATGTTTGTGTTGAGTGGATGGCTCTCGAAGGTCATATCTTCCCTGGATACTCCCATGTTGGCCTTGGCAGTGCCAGGCGACATAGTCATCTCTCTTACCAACTGAGAATAGAGCCCCTCTTCTTGGCCAGAAGAAGTCCACAAAACTCTCTCCCAAAGGGACATAGTTCAGGAAGATCTACACAGAGAACAGCACAGCTCTGGACAGTAATAGTGGCCTCAGTCATATCCCAGCTCAGCACCTTCCTTTGTTTTCCTCGAACTGATATTCCAATAGAGGTATCACAGTCTGCCCTCACAGGGATTGCCACTAACACTGGCTTCTGGAAACTTTTGCAACACAATGGCAGGCTCTTTCAGGACCTCCTGGAAGTCTGCAATTAGGCCCTGCCACCATTCCCCTCTCTCTAGAGACACAGGGTGTTCAAAAAGTTGTAGGTGTTAACACTAAGCTAAAGTTTCAGGGGAAATGGGTTTGCATAATTCCAGAAAACACAGCAATATATATACTAGACCTCATCAAACCGCCAAGCCTTGCCTAGGTCCTACAGCCTTTGCTCAGGTTCATTCTGGTGAGTTTCTTGAATCTTAGCCTGTAATCATCCTCCCTAATCCCCAGATATATCCCAGATCACACACTATATGCTACCTCAGTCTGATCAGTCCTGCCTACATTGCTTCCAACCTTCAGGTTTTGCCCAGGTGATACACTCTATGCCCAGTCCATTCTAGAGTGTCCTCCAAAACCTAGTGTGCTTGTACCTCAGCCAAAATTCAGTCATAGCCAGGCATATACATCTGTTTATGAATGCAGAGTGGTCAATTCCTAGAACCTCGCCTGCCTGCACTATCCCCAACCCTAATGGCTTGCTTTGTATACACTTTTAATTAGCCTAGCCAGAGACAGCCTAGAATATCAGACACAAAACAGTAATAGAAATTGACATGTCCAGGTTTCATCATAAAAACACAAACAACATCAAAGACAACATATCTTGCCCCTAAATCTACCAGTATTATAATAATATTAACCCACAAGAATTGCCTAAATGAACTCATGGACAAAGAACTTAAATGAATAATCACAACCTCTATCAAAGAATACATGGAGTTTAAAGAAGACAAGATTAAACAGCTCAAAGATCTCAATGAGAATAGTAATACATGTCTGAATGATGTTCAAGAAAACACAAACATACAGCTGAGTAATTTGATAGACAATCGACTAGTAGAAAACTGGGAACTCATTGGACTGAGAATTACCAATTTTTATTTTAGTCCACTGCTTGAGTTTTCTACAAAAGTGTGAATGTTTTTCAGTATTTAAATGAAGTTTCCAAGGCTTTGTGGGTTATACTAACTTTTAGTGATGAACAAACTTATATCAGCTAAAGAAAAAGGGAGATATTGAAAGTTCAAAGTTCAAAGTTTCAGGATGTAGAACATTGAATTAAAAAGAATGTATCCCTATACCCACACAGAAGAAAAAGAATCATGAAATACATTTCTTAAGCTCATACAATGACCTGCTTGAAAACTTCTGTTTTCCTTTTTCACTCATTTTGTTTTAATTGAACCACATAAAAAGCAAGCATATTTCTTGAAAGGCAAAAAAAAAAAAAAAAAAAAAAAAACCAACAACAACAACAACCACACACACACAAAAAACTCCATAAAGGTTTTGGGCTTAAAGTCTGCACCTTAAGCATGCACAGCAAGAACTCTCTTGGAAAATATTTGTCAGCGTGGGTATATTTAGAATGGAATTTGAAGGACCTTCTTCACTGAATACTGAAGTCTCTTGTTAGACTTATTCTTGTTTTCTGGAGATAAAAACTGTTTATGATTATTATTTCTGTCTGTTCACCATGTATTTGAATAAAGCTGTATGGTTGAGAGCTGCTGGGAAAGGAAGAGTCATTATTCTTTAATGATGTGACCTCTAGAAGGCCCCAATATCAAGACTAGCTGAACAACACAAGCTGAACTCTATAGTGAAAGAAAAAAAGAAAACAAAAAAAGATATCTTAAAATTGGGTGAGAAGGCAAAAAAGGAAGAGAGGATGGTTAGAGGAGGAGTTGGAGTACGGGGCTGAATATATTTAACATACATAGTATGAAATTCTTTTTTATTCATTTTTTATTTAATCACTTTACAGCCTGATCACAGCTCTTCCCTCCTTTGCTCGCAGTCTCACCCTCCTACCTAGCCTCCTCATTCTCTCCTTTCCTTCTCAGAGAAAAGGAGGCCCCTAGGGGCTACCAACCCACCCTGACACTTCAAGTACTAGCAGGATTAAGCTACTCTTCACCTGCTGAGGCCTCGAAGGTACACGAAGGCACTCTGCATGCTAACAAAAAAGAAATATAAATACAATGCCAGCCAAAAATACTTTTTTGTTCAATGGTGCCCTACTTTCAAGATATGCTAGTGCCAGGGTGGCACAAAGCTTGTGGGAGTAACCAACCAATAACTTATTTCACTTAAGGACCCTTCTATGAGAAAGAATCTATACCTGACACTGCTTGGATGACCAAGAAACTGAGACTAGATAGCCCAGGAGTATAGGAGAAAAAAAAAATCTACTGTTCTAAAAAAAATCTAAGTGCAATAACATTACTTCTAATGGAATTCTGCTGTACTTGCAGATCATTGCCTTGTTCAGCTATCATAAAATCTTTCTCCCTGCAGCAGACAGGAACAACAACAACAACAAACAAACAAACAAAAACAAAACAAACAAACAAACAGAAAACCCCAAAAGCCAGATGTTATGCAGAGAGTGAGAGACCTTAGAACACTTAGCTTAAATGGGCTATCTCCATCAAATCTCTCCCCTCAGGGATCAAAGAACACTGTGGAAGAGGAGGCAGGAAGCATATAAGAGCCAAAGGAGATAGAGGACACCGAGAAAACAAGGTCCTTTAAATCAACACGATCAAAGCTCATATGAACTCATAGATTCTGAAGTAGCATGCACAGTGCCTTCACAGGTCAGCATCAGGACCTCTGCATATTATTATTATGGATTCTAGTTTTGTCTTTTTATGGGATTCCCTGGGATCCATTGGGAGGCACCCGATGGAGACTTCCAATTTATACTCTCTCCACATAATGTCTGGCTGTGTGTCTCTGTACCTGCTCCCATCTGCTGCTGGAGGCAGCCTCTCTGATAATGACTGTAGAAAGCACTGATCTATGAATATAGCAGAATATCATTAGGTATCATTTCTAGTCTCTTTGGTGTGGGAAGGCACTCCTGGAGACTACAGAAAGAGAAACCTGGACGTGAACCCAGTCACAAAACCTAAGACAGGCAATCTGTCCTGACTGCAAGATGTGCTGGGACAATGGTGGCACAGAACTTATGAGAATGATTTTCCAATGTCTGGTTTAACTTGAGGCCCATGTTATGAATGGGAGCCTATGCCTTACACTTCCTGGGTAGTAGGAATTGGAAATTGGATAGCCCAGAGACAGAGGATAGAACCAAACACGACTGGCAAAAAAGAAAAAGAGAGAGAGAGGGAGAAAGAGTGAGAGAGAGAGAGAGAGAGAGCGAGAGAGAGAGAGAGAGAGAGAGAGAGAGAGAGAGAGAGAGAGAGAGAAAAGGAAGGAAGGAAGAAACCACTTTTAATAAGAAGATTTTGAAATTTCAAGGAGCTGCGTCATGTGAGGATCTTAAAATCCCACCATAGATTTGTTTCAGCCTTGGAAATGCTGATGGAATCCTCAGTCTTTGTCTAGACCTAGTGCTACCTCTTGTTCATAGTATATCAGAGAACAGCGGAGATGACAGGTAACTTGTCAGCCAGATAGCATAATGTCGGCTAGCTGAAGGGGGACAAGAACTTCACAAAAGGGACTTCATTATTTTGTGAAATTTGAAAAGAGCCCTTCAGACTCAGACCTCTGGGGATATTCTATCCTCACAGGGATGATATAAGAAAAAGATGAAAACAAAAACCTGTTTGTTGTTTTATCCTTTTTCACATACCAAAAAGAAGAAACAATTTGTATCAGCCAAGGTACACATACATTGGATGAGAATCTTTAGTTAAAATCCAAAGGTATGTCAGATATAGCTGTTTTCGAATTCCAGTGGTACATCTGCTCTAAAATAAGGCAATTTGTCACTGAATTGAGGTGAAGTGCTTCTGACCTTTGAGCAGACAAGAAATACAAGCACACTTTCTCTCCTACACACACACACACACACACACACACACACACACACACACACACACAC
>OU015760.1:70696798-70720913 GCA_907169655.1 Acomys percivali | reverse complement strand
ACACACACACACACACACACACACACACACACACACACACACACACATGCACTTTTAAAATTCTGGAAATATATCAAGAATAATGTTTTAGAAAAACAACACTCTGGCTTTTTAAGCATAGAACAAAGCAACTTGCAAAAGTAACATAAATGATCCAACCAAAATAAACAACAATGAAGCCATTGCATTGTTCTAATTTTAGTGATGTTAACAAGATATGAACTCCGAACTGCAGGTGGCTGAGGGATGTTGCTAGGCAACTTTGTTTTTTATATAGGAAATTGCAACTTTTGGCTTAAAACTGTTTTTGTTTTACATCTTTATTTTGAGCAAATAGAAGGTGGGCCTACCTAACATGATAATGAAAAATGGATGAGACAGTTACAGCTGTACACATTGTTTGGTATTCTCTTTAAGAATCCACATATGTATACAACTACGTTGTTACAAATAAAAAAAGATGACAACATGAAATATAGCAGCCATTTTTCTCTCAAGAAAAGGAGCTTGTAAATTTACTTGGTCCAAAGTATCTCCTGCTTCAGCAATACATCAAACTATGCAGTCCCATCAGTCTGAATCAATTAGAAATTACTCACAAAGTAAATTACAGTGAGAAGCTTTGACTTTTTACCAGAGTTTGTTACCTTTGTCTTCAATCTTAAAAGACTGAATGCAAAACTAAGAATGTAACTGTGATAGTGAAATGAAACTTTTATTGAGATTGATGATAACCTATTTGGTACAATATCTGCTTTTAATAATTTAATTTTTCAAACACTCCAGGGAGAGCTATAAATATTTGATTATGAAGTTTCTAGAATAAACTCTGGCTTGTGCTGCTTCTTGATGGTTTGAAAATACCTATATCACTCTTTGTAATAACCTCATTGACAGTGGCTTTAATTACTTAATTGCTTCCTTCCATTTGAGTAGCATATACTTTCAGAACCATGTGCTTTATGTACTTGTGAAATATATTATGGAAAGATATCTGAATTTTGAAAAGAACTAATTGAATGATGGCACTTGATACTAGTTTTCATCTACACAGAAATTTGTTGGAAAGTTTCCTTTAACTAGGTGAATTTGTGATCATTTAACAAACATTGTTTGGTGCTACCTGCAACATATGAGATCTAACAAACTGAGAAAGATTCTTATAGCTAGTAGACTGCACAGTGCATGCCACCCAGGTTTTTACATAGTTACAGATCTTTAAATTCAACATGTCTGAAACATGCAATAGTCATTATTCTATGACCATTTCTTGAGGATTAAAATACCTCACCCTGGGAGGTATAAGGCAGGTCATAAGAGCTGGGAATCTACTACACTAACACAGGGTTCGAAGAGCTCAGAAATCTCAAAAGATTGGGGAAATTCAAAGGGTCATAAGTTTCACAAGGCATTGCCTTGATGTGGAGAGGGGGCTGTATCATCAGAAGTGTATTCCTGGGGAAAATTAAAGATGCATTTGAATGAAACCCAGAACTTTAGACAATATTTTCTAGACAACCACTTTAAGTTAGCAGTTGACAGCTGCCAGGACTCCTGGCAGCAGGTGGTCAGCACTGGTATGCAAGCAGGCATCCTCGTGTCCTGCTTCACTACTGCACTCTCCTTCTATGATGGGTACAGACATGAAGTGATGCCAGCCTACTTGATCCAGGCTCAGCAGGATTACTTTGGGGCTCACACCTATGAACTCTTAGCCAAACCAGGAGATTTATCCACACCAACTGGACAGCCACTGTGGCAGTGTGTCATCCTCTTCATACAATGCCCAGAAGGCCTGTGACTTTGCTCTCTCTTCCTAAACCAGGACAGCCTCTGTGGCACACAGCACTCCTTTTTGCCCTAGTTCCTGCTGAGATCTTTTAGCCAAGTGTTGGCTGTGATCACTGAAGACCGGACCAAGGTCTGGTGTCCAGTAGTTGCTAAGCCACCATGTATTCCACTTGACTTTTCGCACTGTCAGGAACTGACCTAGTCCGCCACTGGATGACCACTCCCTGACTGAGCTGTGCCATGTGGGTCAGACAGGCTGCAGCTCTTAGAACACAGAGCAGACGAGTGTGTGGGATTGTACAACCTGGACCTTGGCTCATGTGTGTGGGTTCTGATGTCCTCCACTCAGTAAAGACTATATGTTGTTACACTCTTCTCACACACAGCTTCTGGGTGTGCCTGGATATACCAACTGCTGTCCCACTAGCAGAAAGTTCTGCTTTGAGTTCACTATATAGGAATTGGTTTGTTTTCTTTTTGAAGGTGATGATTAAATCTGGAGAGAGGTGAGGAGGCACCGAGAAGTAGGTGGCCAGGGGCTCTCAAGCTGGGTCTTTTTTCCTGAGCCCAGTAGGTGCCTGGATGTTTATGTAGCATCCACCCTGTCACACACTTATAATAAACGTTTTAGACTGGCTTGGTCAAAAACTCAATTGACCAAATAAGAAAAACAGATATACAAATAAGCAATATTACTAGTCTTATTGGGGTCTTGTATGACTCTTTCTGGAGTCAAAATGTTCCCATAGGGAAAGAGTGAAGAAGGATTTTCATGGGATATTTCACACAATTGTGTTGTATAGCTATTGTAGGTTGTGCATGTTGTAAACTTTGTTTATGTGTGAGTACTGGATAGACAGTCCAATAAAAAGCTAACTTATCAATGAGCACTAACTTTCTATATCACTTCTATATTGACTACTATTTGTACTATGCTTTTTGCGTTTTACATGAAATCTCGAACTTTCAAGCTACTAACTGCAGAACTGTTAGCAAGACATAGTTATGTTCAGTTGGTCTTAGACTCAGCTTGACTTTTTAAGATATATTTCTATTCTTTTTTGTTTGTTTTTTCAAGTAATAGGGTTTTCATTTAACGATAAACCAAAAACACAGAACAAACATTCTGCAAGCGAGCATAGGCTGCTGAATAGGAGTGTTCAGCACAGCGGGTTGCTGTATTTGTTTTTATCCTAGTTGTTGCTGTTTTGAGAATGATTTTTCAAAATTACTGTGATTTTTGAGGTTATATATAATTACAACATTTCTTCTCTCCCTTTCTTCCCCCCCAAACACTCTCATACACCCTCCTTGTTCTATTCCCAATACATGTCTTCTTTTAATTGTTATCATATGCATATTTGTACTTTTTATTTTTATTAATTTATTCTTGTTACATCTCAATGGTTATCCCATCCCTTGTATCCTCCCATTCCTCCCTCCCTCCCATTTTCCCCTTATTCCCCTCCCCTATGACTGTTCCTCAGAGGGATTACCTCCCCCTGTATATGCTCATAGGGTATCAAGTCTCTTCTCAGTGACCTGCTGTCCTTCCTCTGAGTGCCACCAGGTCTCCCCCTCCAGGGGACATGGTCAAATGTGAGGCACCAGAATTCAATTCCTAAACATTAACTGTTTGGTCCATATCCTGTTACTTATATATTTTTTCAGGACCGACCTTTTGATATTGTATAACTAATTTATGTTCACTTTCCTGGTAAAGGCCACCTTTTGTCCTCTCCATTTTGCTCATTTGCAATAGGCCTTTGTGTAGGTCACAGGCCTTATAAAAATTTCCCTGTCCATCTCAGCATGCATGAGATATGTCTATATTATGTCATTTCTTACAGTCTAAAGGTGATGTATTTAAGGGTCTACATCATAAAGAAATATAAGCAGTATGGTTTTGGATAAACTAGTTGATTGTAATAAAGTTGATAACTACTCTATTACTACATGGATTATTGTTATTCTAAATTCCTTTCACTTAGAAATGATTCTTCAGTGCTTTGTATTTGAAAATATTAAGTTAAATATTACAGTAACAAAGCTTGGGGGGCTAGAATAACTGCTCAATAATTAAGAGCATTTGATGCTCTAAAAGAGGATCCAGATTTGGTTCCCATTACACACACACACATGCGTACACACACACACACACACACAAACACACACACACACACACATATATGGTATAAAATACATACATATTTCTCATTCTAGGCACCCTCTTCTTTCTTCCATGGTGCATAGATGCACATTTAGGCAAACACATATGAAACAATAAAATATAAAATATAAAACAGTAAATATAAATTATAAAAAATACAAAAATGTAAAACAATAAATAAATACATCAAAACCCTTTTTAATGAAATAAAGCCTTAATGCAAATTTTAAGTTTTGCATGTATAGAGAAAAATAATATTTCAAATTCAGCACTTAGAGTGGCAAATTTTAAATACATCTTAAGTGTGGAAGAAGATGATGAATGAACTGCTGGAAATGGGATGATATCTGATTGACCTAAGGAATCGAAGAAGTCTACTTTGAGAAGAGAAAGTTTGATAAAAAAAGTATACCATTTATTTTTCAGAAAATATATTACCATTATTACTCAGTATTTAATATATTAAAGCATAAATAAATAGATGGAAGTTTGGAAGTTGAAAAGAAATAGATTTCAGCTGAATATAAATAAAATGTCTTAAAATTTAGCTGTAAAACATTGTAGTTCCCATCTCATAGAAGCTTATCCTTGTTCATGATTTAATTGAAGTTGCATGATCTCTAAGAGGTATCTGATAGATTTTAATGTTGTATGGACAAATATTTAATTTGGATCACCTTTGAGATCACCTTAGGCTCTCAGAGTTTAATAAAATAGACCACATTTATTTTCAAAGTATATTGACAGTCTTGACTCTTACTTTCATCATTATTTAATAAAACATTTTTATCACAACAAAATATAGAGAGAAACAATTGCACAGGTCAGAATGGCTTTTGTTTGTTTGTTGTCCAAGATAAATTTATCCTAGGTAAGTGCCTATTTTGGAAGTGTGCTATTATTATTGTTGTTGTTGTTGTTGTGGTGGTGGTGGTGGTGGTGGTTTTTTGAGAACAGGTTTTCTCTGTAGCTTTGCCTATCTTGGACTCACTTTGTAGACTAGGCTGGCCTTGAACTCACAGAGAACCTCCTCCTTTTGCCTCCCAGAGTGCTGGGATTATGGACATGCGGAAGTGTGCCTATTATAAAGAAAAATAGGAAATGAAAGACAATAGGCAAGGAAATTAATGAGGTCAAGGTCTTAAATATGAGAAAGTAAATAACCAATACATTTTAAAAAGAATACAAGAATAATGAGGTATGAGTGACTTAGGGCATTAAATTGGTAAAATTCAACAGAATGAATGAATAAGACAACACAGAGAATAGAGTTGGGCAAGTGGAGTAGTGGTAGAAAGGATCTGAGAGTAGTTGGAAGAGAATAAATCATGATAAGAATATATTGCAAGAAAATTATTTTTAAAAGAAAGTTTAAAAAATATAGGAATCAGATCTCCCCTTCCAGGGGACATGGTCAAATATGAGGCACCAGAGAGGAAGGATAGCAGGCTACCAAGAAGAGACTTGATACCTTATGAGCATATACAGGGGGAGGAAATCCCCCTCAGGAACAGTCATAGGGGAGGGGAGTAAGGGGAAAATGGGAGGGAGGGAGGGATGGGAGGATACAAGGGATGGGATAACCATTGAGATGTAACAAGAATAAATTAATAAAAAATTTAAAAATTTATAATAATCAGCAAAGTAAAAAAAAAAAAGAACTCGACTATATTGCATAGTTACATAATTACATAGACAACTCAATGTAAAAAATGGACATGAATGCTATCCAGTCACATAAATTATATTTCTGGATACATAACATTTTTATTTTTCTTTCTTATTATGTTTCTTTTTTTAACATATACATTTATATTACTACACGTGAATAAAATAAACTGCATACAGCAGGAAGAACCATGAGAAAATCAGGAATTATATAAATGTTATATTCATAGTGAATTGGCTATTTGTATTTGCCAAACTTGAAGTAAACATCTTTCCTATCTTGTTGGGTTTAAATTTCTGAATGTAGATTAATATCTATCATATCTCTATTATCTTAAAACATCTATCTTGATCTAAAAATGCCTTAACCCCTAACCAAGTAAGCTTAATTGTACGACTAAATATCTGGTTTTCAGCACCATTGGCGACTTGAGAAGGAATAAAACTTAAATACCTGTGTGAATAAGAATTGCAAGTTAGCAGCTTCTAAAATGAAAACATAAGACAGAGACAGTTTGCTGCCTGAACAGTCACCTGACACTCTATATAACATTGGAGCTCTATCTTCAGCCTTCTAGCCCAATATATCTGACAGGCATATTTGTGAGGGAGGAACTATTGAGGACTTGCTTACCCTGTCTTGGCAGAATTTGGCCAATGACTCTGCCTGCATCCAAGCTTGCCCATTTTTAGGAAGAATTCTGTCTCTGGCAGAAATGAGGACTTTTTGCCCACTGGCTAATTTGCCACATTTGAAGCCAACTCCATAAGGGGATACTTTGATGTTCATCATCTTCTTTGAGGCAGGGTGGGTGTTGCCAGGAGTTAACTTCTCTTGTTGTCAAAGATTCTTTAGAATAATAAAAACATATTCTATAGGTCTCTGAGGTTTTTGAATACATTATTTAACTATTTTACCTGTATATCTATAGAACATATCTATCTGTTAGACCTAGAAAATAGAGTCTTGCGATAAAATTAGACTAGTATTTGAGTATAACATATTTTTATTCCACTCCCAGTCTCTTAATTTTCTTCTATTGTTCAATGCAACTATTTCATAAGTATACTCCATAATTGGATACACCACAATTAACTTGGATTCATTTTCTTAGAATCTTTATTATTTATAAATTAAATCCTACTAAATGGTTAATGGATGCCAAATTGTTAATTTGTTATATATCCCTGGCAACATACCTCATTTTACAAGAGGCCTTTTGGACACAGAGACATTATATGTTAACTATACTTTACACATCTGTAAAAGCATAAAGACTAATTCCATCTTATAACAATGTTGCAAGATTAGGCATATTTATAATATTTTAATAACTATGGTGTTCTATAAAATGTGAAGGCTGAAATTTATCATAGAAGGCAAAGGAATAAAATTTGGGAGGTTAATATAGGAATTCTGATGAAGAAAAATAGTGTTGAGTAAAAGGAAGGAAAATTCATTATCAGAAGATAATGTATGAAAAATATGTTCAAATACAAAAAGACTTTAAAAGTAGTGATAAAAAAGTCATCTGAATCTAGACAATATTTTGAAAATAGATTTAATTGACCTATATGACTGGTTAGATATGAAATACATAAGCTAACGATGATTCAAAAAATTTTAGCTCAGCAACAGGAAGGACAATATTGCCTTTAATGGGTGGAAAATGAGTACTTAATCTCAAAACAAAACAAAACAAAACAAAGCAAAACAACCAAAAACAAAAGGCACAAAATGTGATTGATTTCAAATTGGAAGTTGAACTACATAGTAGAAACCTAAATGAAGATGTTTAGTAGATAGTCAGATAAGACTGGAACTGGAAATGAATATAGTGCCAGCAGAGGATTAAAAAATATACAATGTATAACCCTGAAGAAATTAACCAAAACATAATAAGCAAATAAATTAATAAAGCATGATGATAGAAATTGTCCATCAAAGAAAAGTTGACAACTTAAAATTTAGACAATTAATTGTTGGAGCAAAGTACCAGATTTGGTGAGAGGGGAAGAGATCTAGTGCAAAAGGAGGGACTGACCTTAAATAAAAGTGGATCTAGTTCTGCCATAGTAACATTTGGGACAAGAGAATATTAATATTTCAGATGAAAGATTCTGACCTTTGGAACATCAAATTCTTCAGAAAGCTGTGCAGGAAATTTTTTGGAGCATAGGGTCTTGCAGTAATTCTTGTAACCTACTATGTAGAAAAACTAGGCCAGCGGTTCCACCAACTAGTTGGGTAACTTTTGATTTTTATATTTTACTTTCAAAACTCTGGTCTCATTCAAATAAAGGGACAAGACTCTAAGATGCATATCTTCTCCTATAGTTTGTAATGATATCATGTCTACTGGTTTATCTTTAGCAGCCAGAAAATAGTCTTAACCCTCCCTAAAGCACTCATATGTGCTCTCTCTCTCTCTCTCTCTCTCTCTCTCTCTCTCTCTCTCTCTCTCTTTCTGTCTCTCTCTCTGTCTCTCTGTCTGTCTCTCTCTCTCTCTCTCACACACACACACACAGGAAATAAAGATAGATTTTCCTCTCTTATAAATATGGAATAACTTTTATGGAATAATTTTTAAAAGATGTATAAAGTATATTCAGAGATATTTAATTGCATTTAGAAAAGTAGAAAGTTAACTGTATGGAATTTGCAGGCCATCTGGTCTTTTGTCCCTCACACAGTGTACTCTCAATTCAGAGTTGCTTCTTTCTTATGCATTTTGGGTCGTGTGTGTGTGTGTGTGTGTGTGTGTGTGTGTGTGTGTGTGTGTGTGAAATTGATCTAATTACATTGGTTTTGTTGCTTTCCTGAAGAATTTATTCCATATAGTATTTCCCTTTGTATAAAATAGCTTGACTTTTGTTTATTTACTTTAAAATATCTAATTTTACATGTAATCCCTAGAGACAGTGAATACCATCAACTCAAGCCAACTTAACTCCCAGCTACATTTATAATCCACTCCATAATTTCAATATCTCACTACTGGTTCTTGAGGCTTTGCTTATTTCTTTTTTTTTTCAAATTTGAAACAAAATTTATTCACCCAAATTCTCAAATCTAAGGGAAATTTTTAGGATGTGATCTTGTCTTTTTTCTTATATACTTTAATTTGAACTCAAGCTTGATACATTAACATCATTGGCCATCCCTTTTCTGGAACTGGGATTGCTTTGCTTCACATATAAAACTAAAGACAAGGGAAAAAGCAGAGAAACCTTTCTTAACTGCAGTCAGAGCAGAGACAGATGCTGCATACACTTGAAGGGTTGTTCAGATCTATTGCTGAGTCCTCCTCAAAGAAAACACTGTTGACCTTGAGATTCTTCACCATTAGTCTTCCTGCAGACAATTCATTAAGTGGCGTTGTTAAAACCTGGCCACTGTGTTTCTTACTCAGGTTGTTCCTGTGATGACAGTGGGAATCAGTGCCCTCTTGTGCAAAACAAAGTACAGGTGCAGACTCCCTGAAGTCTCAGAACATTTTTATGTAAGTCTGTTGGTCTGACAAAATAAAGTGTGGGAATTGTCATTATTAGGAAAGACCATTACATGTATTTATTTGTAATAACAGATATAAACCAAGTTTATTTGCTGATCTTAGGAAACTGATCCTGGTTTGGATGTTTTCAAAAGATATTAACACACCCAAAAGAAAATATAACGTATAGTTCATCATTTCATCATAATTCTGGGATCCTATTATTATAAAGAAGGAATAATGGTATGAACAATTTGTAAAATAATATGGTAGCACATTATTCAAAAGTTAATTGTTAACTAAATACTTATCAATTGCTTAATTTATATGCTCAAAAATCCTTACAAGTAACTCTGCATCTGATAGATTGAAGTGCTTGAAGTACATCTGCTATTTTAACTTGAGAAAGCTTTCATAATAGTTTAGTTGGTGAGTAAAGTTATTTATTGAATACCATAATAGTACAATCCCATTTTTTATACATGTATATAGATATGGATATACATACGTATACATTTATGTGAACAAGAATAGAAAAGCAGTATAACAATTACTGTGTTTAAGACAGAGTTGGAACTAAAATAAAAACTGGACATTCACTAGACTATGTTTTGTACTCTTTTACATGTGGTATCATTATAGTTAATGAAATAACAAATTGATCCAAACATAGTTATTTGTTGAAAATCTTTTCATCTTATCCACAGACTTTAAAAGATCTTTATCTTGCTTTCTATTGTTATGATAAACATCATGACCAAAAGCAGCTTGAGGAGGAACATTGCTTACTGCCTCAATTCTCATAGCTTGTTCATTCTGTTTTTTTATAGCACCCAGGAATAGTGCCCCGGGGGCCA
Source organism: Acomys percivali (assembly GCA_907169655.1). Taxonomy (NCBI): domain Eukaryota; kingdom Metazoa; phylum Chordata; class Mammalia; order Rodentia; family Muridae; genus Acomys; species Acomys percivali. Next base: position 70,710,933 of record OU015760.1, on the reverse strand, counting down.
CTGCCCAGAGTGATGTGAACCCTCCCACATCAATCCGTAATCAAGAAAATGCCCCACAGACATGATCATAGGCCAATTTCATGGAAGTGTTTTCTCAATTGAACTTTCCTGTTCCAAAATAATCTTAATATGTGACAAGTTAATAAAACCAACCAATGCAAAATGCACAGTATGTGAAATAAGTAGGTGTACTACTGCTCTGCTCTGCAAAAATTTGTGGTAGGCAAGCATTTGTAGAGTGGAGGAAGTATGAATCCACGACTTCAAAGCATTCTCAAAATTTTTATGGAATTAAGATAAATTTAAAGATAAAGGCAACTTTCTTTGGGGAAAGCAGATAATGTATTGTATAATCAGTTATTTTATGGATAAAATGTTACAGTTGAGTATATTTCCATTGTAGTATAAAACATCAAATTGTCCCTTTAATCCCAGCACTCGGGAGGCAGAGGCAGGCGGATCGCTGTGAGTTCGAGGCCAGCCTGGTCTACAAAGTGAGTCTAGGACAGCCAAGGCTACACAGAGAGACCCTGTCTCGAAAAAACCAAAAAAAAAAAAAAAAACATCAAATTGTCTAAAGAAAATTAGAACATGTCTACTGAATATTTTCTTCTTAAACTAGTTTTCTTAGGTAACCTCAGGAGTCCAGCTGATTGAACCTATAAACAGAGCCTTGTTTTAAATGTGAAAAAGGACACCAGTTTTAATTATGTTCTTATAGAGAGCTCTAAAGTGGTTTTGGGCACCATTTTCACTACTGATCTTACTGTGTTACATTTGAGTATTCTCTCTAGCTGAGTAAAACCTCTGGAGCTAAAACCTAAGATTATGCTTTCCCACTGTGCAAAAAAGTTACATTTTTAGAGAAGGAAACATTCTGCAGGACCCCTTTTGAAGGAATGTTCAGTTGATTGGAAAGGAAGTAAGTAAAAAATGAGAGTCCCAGTGAACACTATTTTAACACAGGGCAAATACATACCCTGATACTTCTGGCACAGCTTCTGATCTTCTGTTATGAGTGATTACATCTGACTGGAGAACTGAGTGGGAACATGTTTCCTCTTGGTAATGAGCCTAACTGATATGCACAGGACAATTGAATTTTGGAAGTAGAGTCTAAACAACTTGGAGAATACTATAAAGTTTTAAACTCAGAACATAAGGCTTGTGGAAATTTTCACCTAATCTGGGGCACAACATATTATTTGAGGATTTTTAATGCTATTCGAAAACCATACACATTGTGTGGTTTTGGCTTCTTTGTCAAAACTCAACTATCCATTGGTGTGTGGTGTATTTCTGTGTCTTAAATTTGATTTTATTCATCAGTAAGTTTGTTTCTATGCTTGTATGATGCAGTTTTTATTACTATTTCTCTGTAGTACAGCTTGAAAACACAGATTGAGATGACTCCAGAAATTATTTTATTGCATAGTATTGTTTTAGCTATTCTGGTTTTTTTTTTTTCATATAAAGTTGAGAATTGTTCTTTCAAGGTCTGTAAATAATTGTGGGATATGCATTGAATCTGTAGATTGCTTTTGTTATGAAGGCTAGTTTTACTATGGTAATCCTACTGATCCATGAGCTTGGGAAATCTTCTGAGGTCTTCTTCAACTTCTTTCTTCAGAGACTTGAGGTTCTTGTCATACATATCTTTCACTTCCTTGGTTAGAGTTACACCAAGATACTTTATATTATTTGTGGCTACTGTAAAGATTTTGAAGAATTTCTAGAAACACGGATTTGACCAAATACTACATTAGTGTTTTTCTTCCTTTTGTTTCCCATATCAACATCTATATCTATGTCTACATCTATATATCCATATTTATCTATCTCACACAAACATATACACACTTTCATAGTTTTAATTAATGACTTTTATATTTTAGCTTCATGGTATTAGAGCTAATTGAACTCACTGTTGAAATGGGAATACTTAATAGGAGAACCCACATCAAAATGTAGGAGATGATGAAGATTTGTAATTACTTTGTAGCAATAATGCTGTATCTTACAATAATATTTAATAATTTCAGGAATATAGAATTATTCAAATGAATATGGTAATGTGAGATGTTCAAGTTTAATGCTTTCCATTTTAGTAGTTAAAAATTTCAGTATTGTCTTAGACTCCTATGAGGGAATATTTGTGTGGGTTTCATTCTTAAGTGAGTAATGTCCTTGTTCTAATATCAAGATGCTTACCTCCTAATGGTGCTGAAGTTTTATGTATTGTTATTATTGTTGATAATTAATAGTAGCAACAGCAGCAGTAGTAGTAGTAGTTGTATAGCAAAGTCTTATGATATCACAGTATTTATGTATGTGGAATATAGGGAATTCTACTATCTTCATTAGTAATTCTGATAAAGTTATGTTTCTTTGCTGTTCTATGATATGCTAAGAGATGTACATACTGAACAGTTACTGATATTATTGAGATATTGGCTAACATAATCTTGTTTATTTTCTTGTAGCTTCACTTGAATTAGTGCTATTTTGACAAAGCTATTTTTATATAGCTTTCCTTTATCTTATACCAACATATTTACTTTTCTAAAATAAGATTTGTTACCCAGTAAGAAATATCTGCTGGGAGTTGGTATATACATGCTTTCTTATTATAGGTTTTGTGGAATGACTGGACACTAATAGATACTAAATCACTTTTTAATCCAGACACACGAGTTTATTTCATCTAAAGTATTGTTCTGTTTTGGATTTTTAAAGCTGTCATGTCATGTATAAACACAAATCTGTCACTTCTGCGTTTTGTGAGGGAATTTCAGTATTAGCTTAATGTTTCTTCCCTACTAAATCTGTTCTTCTCTTTGAATGTTATTTTATGCTATTTTTAATTCTAAATCTAGGGAAAAATAATACAGTGAAATATCACCCAAGATGAAATAATGAGACAGGATTAAGGAAGACAAATTTACAACACAAGTCAGTCAATATGAGTTGAATGTGTTAGCTTTTCCTCTTTACAATACTCAGTTTCTGTTAGTTTAATATTTAGTGTAATCTCAATATTGATTAACTTGATTAGGTTCTCTAAACACATTAATTTGTGCTACATGTAGTAAAATGTTCTTTCCCACTCCTTTGTATTTATCTTCTTAAGTTACTGTTATGTCTTCAGATATTCTTGAATGTTGAGTGCATTTTGGAAAACAGAGAAGCAAATATATAATTTTATAATGAAAAGTCAGAAAGTAAAAGGATTAGGGCATATATATTCACATTAAGACAATATTTAGATGTCATATCTATTTCTCTTTGAAGTTTTATTGAATGATTTGAATACATAATTCTAATGTTTGAGTGAGAGCAAAATATTTTGCAGATCTTATGTTTTATTAGTACATTTTTGTTATAAAGATAATTAGGAAGAATACTTAAAAGCATATGAGTGTAAACAAATATCACATTAGACTGAAAAAATTGGACATTTGAGGTTTTAAATTCATTGGGTTTAAAAGTGGTTCATTAGAATCTAAAACCAAATGTCAATTGAGTCATCACTCCATTAATCCACAGTGCCAAGCTTTAATAATGCTCATTAGTCCTGGAATGGACCTTTTAAACCATAAAGTGTTTTGTCAATATTAACACATTTTACTAGCATGAAATTGTGATTGAGTTAGTATTTGTAGTCCCCATTTACAGAGTAAAGAAAAGAGGAAGTGTGTGTTGTACAGAGTGATTGAATCATTTTGGAGAGAGTAAAACGTCATTAATTACATTGAAAGACTAATATAAACCATTAAAAACACTTGATAAGGTAAATTTCTGTGAGATATTTAACATTCCCAGGGTTATTATTAGGAGCAAAAAATAAGAAAAGAGGTTATTCCAATGCAGAATTAGGGTTATTTACATGCTATTGAATCCTCACTGTAGAATACTTCATATTGCATAGTGTAGATTCATATTCATTTTAAAAAGACGATGACAATGATGAAGAATATGTATACATCTGCCTTTATGTGCCCATGTATGCACATAAACACACATGTATGCATGAGCATTCACACATGTTTACTCATGCCACTGTATACTTGTGCATGTTAGAAAACAACACTTTAGAGTTGGCTTCTCTCCTTCCATCTTTGCGTTGGTTCTAGAGAAAAAAATCCAGGATGGTTTCATCAACATTTATCATGGTTGATGTATGGGGCCTATGAAGACCCACCTCTCCCTTAAATACTATTGATTGTTAAATGTTATTGAGGCTAAGTTAGTCATTCTTTTTCATGGTGTAGGCATGTATATATTGTCCTTTCCTCAGTAAATAACATCCTAAGAAAGCTTGGTCAAGAAATTGTAATTATACTTAGTGGGCCACATAGAAAAAGAAAATATGAAAGTTGCAGGGGAGTTTATTGAGGATTCCACTATGAGTGAGAAGGAGTTTGAGAGGGAAATAGGCAGTATTGAAAAGACAAAAATTTGTTCTGTAGAATATGAACCTGTGAAACAATAAAAAATTAAAAATTTAGTATTCAGTTTTTCCCTGATTGAGGATGATAGAACATTTAAGAGTTGGAAGTTAAAAGGAATAAGTTAGGCATCTCACCCCATCTCGCTCTCTTTCTCTTTCATATCTGAAATATCTATTCCTGTTTCTTTATTTGTATGTAATATAAAGAAAAGCTCTTTCTTCTATGTGCTTCTTCCATTACATACAGTGCTACTACAGGCCCCAAAACAAGAATGACAAAAAATGTACAACTTAAATCTAAGAAACTATTAACCAGAATAAAAATGTCCCTTAAAATTTGTTTACTTCTGATGTTTGTTACAATAATAATATATGGCTAATTCACAATTCCAATTGTATTGTTATAGTTTGCTTTTGTAAATGACATATTATTCAAAAAAATGAATAATTACTGACCTTGGGCACAACAATTAGAGGTAACCTGCAAGCTCTCCCCTAGCCTCATCATTCCTGAAAAGGCATGCAGACCCCCCAGTAACATACAGTTTAGACATCCCCACCACATCCCCCAGGCTCCAACTTTACAGGTCCAACTGGGGCACAGCCAACAGGGATGAGCTACATGCTGCCCTCCAAGCCTCATCACCCACCTTCCTAAAGAGGACTTCAGTGCTCCAGTAACATCAAGCCTAGACCCTTCTCCATCTTGCACACTAGATTCTTCTGAAGCATAGCTAGCAGAGGTGAGCTGTGCCTTGAGTGCCACTGTCAGGCTCATGACTCTGCCTCCCTTCCTAAGTAGGCCTTCAGAAACCCAGGAACATTCAGGACCACTGAGGCACAGCCAGAAGAGGTGAGCAGCTACCTATTCTCTGAGCCTCATTGTCAGGCTCAAGGCTCTGTCGGCCTCCCCAATGAGTCCTGCTTGAATCAGTAATATCCAGCCAATATCAAAGACAACCAGATTGTGAAAGGTCAGTAAAAGAACATAATCAACAAGAACCATGACAATATGGCACCACCAGAGCCCAAGTATCCTACTATATCAACCCCTGGATATCCAAATACATGCAAAACACAAGAAGATGACATTAAATAGTACATTTTAAAGAGGAAATTCATAAATTACTTACAGAAATACAGGACAATACTATCAACAGATGAAGGAAATGAATAAAATGGTTCATGACCTGAAAATGAAAATGGAAGAAATAAAGAAAACAAAAACTGAGGGAATCTTGGAGATAGAATACTTAAGCATTGAACAGAAACTACATACACAAGCATCAGCAACAGAGTACAAGAGATGGAAGAGACTCTCAGGCATAGAAGATACAATTAAAGAAATTGATAAATCTGTCAAGGAAAATTATAAATCTAAAAAGTTCCTGACATAAAACATCCAAGAAATTTGGGACACCCCAAAAAGAGGAAACCTAAGAAAAATAGGAATATAAGAAGAAGACTTTTATTTCTAAAACCCAGAAAATATTTTCAGCAACTCATATAAAAAGAAAACTTCCCTAACCTAAAGAAATAGATGCTGGTAAACATACAAGAAGCCTACAAAACACCAAATAGATAGGATCAGAAAAAAAAATCATCCCACCATACAATAATCAAAACATTAAATGTACAGAACAAAGAAAGAATATTTAAAAAGTGACAAGGGGAAAAGGTTAAGTAAAATATAAAAGCAATTCTACCAGAATTACACCTGACTTCTCAACAGAGACTCAAAAACCCAACAGATCCTGGGCAGACAGTGTTCACTCAAAGACACCAAAGATGTCAGCCCAGACAACTATACAGCAAGTCTTTTAATAACTACAGATGAAGAAAACAATATATTCTACAAAATCCCTCAAATATAAACATATCTATCCATGAATGCAGCCCTACAGAAGATAATAGAATGAAAATTCCAACACAAGGAGGTTACCTACACCCAACACACCAAAGGAAATAAATATCTCTAAATAAGACCTCACCAGCAAAACCAATAGAAGATAATCTCTCTCTGTCTCTCTGTGTCTGTGTCTGTGTCTGTGTCTGTGTCTGTGTCTGTGTCTGTGTCTGTCTGTCTGTCTGTCTATCTCCCCAACCACCAACATAATAACATAATAATAACAGGAGCTAATAACCATTGGTTATTAACATATCTCAACATCAATGTAATCAACTTCCCACTTCCCATAAAATGGATACAGGCAGAATGGATATGAAAACAGAATCTGTCACTCACCTGCATACAAGAAACATACTTCAGCAACAAAAACTACATTACCTCAGAGTAACTGCCTGGAAAAAGCTTTTTCTAAGCAAACAGACCAAAGAAGCAAGATTGAGTAGCCATTCACATATCTAGTAAAATAGGCTTTCAACAAAATTTAATCAAAAGAGATGGAGAAGGATACTTTATATTTATCAAAAGAAAAATCCCATAAAATGATGTCTCAACTCTGAACCCTTATACCACAAATGCAAGAGCATCCACATTTGTAAAAGAAATATTACTAAAGTTTAAATTACACATCAAACCCCATACATTAATAGCAGGAGACTTCAACACCCCTCTCTCACCAATAGGCACATCATCAATGGAGAAACTAAGAAGAGAAATAATGAAAATAACTGACATTAGGAATCAAATGGACCCAACAGATATATACAGAGAATTCCAGCCATACACAAAATAATATCCCTTCTCAGCATCTTACAGAACTTTTTCCAAGATTGAAAACAGAGGTGGTCACAAATCAAGCCTCAACAGATACAAGAAAATTGAAATAAATTCTTGTATCTTATCAGACCAACGTGGATTAAAGCTGGATTTCAACAACAACAGAAACAACAGAAAGGCTACAAACTCATGGACACTGAGAGACTCTCTATGCAATGACCACTGGATCGGGGAATAAGTAAGGAAAAAGAGTTAAAGGCTTTCCAGAGTTCAATGAAAATTAATGCACAGCATTTCCAAACTTATGGGATACAATGTAAGCAGTGCTAAGAGGAAAGTTTATAGTACTAATTGTCTTCACAAAGAACAACTGAAAGCTCTAGAACAAAAAGAAGTAAATACACCCAAGAAAATAATCAAACTTATGTCTAAAATCAATACATTAGAAAGAAAGAGAATAATATAACTAATCAACAAAAGCAAGATCTGGTTCTTTAAAAAATACTGACAAGATAGACAATCTCACAGCCAAACTAACTAAAAGGCAGATTGGCAGCATCCAAATTAACAAAATCAGAAATGAAAAGGGGGACACAACAGACATCAAAGAATTCCAAAGAAACTTTAAGTCTTAAATCACAAACCTGTACCCCACAAAATTGAAAAATCTAAATTAAAAGGAAGATTTTCAGTATACATATAAGTTAACAAAGTTAAATAAACATAATATGCACAATTTAGATATACCTATAACCACTAAGTAGATAGAAGCAGTCAATAAAATGTTCCAACCAAAAACAAAACAAACAAACAAACAAAAACATACCGTGGTCCAGGTAGTTTTGGTGGAAAATTCTATCAGACATTCAAAGAGTGAATACCAGTACTCCTCAAACTATTTCACAAAACTAAAACAGATGAACATTGTCAGACATCCTATGGGACCACATTCATCCTGATATATAAACCACACAAAGACTCAACAAAGAAAGAAAATTTCAGACCAGTTTCTTTAGTGAACAGCAATGCAAAAATGCTCAATAAAATACATGCAAACAGAATCTAAGAACCCATCAAATACATCATCTACCATGATCAAGTAGACTTCATCCCAGGGATCCATGATAGCTCAATATATGAAAAGCTATCATTGTAATCCACAATATAAATAAGCTGCAAGGAAAAACATACACACATGATCATCTCATTAAATGCTGAAAAGACATTTGATAAAAAAAACAGCAACACTCCTTCATGGTACAAGTCTTGAAGAGATCAGAGACACAAGGCACATATTTAAACACAATAAAAGCAATATACAGCAAGCCAACCGCCAACATCAATTAAACGGAGAGAAAAATTAAAAGAATTCCACCAAAATCAGAGACAAGAAAAGGATGCTCATGCTCTTGATATCTATTCAATATAGTACTTTAATTTCTAACTAGAGCAAGATGACAACTAAAGGACATCAAGAAGATACAACTTAGATAGGAGGAAGCTAAAATATGTTTTCCTACATAATGATAGTGTACATAATAAGCCCCAAAATTTGTACCAGAGAACGTCTATAACTCATTAAAAACCTTCAGCAATGTGGCTGGGTAAAAAATTAACTAAAAAACAAAACAATACAAAACAGTAATCCTCCTGTATACAAATAAGAAATAAGCTGAGTTGAAGAATGGATAAAGAAACCGTGGTACATTTACACTATGGAATACTACTTAGTGATTAAAAACAAGGAAATCTCAAACTTTGTGGATAAAGAAATGGAACTAGAAATTATCATACTGAGTGAGTTAACCAAGAAGCAGAAAGACTCACATGGTGTATACTCACTTATAATTGGGCCCTAGCCCAAACGACACGTCCCACGAAAGTCTTCACTTACTAGGAGATTGGGATAGAAGTGAGCACATCCTACTAAGACTCTAGGTAAGAGATGGGGAAAGAGAAGAACCCAGATGGTCCTAGAAACCTACAAGAAGAACATCATGATGAGTGGATCGGGGCCCAGGGGGGTCTCCTCAAACTCTTACACTAACCAAGGACAATACAATAGTAAACATTGAATCCCTTCTCTGATCTAGCCAATGGACAGGACATTCTCCACAGTTTTGTGGAGAGTGGGGACTGACTTTGACATGAATTCTGGTGCTCCATAATTGGCCACCTCCCCTTGGTGGGGAAGCCTGGTGGCACTCAAAGAAAGAATAAGCAGGCTACGAAGATGAGGCTTGATAGCCTATGACCATATAGTGGGGGAGGAGGTCCCCTTCAGTCATAGACCTAGGGGAGTGTAATAGGGTGAAAGTAGGAGGGAGAGAAGAATGGGAGGATACAAGTGATGGGATAACAATTGTGTTGTAATCTGAATAAATTAATAAAATTAAAATTAAATAAAAAAAGAAATTAGAAAGATCCCATAGTATTAACTTAACAGAACACCAGAAAGTTCTAAAACAAAAAGAAAACACACTCAAGAGGAGTATACAGCTGTAAACAAACTCAAGGCTAAAATAAATGAATTAGAAACAAAGAGAGCATTTTCTTTCTTTCTTATTTATTCAGATTACAACTCAAATGTTCTCCCATCACTCGTATCCTTCGGTTTCTCCTACCCTCTCATCTCCACCCTATTACCCTCCCTTATGTCCATGTCTGAGGGAGATCTCCTCCCCCACTTTATGGTTGCAGGCTAGCAAGTCTTATCTTGGTAGTCTGCCTATTCTTTCTTTCAGTGCCACCAGGGCTCCCCTACAAGAAGAAGTCATCAAATATGGGGCACCAGAGCTCATGTCAGAGTTAATCCCTACTCTCCACATAACTGTGGAGGATGTCTTGTCTATTGGCTAGATAAGAGTAGGGGTTTGGTGTTTACTATTTGTATTGTCGTTGGTTAGTGCAATAATTTGAGCACACACCCCTGGGGCCTAATCCACCCGTTACCATGTTCTTATAGCTTTCTAAGATCCTCTGGATCCTTCTATTTCCTGATCTCTTCTATTTCTCTTACCTAGAGTCTCAATAGGATGTCCTCACATCTGTCTCAATCTCCTGGTAAATGAAGACATTCATGGGGCATGTGTTTTGGGCTAGTGTCCAATTATAAGTGAGTATATACCATGTGAGTCTCTGTTTCTGGGTTAACTCACTCAGTACGATTGTTTCTAATTTCCTCCATTTGTCCACAAATTTATGGGTTTCTTTGTTTTTTATAGCTGAGTAGTATTCCATAGTGTAAATGTACCACAATTTCTTTGTCCATTCTTCAACTGCTGGACATTTAGGCTATTTAGAAATACTGGTTATTATGGATAAGGCTGCTATGAACATGGTTGAGCATATGTCTCTGTTGTGTGGTGGAGCATTTTCTGGGTATATTCCAAGGAGTGGAATAGCTGGGTCTTGAGGAACCCTATTTCCATTTTTCTGAGAAAGTGCCAAATAGATTTCCAAAGTCTTTGTACAAGTTTGCATTCCCACCAGCAATGAAGGAGTGTTCCTCTTTCTCCACATCCTTGCCAGCATGTGTTGTCACTTGAAATTATGATCTTAGTCATTCTGATGGGTGTAAGATGGAATCTCAGAGTCGTTTTGATTTGCACTTCTAAAGAGAGCAATTTTTAAAAATCAATGAAACAAAGAGCTGTTTTTTTTTTTTTAGAAAATCAACAAAAAAGAAAAACCCTTAGCCAAACTAACTAAAAAGTAGAAGCAGAGTATTCAAATCAACAAATTCAGAGAAGAAAAGGGAGACATAACTACAGACACCAAGGAAATCCAAAGAATCATTAGGGCTTACTTCAAAACCCAAATGCCACAAAATTTGAAAATCTAAATGAAATGGAAATTTTTCTTGATAGAATCCACTACCAAAATTGAATCAAGATCAGGTGAACAAATTGAATATTCCTATAATACCTAAGGAAATAGAGGCAGTCATCAAAGATATCCCAACCAAATAAAGCCCAGTACCAGATGGATTCAGCACAGAATTCTCCCAGACCTTCAGAGAAGAGCTAATACCCATTCTCTTCAAACTATTTCACAAAATAGATTCAGACGGATACAAAAATAACTCAAAAAATCAGTAACCCACCTGTATACAAATTGATAAAAGGTCTGAGAATGAAATTAAGGCAACCACATCCTTAACAATAGCCACAAATAATATAAAGTATGTTGGGGTAACTCTAACATCACAAGTGAAAGACTTGTTTTGAAAAAAAATTGAAGTCTCTAACACAGGAAATAGAAGAAGATATCAGAAGATGAAAAGATCTCCCATGCTCCTGGATCGAGATAATCAATAATGGCCACATTCCCCAAAACAATCTATATATTCAGTACAATCCCTACCAAAATACCTACAAAATTCTTTACAGACCTTGAAAGATCAGTTCTCAACTTATATGGAAAAACAAACAAAAAGCAGAATAGCTAAAACAATCTTATACAATAAAAAAAATTCTTCCAGAGGAATCTCCATCATGGATTTCAAGCTGTGCACTAGAGTAACAGTAATAAAAACAGCATGGTACTGGCATAGAAATAGGTTGGTTGATCAACTGAATTGAATCAAAGACCCAGAAGTAACCCACACACCTATGGACACTTGATTTTTCACAAAGAAGCCAAAATCATACATTGGAAAAAAGGTAGCATCTTACACAAATGGATGTCCATATGTAGAAAAAGGCAAAAAGATCTGTATTTATGTCTCTCCATGAAACTAAAGTCCAAGTGAAATAAAGTCATCAACTTAAAATCAGATAACACTAAATGTATTAGAATAAAAAGTGGGGAAGAGCATTGAAATCATTGGCACAGGAGACAATTTCCTGAACAGAACACCATAACTCAGGATCTAAGGTCAACAGTTAATAAATGGGACGTCATGAAACTGAAAAGCTTCTGAAAGAAATGGACACTGTCAGTAGAACAAAATGATAGCCTAAGACTTGGCAAAAGACCTTCACCAACCCTACATCAGAAAAAGGGTTAGTATCCAAAACATATAAAGACAGCAACAAAGGAGTTAATCCTCTTTAAAATGGACTACAGAGCTTAACAGAGAATTATCAACAGTGGAACATAGAGTGGCTGACAAACACTTAAAGAAATTCTCAATGTCATTAGTTTTCCACATTATGGAAATAAAAATGACTCTCAAATTCCATCTTACACCTATCAAAATGGATAAGATAAAAAACTCAAGTGACAGCACATGCAGGTGAGGATGTAGAGAAAAGGGAACACCCCTCCATTGCTGGTGGGAGTGAAAACTTGTACAATAACTTCGGAAATCAATATGACACTTTCTCAGAAAATTAGGACTAATTCTATCTCAAGATCCAGCTATACCACTCCTGGGCATATACCCAAAAAATTTCCATCATACAAGGGCATTTTCACAACTATATTCATAGGAACTTTATTCATAATCACCAGAATCTGGATACAACCTAGATGTCCCCCAACTGAAGAATGAATAAAGAAAATGTGGTACATTTACACAATGGAATACAATTCAACCATCAAAAACAAGGAAGTGTTGAAATTTGCAGGCAACTTGATGGAACTAGAAATGATCATCTTGAGTGAGTTAATTGAGATCCCGAAATAGAGGCATGACATATACTCACTTATAAGTGGATATTAGGCCAACATAGATGCCTTCTGAGAGACTCCACCTAGGGAAGGATCAGGACAATTACTAAGATTAGTAACAGGGTTCTGAGTGCAGCACAGAAAGTCCTATGGCAGAGTTGGGGGATTGATGGATGGGGAGGCTGTGCTGTCAGGATCTCTGTAAGGAGACTATCAAGGCTGGGAGATTTGGACCCAGAGGGGCCTGAACAAATTGATGCACCAAACAAGGACATTTCAAGCAGAGAACTTTGATTGCCTGTTCAGATATAGCTGATGGACAGTTCATTGTCCACGTGGGGAAGTGTGTATGTTGGGGGAGAAGAGGGAATTGCCTCTGACATGAACTTTAGTGCCCATGATTTGATCACTTCCTCTTGCTTGGGAGGACTTTGGGGAACACAGAGGAAGAGGATGCAGGCTATACAAATGAGACCTGATAGGCTGTTGTCAGAAGGTGGGGAAGGAGGACTCCAACTGTCAGAGATCTAGGGGAATGGAATATGGCAGAAGAGGAAAGGAAGGTGGGAATGGGAAGACCAGAGTGAGTAGATAACAATTGAGATTTAATGTGATTAAATTATAATAAAAATGAAAAATAATAGAAATTAAAGATCATTATGTCAAATGATGAATAAGAAAATATTCATTTTCAAGGATATTGGCAATCAATAACAATTTAAAAATAGCAGCTTCTTAACAGAATTTGGAAATGGGGGTGAATAGAAGTAGAACAATGTTAAACTATAGTCAAAGGCAAAATAATTGAAAGGTATTAATGTTTAGAATAACACACATTAGCATTTTGTGTCATACATATTAAAATTACAAGATTCCATATGGAACTATTTAAATCACAATTTCTGGCCAAGGGGTTGAGAGCAAAGAAAAATACTCAGGACAAGGCAATTATATATAAAATACATAAATGTGGTCATTCTACAGATGATGTTGTGAGTTACAATGTTTAAAGGAGATTGTCTACAAATTAGTGACAAAGAATGGGTATGAAAAACCAAAGCTAATAGAAGAAATATTTCATGCATATAAAGACAAAGAGAAAAAGGTTAGGGGAATCGAAATCTATCATCTGAGTTTTTCTTGAGATAATGATGTAACAAAAGAAAAAGAGAGCTGGAATTATGGTTCAGTGACTATGAACATATGATAGTCTTTCAGAGAAGCTGCTTTGAAATTCAGTATCTATATTAGGTGGTTCAAAGCTACCAGTAAATCCCACTTCCATGGAGTCACCACATCTGGCATCAGTGAGCATCTGCACTCACGTGAACACCATGCGCACACACACACACACACACACACACACACACACACACACACACACAC
>OU015760.1:70649735-70696788 GCA_907169655.1 Acomys percivali | reverse complement strand
CACACACACACACACACACACACACACACACACACACACACACACACTCACCTGCATGCACTAATATATAATTTAGAATAATTTGAGGAATAAAAACAGCAATATGGATATCACATTTGTTTCATTTTAGCTATAATTCAAAACACTGTGGCATTCAAAGTACCTTGTATATCCCTAAGCAGCATTTTCAGAAGCTATGTTATTAAGAAGCCATCTTTAGTCAGAGATCTGCAGGGTTCCTTCATGGAAAAAAAAATCAACCTTTTATTGCCACAAAATTAGCAAATAATCACCACCAAATCATGTGAACACCCAGTTTTCCCAATGACCAGAAACAGACTTATTTTAAAGTCACTGACCACCAGTTTTTCAGTGGTCTCTTAAGATCATTATAAAAATGAAGGAAAAAAAAAACTTGTACACTGCAAAAAGAAAAAAGTAAACTCATTTTAACAAGTTTTCCAAATTTAATAAAAAGCATTTCTGAAAAATAACAGTCTCTAGAGCTTATTCAATCCCTTGCTTTGCACTTTAGGTGAATTACTTTAGCTCTTCTCTAAAAAAAAAAAAAAAGAGGAAAGATATTTTTGGTGTTAGGTCATAAATGTGCAAAACTATTAATATTTTATAGAAACTCTTTCTAACCCTTGCCTCTTGGGATAGGACTAAAACCTCATTATTGGCTAGACGTATTCTAGCCTTCCTTTACTGTATGTAGTTATATTTTGGGAAACATGATTTGACCATCAGTCAGTGTCTTTCTGAGCTATGTACCTACTTGGCTCAAAAATAGAGTGTATCAAACACAAAGCTGTGGTTTCATGTATACCACATTGCTGATTCCTAAGCATGGTCGGAGATTCTACCTGCTGGTTCAGGAGCTGTCAGTACTCATTTGTTCAGTCTGACCAAAGAAAATGAGAAGGAAGGACTCACAGTAGAATTTGCTTATTTCACAATTTCACCTGACCATAAAGCTCTTTCAGCAAGTAAACAGACAAAAGTGACTCTCCCTACCCACTGGGATACATTATTAATGGTCCTCCTCTGAACACCGATGAGATGTAAATGTGACAATGTACATGAATTGAGTAGATCATTTCCTGGCACTCAGGAGGCAAAATATTTCTTCAATGGCCTACTTCCATTTCTCTTACTATGATGTTTGGAAACATAATAGTCGCAGTCTAAGCTTTTTTGAAACAATAATTTAAACTTGTTGTATTTTTCCATAATTCATAAAACACAGATTAGAGGAAGTAATTGTCAGAAACACATAACCTAGGTCCTAGAAGGAACTGAATAACTTTCATGGATCAACATCATAATTTCTAATTGCTTAAAGTAGACTCATAGAATTACATCTGATTTGAGCTTATGTCACAGGACATATGATTGATTTATTTGATTTAAATATGAAAAATAGTCCCTTTCATACAAGATGCATATCTTAAATTCTGAATTAAGGTTCTAGCTGTTGCAGCTCTTCTCTTTTCATTTGAAGTTCCTTTCATTAATTAATTAATTTATTTTGCATATCAATCTAAGCTTCCCCTTCCGCTTCTACCCTCAGCCCCTCTCTTTCCATTCCCCTTCCCCTATTTCCCTTCTCATTCTCCTGAGAAAGGGAAGACCTCCCAGATATACCAACCTGCCTTGGCATATCAAGTTGTAGTAGGACTGGCATAGCTTCTTCTATTGATAATAGACAAAGCTATCCACTTAGGAGAAAGGGATCCAAATAAGGCATGAGAGTCACAGACAGCCCTTGCTCCTGCTGTTACAAGTCCCACATGAGGACCAAGCTGTATATTTGTTACATATGTGTAGGTGGCCTAGGTCCATCCCATGTATGCTCACTACTTGGTAGTTCAGTCTCTGTGAGCCACTACAGGCCCAGGTTAGTTGATTCTGTAGGTTTTCCAATGGTGTTCTTGACCTCTCTGGCTCTTTCAATCCTTCCTCTTCCTCATCCACAAGATTCCCTGAGCTTTACCTAATGTTTAGCTGTGAGTCTCTGCATTTTTTCATCAGCTTATGGGTAAAGCAATTTAGATGACAGTTATGCTACTCTCCTTTTTGCAAGTATAGCAGAATACTATTAACAGTGTTAGTGGTGTGGTCTCTCTCATGGCATGGCACTCAAGTTGTCTTGTCCAGTCCCATATTTTTCTTCCCTTTTTATCCCTGAACCTCTTAGAAGCAGAAAATTGTGGGTTGAAGGTTTTGTGGCTTGTTTGGTATCACTATTATTACATTGGAAGTCTTGCCTGGTTAAAGGAGGTGACTATTTCAGGTTCCATACCCCCTATTGCTAGGAGTATTAGCTTGGGCCACTCTCATAGATTCCTGGGAGCTTCCATTGTCTTATATTTCTATGTTGCTCCACAGATACTCCCACACTGATTCCAGTTCTCTTTCCTGTCATTCTCTCCACACATGATTTCTTCTCTTCATCTTCCCACCCCCTATCCCACCAAGTTCCCTCCATTCATCCACCCCAAATGTCTATTTTATTTCACTTACTTGTTATTTAGCTCTTTGGGTCTACAGACTGTAGCATGGCTATCCTGTTCTTTATGGCTACTATCCATTTATAAGTGAGTATATACCACATGTATCTTTCTGAGTCTGTGTTATCTCACTCAGGATGATCTTTTCTAGTTCCATCTATTTGCTAGTAATTTGCATGATGTCTTTATTTTAATAGCTGAGTAATATTCAATTGTGTAAATGTACCATACTTTTATCCTTTCCTCTATTGAGGGTCATTTAGGTTGTTTCCAGAGTCTGGCTATTATAAATAAAGCTGCTATAAACACAGTGGAGCAAATGTCTTGTAGTATGTTTGAGAAACTTTTGGATATATGACCAGAAGTGGTTTAGCTGGGTTGTGAGAAAGAACTATTCCCAATTTTCTGAGAAAGCAGCAGACTGATTTCCAAAGTTGTTGTACAAGTTTGCATTCACACCAGAAATGGGAGTGTTCACCTTTCTCCATGTCCTCTCCAGCATGTGCTGACACTGAGTTTTTGATCTTAGCCATTCTGACTGGTGTGAGATGGAATGTCAGAGTCCTTTGATTTGAACTTCCCTGGTGACTAATTGTGTTGAAATTTTCTTAAAGGGTTTCTCAGACATTAAAGATTCTTCTTTTGAGAATTCTCTGTTTAGTGCTGGACACCATTTTAAAGAGGGTTGATTCATTGCTGTTTTCTAATTTATTGAGTTCTTTATATACTTTGGATATCAGATCTCCATCAGGTGTAGGGTTGGTGAAGATATTTACCCATTCTTTAGGCTGCCGTTTTGTCCTTTTGGTGGTGTTGTTTGCTTTATAGAAGCTTTTCAGTTTCCTGAAGTCCCATTTATTATTTTTTTTATCTCAGTGAAGATTGATTCCTGATCTCAGTTAACAAAGGAACTGGAATGACCATTTGAGCATTTACAGTAGAATGGTATTTCTTTTCAGAGATTAATTTTGTATGTATGCACATGGTGTGCTGTCACCAAGTCTACAATGGACTTTCCAGTTCACGATAATGTAGCTGACTATTATATCTTATTGATATATAGAATATTGGAAATATTTAACTATGAGTATTATTTTACTATTGAAAGTGTCCAATTCTGCCTGTTAGTCATAATGAGAATTTCCTCTGTTATTTCACTTTTGGAAGGTACAATATAGTCACTTTAAAAGGAAGTTTCTACAGTTGGACTGTCTTGGTTGAGAACTCTAGATATGCATTTACTACCTTTGGGAGCAAAGAACTTTAATCCATAAAAGCCATTGTTCCCTTAATAGTCAATTGGTTAAAATGGTAATAGTTCCATATTGCATATAGGGAAGATTAAATGTATTACCATACATATGCAGTTTAATATAGGACAGAGATAGTTATGTTTATGTTATAGTGCTATGTTTATATTATAAAAACAAAATAATTATGTTTATGTTACACTAAATAAAAAATTAAGTTACGATGCTGGTGGCAATGAGGATAATCAAACAATCGGAGACATTTTTTTAAGAGCACTGGAATTTGATGGTAGAAGGCAAACATGGCCTTTGATCTTTAAATATTTCGGGTTTTAGGTTTGATGTTTTCATATTAAGACAGCAATCTGTTGTTTAGCCTCCCTAAAAGAAAGACTTGCCCTTTTAATTTAGTGTTCCATTTCCTTGACAATCAGAGTATTCCAAAATAATATACCCTTCTATGTAACAGAACATTGTGACAAATGCTAGTACTTCATTGCCAGTGGGAATTGCTGTGTGGTTCATGAGAATATGGCCTTTGTTGGCCTTTTTTCCTTTCTTAGCACTCATGGGAATATATAAAATATGAAAGCAACTATTTTACCACAGAGTTAACTTTGAAAAATGTAATTACCACTTTAAAAATCCATTCAGCTAGTATTTTCACACAGAAACTAGTATTTCCTCGGCTTAGGAAATGATCTCCAAAGTGTGTATATTAAGGGAGTAGAAGTTAAGTATTTTCTTGGATTGTGTAAATACAATTTGGGGTTATGGGTCATTCTTTTTGTTTTGGAAATTTGACCAATACGATACAGTTGTTAGAACTCCTTCCTGAAGTTTAGACACTTGAAAAATATTTTCAGAAACCTGGTTTTAAATGTTGTTCATACCATTTCCCTGAATAATCTGTATGCAATCAGACATCCTTAAATCTTTCATCTCTTATCTTCATACTATGAAAGAAACAACATAACTTAATGTTCACAGTGTAACTGAACAGGAGGTCTCATATGTAATAAGTACTCAGTAAATAGTTGTTAATATTTTTATAATAATCCTTATATGTTCTGCTTCCTGGATTCCCTCTCTATTTCACAAACACTTTATATAGCAAGGCAAAAAACAAAGAGATAGAGATTCATTCTTTTTTCTGGTTTATTATCAATTACTTTCTATTTCTTCTCTGTTTTTTGTTTCCTTCAAAGGGGCCACTGAGTAACTCTTACTGCTATTTCCTGATGCATTTCCATTCCATTTCTGGTATATATATATGTCATTGTAAAATAACATTTTAATTATTGTAGCTATTATGGAATTGATTATTATCTAATAAGCAGGTTCATTTGCACATTCAGAATAGTTAGAAAGATCTTACAATCATATAGACTAGAATTCTTGCTTTTTAAATCCAATTTAATTGTTTATATAATACAGATTAAACAGTAGATTCAAACTACATGTATCTTAACTTCATTTTACTCATTCATCTTGAATGTAGAATGTAAAGATAGTTTTTAATGCAATTACCCAATGGCAATAATCTATCTGCTCTTTCTTTGATCTGTTATTTAGCACAGACTATAACTATGACTCAGTGTATGAGCCTCAAATTCCACTGTGATTAGGAAGAACAGGATTTAATATATACTACAGGACCATATAGAATGAGAATAGTTTTTCAAATATCTTTTGCTCATTCACTTTCATGGTACAAATACAGGCATTTGAATGTCAGCTGAATAAAACTGGAAATGATCTAATACTTGCCTACCATGAGTGTGAAATGAATATGTTCTGAAAATTTCAATGACTTTATCATCCATATAAGGTTTTCTAATCATCAATAAATAATGTTAATATTAACAAGACCATGAATATAATATCACAAATACAAATATACCATGATTTTTTCATTGATTCAATTTTCAGTTGAATTCATTCATTTAGATAAGTTATCTGTTTGGTTCATATGTGCTCAAGTTCAGACTCTTCCACCAGATGACATTTTGCTTGCAGCATCACTACTGTCTTCAAAGGAGCCACCAAAGTAGCAAAGATTTTTCAAAGACTGATATAAGTACCACCCAAAATGGTAGCTGCCTTTGGCCTTGACTTAAACAATAGATAGTAGCACCTGCAGGGTCCTGCCCCTCTTGCTGGCTATAAACAGTTCCTAAAAAGCCTGCTTAACTCTACACATCAGGGAGTTAAAATAGAGATAAGGAAAATAGCCTACTAAGAACAGTTTTACTTTTGGAGTTTATCTCAGGAATTCTTCTCTTGTCAGTTCCAGACAGTAATTCCTGTGTTTTTATACTCTAGTTGGCTCTTCAGCTTTAAATTCCTTATTTTCACTTTTTTCTAATATCACTTATATTTTAAAAATGTGGAGTTAAGTGAAAGAAAGTAAAGCTTCCTTCAGTACACTCAATTTTTGTGAGGTTAAAAAAATAATGAAGTCAGTCATAAAATTGCTTTCATTTCAAACAGATTTATGTCTAGCCAGCCTGCTTGATAGTTCACAAAGGGTTATGCTCTTTTTGGAAGCACATATATAAATTAGCCCTCTCTCTTAACCAAGAATTGGCCACATGCACGAGGAAACTATACTTCATGTACAAAACTCAGATGAGCACTGTTATTAATCAATAATTCTTCAATTTGATGTGTTACTTATGTTCCTAACAGTTTCTTTAAGTCAGCCAAAAAGATTGGCTATATAAAAGGACAATATAGTGACAATTTTAAATTTAAGTTTAACTTAGTGATAATTACCAAGGGCATCATAAAACTATGCAGAGTTTTAATATTCAATATACAATCTAAGGCAGTATTTTCAGATAAGGAACCATACCTTATTTATCTCTGGAGCTCTTATAATATACACAAGGCACCACTCAGGAGGATATTGTTTGAAGAAGCAATGAACAAACAATATATACTTCCATTTGGCAAACTTACTGTGTAATAATCTGTAAGATATTTTAATGAATGCCAATATAATACTTCTCGAAGTGAATGTTAGGCTATGAAAAATGCAGGTTACACTCCATTTCCAAGCAATCATTCTTTATTTTTAACAGGAAAATTATTCTAAAATTATAGCAGGCAATAATAAAACATGATTTAATATATAGAAGCACTTTCCAAGACATTTTCACAGCTATGTTTAATATGTTAAATGAGGTCAAACTTAAGACAATGGATGGTACTAATGCCGTTACTATGTAAAGATATTGTTGATTATTCAAGGGAGACATTCTTTTCTCTGCTTAATAATGCCAGCTACAAAAATTCAATAGCTGTAGGACACAATCAAAACAAATATGTCTTTTGTACCATGATAAAATTCCAAGAGAATTCTAAATTTGCTGTATATTTTATTTTAAATTCTCTAAGGCAGATCTTACATGAAAGTCTAAACAGTAAGTACTAATAAACTTGTGTAAATTTATACAACAACTTTTGGATCTTAATCTACAAATTTTCTTTGGCTAAAGTTGTGTTGTATTTTTACTTGATCAAATAAGAAAAGAAACAAGGTGTGGTGGTGGTACACACTTTTAATCATCCCAGTACATGGGAAGCAGAGGCAGGCAGACCTTCGAATTTATGGCCAGCCTGATCTACAAAGCAATTTCTTGGACAGCCAGTGTTACACAGAGGAACCCTGTCAAAAGAAAAAAAAAAAAAACCAAACAAACAAAAAGGAAAGAGCTTGATACTATGAGTATATCCCTCTCAAGTAAAACTAGAGTTTGATTTAAATTAGCTTCTGTTGCAGAAATGAAGATTATGGTTCTGTAATGCCTGGATGAACTAGGAATGTTATATTTTGAACAAAACCCAATTATTAAATGGCATTAAACATAAAACCGTATTTTTCACTTTTTCAGGATACCTGCAGCGAGTGAATTATATGTCACTAGTCGGAAATGGAAAATGTAAACATGGTACATCTTAACATTTTAAGGATTTCATTTGAAACTAGTATAGGTAGTTTTTCCTCAGATTTCAACACTTCAACCAAGTTTCAGCCAAAGTTTACTCCAAAGGGCTGGAGAAAAAAACTTATTTAAGATTCGGTCTCATTCTAATCAAAATTGTTATCATCAATGGAAAATAATGACAGTGAAGATGTTTGGAAAAATGGAGTCCTATTCACTCTTGGTAAGTCCCCTGGAGGGGGAGACCTGGTCGTACTCAGAGGAGGGATGGCAGGTTACCAGGAAGAGACTTGATGTCCTGTCAGAATATACAGGGGGAGGATGTCCCCTCAGGAACAGTCATAGGGGAGGGGAATGGGGAGAGGATGGGAGGGAGGGAGGAATGGGAACGGCAGAGGCAGCAGCACCAGTGGCGGCTCCAGCGACAGCAGCGGCAGCAGCTGAGGTTTGCAGCTCAGAGGCTTTCAGTGAAGGCAATTGGTGTGGTGGCCGGTGGGAGTAGCTGAGGGAGAGGGGACTCTGGACAGGATTTGGGTCGCGGGGTGCCTTGTGACCCAAACTGGACTCTGCAGACAGTTCGACCCCAGAGTCCCAGGCTCAGCTCAGTGCCGTGGAGACGCTGACTCAGCACAGTAAGCAATTCTGCCCTAGGCATCAGGACAGCGCAGCAGCAGCTCCCCTGCTGTGACGCGGGCTGGGTGGAGTGCTCAGGTCCACCCTAGGACCCAGCTCAGCGCAGCCGCAGTTCTCCTGCTATGACGCAGGCTGGGCAGAGCGCTCAGGTCCACACTAGGTCCCAGCTCAGCGCGGCTGCAGTTCTCCTGCTGTGACGCGGGCTGGGCGGAGCACTCAGGTCCACCCTAGGAACCAGTGCAGCGGGGCCGCAGTTCTCCTGCTGTGACGCAGACTGGGCGGAGCGCTCAGGTCCACCCTAGGCACCAGCTCACCTCAATGAGCAGTTCTGCCCAAGACACTAACTCAGCTCAGCGGGCAGTTCTGGGGCACTGACACAGATTCAGCCCAGAGGCCCTATCTAGAATTGCCAGGCAGATTAGGCCCAGAGTCTCTACCTGAGCTGTGCGCAGAGGCTCGGCAGCCCCAAGGCTCTGACTGGACTATCCACACAGTATAGACCCGGAATACCGGGCTGATTTCAGTGTGGGTCCATAGTCCCTGGCTGAGATCGGTGCATAATTCCGCCCCAGAGACTCGGGTGGAGCTCTGCGTGCAGTTTAGGGCCAGAGTCCTTAACTGTGCTTGGCAGACAGATTGGACCCAGAGACGCTAATGGAGATTTTAGCACAGTCCTGGCTCTAAGACTCTAGTTGGACACAGTGTGCAGTTTGAATCCAGAATTTCTGACTGAGCTTGGTGGACAGTTCAGGCCCTGCATCAATAACTGACCACAGCACGCACTTTGGGCCAAAACTCCTAGCTGAACTTGGTGCACAGTCCCAGCCCAAAATTTTTGGCTGTACCCTGTGTGCATTTTGGGCCCAGAATCCCTTGCTGAGCTCGGCAGACAGTTCAGGCCCTGAGAATCTAGCTGAGCTTGGCGCGTGGTTCGGGCCCAGTGTCCCTGGCCGGACTTGGCAGGGAACTCAGAAGGCTGTGGATACCTTGGCCTGGCCCAATGCTCATTCAGAGACCCAGAACGATTGCAGGACCCACAGCACAGGGGAGCTGAGGATCACTGGCTATGAGAGCCCAAAACAACAGGGCTAACAATCTGCCATCCACACTAGTGAAGCATCAGAGCTTTGAGCCTACAGAAATCCTGAGAAAACAAGTGAGTCTATCATCAGACTCCCTCCATCCAACTCAGGAAGCTACCCAACAAAAACAAAGCCAGCAAGATGTCTAAAGGACAGCGTAAAAGCATATGCAAAAAATCCCAAAACAACATGGCGTCTCCAGTTTCCAACTATCCCAAAGAAAACAACCCAGAGAACTTAAATATAATGGAAATACAAGAAAATGACCTCAAATCCTCAATAAGGAGCATATTAATGGAGGAAACAAATAAAATTCGTAATCAAATACAGGAAGATGCAGCCAAACAGGTGAGAGACATAAAAGAAGCACATAGAGTGGAACTGGAAAAATTTCAGGAAAATGCAAACAACCAGATGAAATAAATAATTAAAATGGTTCAAGCTCTGAAGACCTATAAGGAGGCAATGGAAGAAACTCAAGAATATACAAAAAATGAGATGAAAGAAATAAAAAAATCAGTTCAAGATCTGAAGACTAAAATGGATTCAATGATAAACACACAGACAGAAGAAAAACGAGAACGTGAGACCTCAGAGAAGAAGCGAGCAACACAGAGGTGAGCTTTTCTAACAGAATCCAAGAGACAGAAGAACGAATCTCAGGTCTAGAAGATACAATCACAGATCTTGAAGCAACCATTAAAGAAAATGCCAAATCTGGAAAACTCCTGACACAAAACATCCAAGAAATTAAGGACATCATGAAAAGAAGAAATCTGAGGATAATAGGCATTGAAGAAAAAGAAGATATCAGACTCCAAGGCCCAGAAACTATTCTCAACA
This sequence comes from Acomys percivali, assembly GCA_907169655.1. Classification (NCBI taxonomy): domain Eukaryota; kingdom Metazoa; phylum Chordata; class Mammalia; order Rodentia; family Muridae; genus Acomys; species Acomys percivali. The sequence continues at coordinate 70,686,517 of OU015760.1, read as the reverse complement.
AAATCATAGAAGAAAATTTCCCCAATCTTAAGAAAGAGATGCCTATAAATATACAAGAGGCCTACAGAACACCAAATAGAATTGACCAGAAAAGGAAAATGGCCAGTCACATAATAATCAAAACACAAAACATACAGACCAAAGAAAAAATATTAAAAGCTGCAAGGGAAAAGGGCCAAATAACATTCAATGGCAAACCTATCAGAATTACACCAGACTTCTCAGCAGAGACCATAAAAGCCAGAAGAGCCTGGACAGAGATCCTGCAAACCCTAAGAGACCACAGATGCCAGGCCAGACTACTTTATCCAGCAAAACTATCAATAACCATTGATGGAGAAAACAAAATATTCCATGACAAAAACAAATTCAAACAGTATCTATCCACAAATCCAGCTTTACAGAAGGTACTAGAAGGAAAACTCCATCCCAAAGGATGAAGCTACAACCAAAACTACTCAGGAAATTGGTAACTATGCCATGGCAAAAACACAGCTACACAAACTTTCGATTGGAAACAACATCAAAATTAAGACTCTTAACAGTCACTGGTCATTAATATCTCTCAAAATCAATGGTCTCAATTCTCCAATAAAAAGATACAGACTAACTGAATGGGTGCATAAACAAGATCCAACATTCTTCTGCATTCAAGAAACACATCTCACCAATAACGATAGGCACTATCTCAGGGTAAAAGTTTGGAAAAAAATATTCCAAGCAAATGGTCACAAGAAGCAAGCAGGCATAGCCATTTTAATATCAAACAAAATAGACTTTCAACCAAAATTAATCAAAAGGGATGAGGAAGGACACTTCATACTCATCAAAGGTAAAGTCAACCAAGATGACATCACAATTCTGAACATCTATGCTCCCAATACAAGGGCACCAACATTTGTAAAAGATCTTCTAAAAAACTCAAACCACACATCGATCCCCACACAATAATAGTGGGGGACTTCAACACCCTACTCTCACTGAAGGATAAGTCATTGAAACAGAAACTAAGCCGTGAAATAACATCATTCACCAATGCCATGGGTCAAATGGATCTAATAGATATCTGTAGAACCTTTCACCCAAACAAGAAAGAATATACCTTCTTCTCTGCACCCCATGGAACCTTCTCCAAAATTGATCACATCGTAGGTCACAAAGCAGGCCTCAACAGATACAAGAGGATTGAAATAATACCTTGTATCCTATCAGATTACCATGCTCTTAGGCTGCAATTCAACAACAACAGAAACAACAAAAAGCCTACACGTACGTGGAAACTAAACAACTCTCTGCTAAATGACACATGGGTCAGGGAAGAAATAAAGAAAGAAATCAAGGAGTTTCTGAAATTCAATGAAAAAGAAGGAACAACATACCCAAATTTGTGGGATAAATTGAAAGCAGCATTAAGAGGAAAATTCATAGCACTAAGTGCCTTTAAAAAGAAATTGGAAACATCGCACATAAGCAACTTAACAAAACAGCTGGAAGCCCTAGAAAAAAAAGAAGCAGAAACACCCAAAAGAAGTAGAAGTCTGGAAATAATCAAACTCAGGGCTGAAATGAACAAATTAGAAACTAAGAAAACAGTCCAAAGAATCAACAAAACCAAGAGCTGGTTCTTGGAGAAAATCAACTAGATATACAGACTGTTAGCCGACCTAACTAAAAGGCAGAAAGACAGTATTGAAATCAACAAAATCAGAAATGAAAAGGGAGACATAACAACAGACACTGAAGAAATACAAAGAATCATAAGATCCTACTTTGAAGGCATATATGCCACAAAATTTGAAAATCTACGGGAAATGGACGATTTTCTTGATCAATTTCACTTGCCAAAGTTGAGTGAAGAACAGATAAACAAGCTAAATAGTCCCATTTCCCCTACAGAAATAGAAGCAATCATTGATAGTCTCCCAAACAAAAAAAGCCCAGGGCCAGATGGTTTTAGTGCAGAATTCTACCAGACCTTCAAATGCAATCTAATACTGATACTCTTCAAGCTACTCCAAAACATAGAATTGGATGGAACATTACCAAATTCATTCTATGAGACCATAGTCACGTTGATACCTAAACCTCACAAAGACTCAACAAAGAAAGAGAATTTCAGACCAATTTCTCTTATGAACATCGATGCAAAAATAGTAAATAAAATTCTTGCAAAATGAATACAAGAACACATAAAGGATATCATTCATCATGACCAAGTAGGCTTCATTCCAGGCATGCAGGATGGTTTAATATACGGAAGTCCATCAATGTAATCCACCATATAAACAAACTGAAAATAAAAAACCACATGATCATCTCTTTAGATGCAGAGAAAGCATTTGATAAAATCCAATACCCATTCATTTTTAAAGTTTTAGAGAGATCAGGGATACAAGGCACTTTCCTCGACATAATAAAGACTATATACAGAAAGCCAACTGGCAAAATCTAAGTAAATGGAGAAATACTCAAAGAAATTCCTCTAAAATCGGGAACAAGGCAAGGCTGCCCACTCTCTCCATATCTCTTCAATATAGTACTCGAAGTTCTAGCCAGAGCAATAAGACAACAAAAGGAGATCAAGGGTATCCAAATGGGAAAGGAGGAAGTCAAACTATCCCTATTTGCAGATGATATGATAGTGTACATAAGTGACCCTCAAAATTCTACCAGAGAACTCCTACAGCTGATAAACACTTTCAGCAATTTACTGGATACAAAATTAACTCCAAAAAGTCTGTAACCTTCCTATACACAAATGACAAGCGTGCAGAGGAAGAAATTAGGAAAGCCATACCTTTCACATTAGCCACAAGCAATATAAAATATCTAGGAGTTACTCTAACTAAGCAAGTGAAGGACTTGTTTAAAAAAAATTTCAAAACTCTGAAGAAGGAGATTGAAGATGACTTGAGAAGATGGAAGAATCTTCCTTCTCATGGATAGGGAGAAATAACATAGTAAAAATGGCCATCCTACTAAAAGCAATCTACAGATTCAATGCAATCCTTATTAAAATACCTACACAATTTTTTAAAGACATTGAAAGTTCAATTCTGAACTTCATATGGAAAAACAAAAAACACAGAATAGCAAAAACGATCTTGTACAATAAAAGGTGCTGCGGAGGAATCTCCATATCTGATCTCAAATTGTACTATAAAGCAATAGTAATTAAAACAGCATGATACTGGCACAGCAATAGGCTGGTTGATCAATGGAATCGAATTGAAGACCCAGATATGAATCCACACACATATGGTCACTTGATTTTTGACAAAGAAGCCAAATCCATTCAATGGAAAAAGGATAGCATCTTCAACAAATGGTGCTGGTCTAACTGGATGTCTATGTGTAAAAAAACACAACTGGACCCACATTTGTCACCTTGCACAAAACTCAAATCCAAGTGGATCAAAGACCTCAACATGAAACCAGAGACACTAAGTCAGTTAGAAGAAAAAGTGGGGAAGAGCCTGGAACATATTGGCACAGGAGACAACTTCCTGAACAGAACACCAACAGCCTAGGCCTTAAGGTCAAAAATTAATAAATGGGACCTCATGAGGCTGAGAAGCTTCTGTAAGGCTGGAGATACCGTCCAGAGAACAAAGCGACAGCCTACAGACTGGGAAAAGTTCTTCACCAACCCTACAACTGACAAAGGTGTAATATCCAAAATATATAAAGAACTCAAGAAATTAAACACCACCAAACCAAATAACCCAATTGAGAAATGGGGATTGGAATTAAACAGAGAATTCTCAGCAGAGGAATATTAAACGGCTGAGAAACACTTAAAGAAATGCTCAACCTCCTTAGTCATCAGGGAAATGCAAATCAAAACAACTCTGAGATTCCATCTTACACCCATCAGAATGGCTAATATCAAAAATTCAAGGGACACCACATACTGGCGACGATGTGAAGAGAGAGGAACACTCCTTCATTGCTGGTGGGAATGCAAACTAGTACAGCCACTTTGGAAATCTATCTGGTGCTATCTCAGGAAACTGGGAATAGCGCTTCCTCAAGACCCAGCTATTCCACTCCTTGGAATATACCCAGAAGATGTGCTAGCACACAAGAAAATTTGTTCAACCATGTTCATAGCAGCCTTATTCATAATAACCAGATCTTGGAAAAAGCCTAAATGTCCCTCAGTAGAAGAATGGATAAAGAAACTGTGGTACATATACACTATGGAATACTACTCAGCTTTTAAAAACAAGGAATTCCTGAAATTTGTAGATAAATGGATTGAGCTAGAAATGATCATAATGAGTGAGTTAACCCAGAAGCAGAAAGACTCAAATGGTATATACTCACTTATATCTGCATACTAGTCCAAGGGGCATGTCCCACGAAAGCCTTCACTTACCAGGAAACTGGGACAGAGGGGAGGACATCCTATTGGGACGCTAGTTGAGAGAAGCATGGGAGAATAGCAATGTAGAAGGATCCACTGGGTCCTAGAAACCTACAAGTAGAAGATTATGATAGGCAGATTTGGGCCAAGGGGTCCCGCTCAAACTAAGGCACCAGCCAAGGACAATACAGGCGGTAAACTTTAAACCCCTAACCAGATCTAGCCAATGGACAGAACAGTCTCCACACTTGAGGGGAGAGTGGGATATGACTTTCTCATATACTCTGGTGCCTCACATTTGACCATGTCCCCTGGATGGGGAGACCTGGTGGCACTTAGAGGAAGGATAGCAGGTCACTGATAAAAGAGTTGATACCCTATGAGCATATACGGGGGAGGGAATCCCCCTCAGGAACAGTCATAGGGGAGGGGAATAAGGGGAAAATGGGAAGGACGGAAGAATGGGAGAATACAAGGGATGGGTTAACCATTGAGATGTAACAAGAATAAATTAAAAAAAAAACCACCACATTTATTGTCTAAAATGTAGAAACTAATTTTAAATGTATACTTGTATGTATGTTTATATATTTGCATTTTAGGTCAAACACCCACATGAAGTGTCATTAGAAGGGAGGAATCTATCTTTTAAAATATTAAAATATTTTATTACAATTTATTCATAACCTATCCCAATTGTTATCCCTGCACTTGTATCTTCCCATTCCCACCCTGGCTTCTTTCTATTCCCCTCCCTTAGACCTCTTACAGAAGGAGCCCTTTTCCCCCCCATATGACAACATCCTATCAAGTTTCATCTGGATAGCCTTTACCTGTTTCTTCTGTGTGCTTGCAGGGTCTTCCCAACAAGGAGAAGTGATCAACATGGGTAATCCAGAGTTCATGTCAGACGTAGTCCCAACTCCCTGACCAACAACCACGGAGAATGAGCTGTCCATTGGCTGTATCTGAATGAGGAGTCTAGGTTCACTGTATGCATTGTTATTGGTTGGTACAACAGTTTGTGCAGGCTCGCTGTGTACAGATCATCAGGTTCAGGGCTTCTGAGCCCTCTGGGACCTTCTACCCCACCACTCCTCCATACCAATCTGAGCTCTCTGTCCATAGTACAGCTGTGAGTCCCAGCATATGCTCTGTTCCCCCACTAGGTGGAGTCACTCAGAGGACTTCTAGGTTGGGCTAATATCCATTTATAAGTGAATATACACCAAGCATGTCTTTCTGGGTCTGGGTTACCTCACTCAAGATTATCTTTTCTAGTTCCATCCACTTGCATGAAAATGTCAAAAATTCCTTGTTTTTAATGGTCGGGCAGTATTCCATTGTGCCAATGTACCACAGTTTCTTTCTCCATTCTTTGAATGAGGGGCATCTAGGTTGTTCCAGACTCTGGTTATTATGAAAAAGCTGCTATAATGATAGTTGAGCAAATGTTCTTGTAATAAGGTAGAACACCTTTTGGGTATATACTGAGGAGTGGTATGGCTGGGTCTTGAGGTAACATTATTCCCAACTTTCTGAGGAAGCACCAGATTGATTTCCAAAGTTGTACAAGTTTTCAAACCCACCAGCAATGGAGGAGTGTTCCCCTTTCTCCACAGCCTTACCTGCATGTGCTGTCTCTTGAGATTTTTATCTTAGCCATTCTGATGGGTGTAAGGTGGAATCTCAGAGTCGTTTTGATCTGCATTCTCCTGATGATTAAGGGCATTGATAATTTCTTTAAATGTTTCTCAGACATTTGATATTATTCTGTTGAGAATTCTCTGTTTAGCTCTGTACCTCATTTTTTAATTGGGTTATTTTGTTTGGTGTTGCTTAATTTCTTGAGTTCTTTATATATCTTTTGGCACCTGTCATTTATCAGATGTAGAGTTAGTGAAGATCTTTTCCCAGTCTGTAGGCTTTCGTTTTGTTCTGTTGACAGTGACTTTTACCTTACAGAAGCTTTTCAGTTTCATGAAGTCCCATTTATTAATTGTGGGCCTTGGATCCTGAGCTACTGGTGTTCTCTGTTCAGAAAGTTGTCTCCTGTATCATTGAGTTCAAGAATCTTCCCTGCTTTTTCTTCTACCAGATTTAGTGTGTCCAGGTTTTTAATTTTTTTACATATACATTTATATAAACTGTTTCATGTATACACAATAAACTACCTACAGCAAAAAGAACCGTGAAACAAATCAGGAATTATATAAATGTTACATTCTTAGTGTTCTGGCTATTTGTATTTGACAGGCTTGAAGAAAACGTCTCTCCTATCTTGGTGCATCTAACATTCTGAGTATAAATCAATCTCCATCACATTTTGTAATTATCAACTTAAAACATCTATCTAGACCTAAAACCATCTTAACCCCTAAACAACTATGCTTCATTGTAAAACTAAGCTACCTGGTCTTCAACTTCATCAGAGACATGAGAAGGAATAAACTTGATTACCTGAATATGCCGGGAGTGCAGGTTAACAGCTTTCCAAATGAGAAGATGACAGAGACAGTTTGCTACCTGAATAGTCACCCAAAACTCTCTATTATGTTGGAACATAATCTTCAGCCTTCTGGCCCAATATATCTGACAGACATATTTGTGAGGAAGGAACTATTGAGGATTTGCTTACCCTGTCTTGGCAGAGTTTGGCCATTGACTCTACTTGTATCCAAGCTTTCCCTTTTTTAGGCAGATTTTTGTCTGTGGTTGAAATGAGGACATTTTGCTCAGTGGTTTGTTTGCCACATTTTAAGCCATCTCCATAAGGAGATTCTTTGATGCTCTTTATCCACTTTGAGGTAGGCTGGGTGTTGCCAGGAGCTAACCTGTCTCATTGTCAGTGAGTCTTTAAAATAATAAAAAAACATTTTAAAATGTCATGTTCTGTATGCCTCTGAGGTTTTAGAAGACCTTATCTATCTTATTTTATCTTTCTATAGAACCATATCTATCTGCTGCACCTAAGATGTATATTCTTCTGATAAAAGTAGACCAGTGATTGACATGACCATGATTTGATCAACTAACAATTAACTTGTAGAAGTTATTTATCCTAAACAGCCTGCATTAGCACTTTCAAAGTCCTGGAAGTAAACGTTGCATTATAATTGAGTTATATGGGTATAATATCTCATATTAGAGTAGAAATATTTATATATAATGTATAAAGAATAAACTTACCTTTTAATTCTATACAACTGTATCTAGACTTAAATTTATTTTGCATCTATATACATAATACTCTACCAGTGAATAAAAAATAACCCTGTGAGTGACAATTGAGGCATTAAGCTGAGGGGTAGATTCACTAATCTACCTTTTGTTCTATCTTCCCTATATATTTCTATATTCCCCCTTCTTTCTTTTCAACCCCTATCTCCAAACTTTAGAATGTAAGATAAGGGAAAAGAGAGACATCACTGAGACTAACCTTGTTTTCTTTCTAAACAAGACCAATAATAACTTGTTACCAATTCCCATCTATAATAACCCTTTATAGCTCAAGAAAGAAACCAAAAACCTACCCGATACTCCCTTAAAGCAAATGGGGCATGTTATCTTAAGGTATTTTCTGACTGATTTGGGGCAAATAATAACTAGTAGGGGTCCATATAAAATTGGGGAATGGTTATACAAGCTAAGAATCACATTTGTGGTCCAGTTTCTCAATGTTGAGAAATTCCAGGTTTAATTAGAGTCCTGTGTGGGACAGTCTGAAATGCCGGACCAATTGAGATTGGAAGCTTTCTTTGAAAGTGTCATAGGAACTCTCTTGTTCTGATGAGGAACAGTAATTGAAGCACTTGGTGCTAGAAAATAAAGGATACAGAATGTCAATGTCAAGTATGCTGAGAGGAATTCATCCTGTGAGGTCTGGTGCAATGTCAGTGTCTAGTTCTCTTGTTCTGTAAGCATATAATTTCTTTAAAACATAATACAGTCTTAAAATAATAAGTGTATGAGGTGTACATGATGTACAGAACAATTAAGGTTTGCTTTCTGCTCTTTGTATGAGCAGGAAAAAAAAGACATCTGGAAATATTCAACCATGGCATACGAAGAATGGCATCTGATAGTAATTCATAGGGGTCTGTAGCCAACAAGAAGCATTGTCTATGCCTAGACATTCATGTCTCATCCAGTCTCAGAGCTATTCCCATATAGTGGGATTAGCAATGTAAGTTACTTGCTTTTTCTACAGCTTAAAGTATTCACATCCTGGTTGTAGCCCTCTTCCTTACTCCCTCCAAATCCCCCTTTTCTCCCTCATACCCTCTCCCTCCCTCCCTTAGTACTCAGAAATGGGAGACCTCTTCCCCTAACATCTGACCTCAGCCTATCAAGACTCATCTATACTACATGTAACCTCTTCCTCTATAGCTTGGCAAGGCTGTTGTGCCAGGGGGAAGTGATCTAAGTTTGGTGGCCAGAGTGCATGTCTGAAGTAGTCCCTACTCTCCAGATGTGGCATCTACAAGGAGACTGTGCTACTACATCTGAGCAGTTGGTCTAGGTCCACATCATACATGGTCCTTGGTTGATGTTTCAGTCTCTGTATTGTAGTGTAGTTATCCTGTATTATGTGGCTAATATCTGCTTATGAGTGAGTATATACCATGTGTTTCTTTCTGAGGCTGGGTTACCTCACTCAGGATGATCTTTTCTAGTTCCATCCATTTGCCTGCAAATTTCAAGATTTCCTTGTTTTTAATAGCTGAATAGTATTCCATTGTGCAAATTGGTGTGTCTGGTTTTATGCTGAGGTCTTTAATTGACTTGGACTTTAGTTTTGTGCCAGGAGATAAATATGGACCTATTTGCAATTTTCTACATGTAGACTTTCAGTTAGACCAGTATCATTTGTTGAAGATGCTCTCTTTTTCCACTGTATGAATTTGGCTTCTTTGTCAAAAATCAAGTGTCCATATGTGTTTGGGTTTATTTCTAGGTCTTCAATTCTATTCCATTGATCAACCAACCTATTAAGACAAGTAAGAATAGAGATGTAAAATACATATAACAGAAAATCATAAACAAAGACTAACTGGAGGGAGATACAGAATGTAGTTAGAGTGAGTAAGGAATGAAGGAGGAAATTGGGATAGGGAACAAGTAAAGATAATGCATAACTACAGCTGTGTATGAAGATGCAATGAAAAAAAGTTGTTTTTTATTCTAGTCTAAAAACTAAATTATAAAATAGACACATGCCTTTATGCTGGTACTTGGGAGAAAAAGGCAGGCAATTTTCTGTGACTTCCAGGCTAATTTGGTCTACAGTGAGAGTGACAAGGACAGCCAGAGCTACATAATAGTTGGGCTCTATCATCATATATATTATAATATTCCTTTTTCTCCTTCAGTTATTATGGCACAAAAATGTTTCTTTACTATTTATTTGACTAATATCTATTGTATTTCTTCTATGATTATGAAATACTCTGAACCCAGAAACAATGATTTGTTATCTAGAATACATGTTGAACATTAAAATTTGTCATAGCTAGTAGATGACTTCAGACATTCTCACCATGCTTCCATTAAAAAACTATGATCTTTCTTAAATTATCTTCAATTATATTGACCCAGTTTAGAGAGCAAAGACTCACAAAGGTCATCATTACACCATTGTGTAGGCTATTACTTGATACAATCTATTTTCCTCTATCAAGATAACTTAACAAGTAACTTCTACTGAGTTTTAAAATTTTCATTTCCACCTCCTTCCACTCCTATCTTGTAATCAGGCATCTGCTTAATAAGTGATAGCATCAAGGGTACAGGTTTAAATTTTAAGTGCTTAATTATATTGCTAACCTACTGTGTAGGGTGTGCTTTGAACTACTTCAAATTCTATGAGTACCTCAAGAAACAGCTTGCATTGCAGTTGTTATTCAAATCATTAATTTGATAACCCAGACATGAAGTTGACTATCTGTGCTCCTCTTTGGGGAATGAATAGTAGACTATTAGTAGTTGGAGAATATTGTATATAGATTGCCCTTGAACAATATAACAGCAAGTTTTCAAAGATCTCACAAAGTAAATACACGAAAAGGTGTACTTAGTGCCATTTTATGGGTATAACTTTTTGACACACTTTTGCCAACTTTGCATCTATGTACCTTTCTCAATGGACTTAGAAAATATTTCTTAGGATAACTCTAAATATATTAATGTCATCAGCTCAAGATAACAATAAGTCTGGATAGCAATAAACATCAGTAGTATATAATCCATTATAACTTCAGCTACAAGTAAAATTACCCTGAATATGATGATAATGTGATTCAATCTCTATTGATTGTTTTGAGATGATCAGCACTTTCCAGTAACAAATGTCTAGACATAAATTATCATCCACCCCAAGTTTTCTAAGAAATGTATCACTCTAAAACCATGTAAGAACAATTTACATTTAAGAATTTCAAATGTAGCCCCCATTTGTTAGTTTACCTATATAAAGATTATAAAAAAATAACAATGGATTTTTATTTAAACTAATGAATCATTGCAAAATATTTGCAAAACTCTTTTCCCAGTCTTGGCTTTTGTACATTTCTCTGTACTTTGTTCAATGTAAACTTTATTGGATTTAATTTTTGGTGAATTTGTTTATACTTGGAGATTTTGCTTAATGCTAGAAATCAACCATTGCCAAAACTTATTAAACACTTTTTCTAACCCATTGGCTAAAGCAGCAGACAGTATTGTGGTTAGATTCCCATGAATGCTTCTTTGATCTTGAGGCAATAATAGGAGCAGTGTGGATATACTTGTGTATATTTATTAATTGCTATTATATTAAATGGAAGAATGAGCCTTCTGAGACCACTTAGTTAAAGAAAATCTCAACTGTGATTGTTCAAGCACTGCGTATCTACCATATTCTCTGAATAAAGGGTCAGTATTAGTGACCTTAGTTAACTATAAGCTTGATGTATATTACAGTAACTATTGGCTAAAGGTGTTGCTATAGACACAGACATCATATTTCTTTCTTTGCATGGTTAAAAATGCTGGGGTAAAACAAAGTGTATAAACTAGCTCTAGCAAAGTAGGAAAAAGTACCATAAATTCTCTATGTTCACATCATCTTAATGTGCTTCAAAGGTTGGATTATATATATATATAATTTCACTCAATTCATATAACAACTTTGTGGAGTATATGATGCTACCATTCTCTCTTGATGTGTAAAGAACTTGAGTATTTTGGAAGTTATTGAAATTAACCTATATTATGAATACAGTACCTAATCTAAATATATTTCAACCTTGAACTCTTTATTCATAAAGTGTTTTTCTAAACCAGTGTAATTTGTGGTTGGTAGTTTAAAATATAAGGTTGTCGCTAATTTCTAATTGGAAATAGGAAATCCTTGAATATTAATAGGGTTCTTTAAAACTGTAAAATGTATTGAGGATGAATTAATTTCCTTTCTCTCTATATAGGACAGACAACTTTTAAATGGTACCACCATACACACATCCTCAAAATAACTCCCACATGATACTTGGGATTTTGAATAATATCAAATTATATAAATTACCCCATAACACTTATTATTTAGATTGGAAAATTATGTGTGTGACTAACACAATCACATAGGCTTTTCAAAACTATCACTTAGAAATAACTTTGGCTAGTTGAAGAAAAGGATACCCGAAGTTTAAAACATAGAATTGTACATATTGTTGCTAGTTTTACCCTTGTTTGGGGGTCTACCTTTTGTAATGAATGAAGGTAAGCTTTAGTAATCTGAGAGTGGCACTTAGTTGACAACTAGTAAAGCAACAAAGTTGCCTGTTTACAATTACACAGAATTGAATTCTGTGTGCAATAATGAACTCAGGAGACAATTTTCTGCTATACCCTCAGGATAAGAAATCCCATAGCATTTAAGTCTTGTGATACAAAAAACTAACAACAACAGTTATTTGTTACAATACTTGTAATCTTTATAATTATGAGAAAATAAAGTGCTATATTATCTATTAAATGTGGAATGACTTCTGTAGCAATAGAAAATTAGTGTACTGATATTTATTAGATATTTGTACAGCATATGATCTTTATTTTATTGTGAGAAGTGGCTTTTTTTCCTGGAAGATGGTTGAACTAGAGTTTTAAAGTTTTGTGCATGAAGAATATCAATTCTAAGGAGAGATTTTTTTATTGATAATCTTCCTTACATTTCTGAAAACACCTCAGTGTTTTCTTAGTCAACAGCAAATTAAAAGGATTATATTTACCTTTCTCTTTAACTCATTGCTTTTCACTAACCAGTATACTCCCTCTGCTCTTTCACCAAGGTAGTATGACTCAATTATATTAATAATTATGTATGTTCTACATTATCTTGTACAGATATTTTGAGAAGTTAAAAATCACATGTCCAGATATAACTTTATTAACTGCATCTTTGGTTGCTATTTCTGTAATTCATGATATACAGCTTAAGAACTACTAATAAATATAGTTATGTGTAATAATGACAATTTGTTTGATGTTATAGAATAATCTATGTGATTAAGTTGGAGTTTAATCTTCTCTCGCTCCAACCCCCCCCCACTTGCTCACACACATACACACACACACACACACACACAAACACAGAGGCACGCACTCACTCACGCATGCATGTATGCACATGCACACACACATAGCCACATACCTTTAGTAGCATTAGGATTTTTAACAATTAATGAAACAGTAAATATTTTGAGAATGGTGAAGGTAATGCTAATGAAACTTTTGGCTGAAACTTCAATTTGACATATAAGTGATAGTATAAGAGGTTGAGTGAATGCAGTGTGATTTTACTCTGTTGGGAATTTTCTGGACTGAGTTCTGGGAAGAAAATCTTTTATCTTTTAAAAAAGAGCAAATTATTCTGGAATTATTTCAAGAGGATAAATATAGAGCCTCCTGTATACCATATTTTGTAGTTATTGCTTTTTCTTAAATATACTTTGTAAAACATGAAAATGCAGTAGCTTTACTGACCATTGTAGCTATACCCCTTCAGTGTTCTTTCTCCACAAACACCAGTTTCATTAAAAGCAGAAGATGTGTTCTAGTTCAATCAAAGGTCCTGACCCTGACTAGAAAGTAATTGAGATAATAGACTTATTTCACAATCTGGATAATGTTTTCCAAATAAAAAATACACATTTTCAGCATTTCTTAGCCTCAATGCCATTATTATCTTTTCTTCTGGGAAGTTTGGTTTTTTTTTTTTTTTTATCAGTTTATGTTACACAAGTTTGAATTTCATACATTTAAGCTGAACCCAGGAACAGTACACTTGGTCATATGATCTATATTTTGCAGAGTAAGGTCACCACATGGTTTCAGTAAAATAAATTATTCAGAAAACAGTTTAGGCTCTCTGAGAATTCTCAGCATCTCTATCTCCTTCAATGACCCATGTCTTCTGACCTGCATTACTCAGAGATTCAAAAATAAGAAGCAGTTTTAATTTTCTATGGGAACATTTTCCTACTAACACAGTCATCTGGAAGTTAAAGGAGAAGGCTATACAGAAAGGATTACCCTGAGCTGTAGCCATAAAAGAAATAGAAAAAAAACAGGTACTTGTAGGGAGGAAGTTAAATATCAGTAGGTCCTGGCATTAATTTTGGCTCAACAATTTTCTTAGATAGTGTGATATTGACTTGGCAATGTTTCATATTTCTCTAAGTATTGTACAAATGAATGCAACTGTATTCAACTAGAAAGTGTTACTAGGGGCATTTAAGAGTACTGTTTAGCTCGATTGAGGAAAGGAGATGATTAGAAGTAGAAATGGCTGACTCCGTAGTAATTCCATTTGTTACATAAAATAAGCAGAATGTCTGGCCCTAGCTTTTGCTTTGCTTTTCTTAAAATTATTTCACCCTTCACTTGAAATCATTAAAATACTTTCTTCCTCCAACATAATTAACCAATTAAAGCCACTCTTCTACTTATTTTTTAGCACAGTATAAATCATTTAATACCTAGAGTTCCTTTACCATTTAAATGAGAATAAAGTAATGGTATTGTTTTCAAGGCTAAAATGTTTTTTAAATTCATTATAGAAAAGTCTTGAATTCTGTATTTAAAAGTTAGCTTTCCTTTATGTTACTTCTGAACATTTTCTTTTTTACTTTACTCATCAACTCTTCTGCACTTAATTAAAAGCATAAGTTATCTGTTTAAGTAGATGGTGTTCAATACTTTGCCACCAAGTATTAGATTGTCTATAACTAAAGTTCTATTATTTTATATTGATAAGTTTCTAGGTATATTGTTTAGCTTTTACACTAGGATTCAGATAATATAGATATGTAACATGGTTCAAACGTAACTATCTAGGTTTATGTTGTATTCTTCATCATTACCATGTTCCAATTCCTATGACCAAACCTAATACAATAATTACAGTTTTACTCTCCACTGGGCAGAATTCATTCCTCTTTTTTCTTACCACTTCATACCTGTTATTTATCCATGCATACCATGTCCTCTATCATAGCCAGCATTCCAAAGTATAACTATTTTAACTTTTAATGAAATGCATTGGATGGTATATTAGGCTCAGAGTAGCCCTTGACTGAATTTATATAAATGAGTCTTTCTAATCTAGGTATATAATTCAGCTTCAGCAGACTCATCTGCCATAATAGTAATTTTAAAAATATTTATGTTAGAAATTTTGGAGTTATGATCCACTGGAGTCATGTTCATTATTTTAAAAACTTTGTCTTTGTGCAATTTGTACATTGATTGTGAAACTTTTTCTTTTTCTTTACAATTTAGAGCATGTAATTTGTAGTTAGCAGCCTTCTATTAAGAGACCGATCTCTAGTCTTCTTAAGAGAAGGGAATGCATACATTGAAACACTAACAACATGGAACAAAAATAAGTAAATATATTTTAAATTCAACAGTTAAATAATCAATGACCATAGATAACAAAAGAAGAAAAATAAGGTACCATGTTTTGACTATCAATTTTCAAATTAATTTATGTTGTTACATTCTAGAACACTCAGTGAGTCATTGGGTACTGTCTTTCCCTCAAGGAACTTTCCCTAATGTCCTACTGGGAAGACCTAAATGTCACCTTAACAATACTAATCTCTTTTAAATAACAGCCACTTTATCAATACTAGCTACATTTTCAATATTAACAGGGTTCAAACTCTTTTCCTTCCCAAACTGAATATTATTGCTTACAACAGTATGTTCACATTATTTTTCCCACCAAACTGCATGGTTTTCATATTTTTATAATATATTTCCTTTCACCATGAATTACTGTGAAATAAAAGTCTGTGACCAATAATTATTTCACAGTCTAAACACTATGAAGCCTTAAACTATTCTCGACCAAAGGAATTTTCCATTACTTCTTCATTCACCATTATTTAATTTTTGATTAGCTGAATGTAGTATTATATATTTCCAGGATATGAGTAGCTTTTACACTAATAGTGTGTTTTTTTCTCTTCTAAACTTCCATGACCCTTACTTCCATTTTCTACATTTCCATCAGCATTCTGATCTTTTGAACTCCCATGGGAATAATCCATTGCATTATGATTGCAACATTCTTGGGCTTCTTTAACTGGCAATTCAAAGCTCATATTCCCAAGCTGCTACAACTTCCTTGGAAAATAATACAAAGGAAAGGGTTATCACAACAATAAATCCATCAGTAACAATGTTCTCTCTTAATTATCCTTCTTATTTGAATGAACATGTGCCTGACAAGAAGCAACTTAGGGAGGATGTATTTATTTCATGAAGCCACAGATTGAGGGTATTTTCATCATGACAAGGAAGGCAGGAGAGAAGGAATGGCTCATAATTGTGGTAGTAATGGTTTTCTCACATTTGGGTGGATCAAGATGAAGAAAAAGTTGGATGGTTGTACTCAACTTACCTTCCAATTTTTCCTTTTATATTCATTCTTTTTATGGGATAGTGCCACCTATATTCAGGACATTCTGTCTGTTAAAGTTCTTACAGATATTGCTATTGGTATTCTTCCTATATAATTATAAATTTAGTTACATTGATGATGAAAGAACTTTGTTTATACAACCTACTGAGTCTATTTAGTGTTGCTACTTTGTGCATGTGTTTAGGGCTAATCGCTTGGAGTTAGATAGTTTTATGGAACTGTGCAAAATAGAAGACAGAAACACTGTGAGAATCAGAGGGCATAGAAACCCAGTATGATATACTGTCTTCTAAACGTGACAGAGAATTCACATCCATGAAATCTCAAATATATGTTATCTAAAAAGATCTGTGTGACAAACCATTCAATGTTACAACATATAAGGGGGCAATTTCAAAAGCTCTTATGCATGACTTGATGAAGAGCTACAGACCATTGATGGGTACTAAGAGAGAGAGGATCAGATTCTTTATCACAAATAATAAGAATATAATAAGACAAGAAACAAATAGAGTCAAAGCAGTAAATAAACAATAAAACCCTTATCAGAAAAGCAATTATTAGAGCAGTTTCTTTATGAGAATGTTTTAATATTAGAGGTTAACAGAGAGAATGAATGGTGAGCTTATGTGGGAGACTGTTTTAGCCCATTAAACTAGTTCTGATCACAGTCCCTGTTGTTTAACAGTGCATCAGTCACTACAGTATTTTCACTTATTTGCATAACAGGAAGTAGTTTTGACTACCAGTAGCTTTGTAGTCTTTAGGGTCAAAGGTTCTCATGTATTCTAGAGACTTCCTGGTCTTTACATATTGTGGTAGCTAATGCTTAAGCTAAGGAGTTTTTTTCAACTGTGTTGGGGTACAGCTGGGGCAGGTGGAATACTAAGTTATGTTACTAGAGGATTCATTTAAATGTTTTATGATCTAGCTGTTTCTTAAACACTGTGTAGGAAAGAGGAGGCTCTTGAGAATTGACTTCCAATTTGCATTAGTGAAAAATTACGAGAGAGAGAAAGTCATAGAGGTATTGACACTTACTTGCTAAATTTTCTTTAGGGGCTTTCAGTTGTCTCCAGTTACCTAGAGTATCAACCTCAAAACAGTAGGACTAATGAACATCTGGCCGCTAGACACTTGGCCTATTCTTACCTGAGCTTTTCTGCATGTCCAGACCCCTTCTTCATTAACAACTGCCATACTTACTTGTCACTCACATAGAGGCTATGGCTGGAAATATCCCAGATCTTGGATTTGTGACAATATCTTAATTTTAGTTACTTACTTTTAAGACAGCACTTGAAATATGAAAGAGACAAAATAGTCTTCTCCAAGACAAATGTGTTATACATGCATGAGTCACAATGAATGTGAATTCATTATGTGGATTTAATAGCCAGACTCTGCGCAGAGGGCTGAGAGTTCTATGGAGGAGTGGAGGGATGGAAGGACCCTGAGGAGTCAGGAGTCCCATAGGGACCATCAAGGCCATCTGGCAGATCTGGACACAGAGGGACCTGCACAAACTATACCGAGCTAAGGACAATGCAAGCAGAGAACCTAGACCCCCTGTTTCGATGTAGTCCATGGACAGCTAATTCTCCATGTGGGGAGCAGAGGTGGTAGTGGGAAGGGGGACTGAAGAGACCCTCTGACATATACTTTGGTCTACAATTTGATCACTGCCTTTTGGCAGGGTGGCCTTACTGGCACACAGAGGAAGGGGATGCAGGCTTTCCTGATAAAACCTGATGGACTGTGATCAGAGGGTGGGGGATGAGCACCCCCCTGTTGGAGGTCTGAGGGATGGAAAAGGGGCAGAAGGGGGAGGGAGTGTGGGAACTGGAAGATAAGAGCAAGTGGATAATAATTGGGATGCAATGTGAATAAATTATAATTTAAAGAAAATTTAAAAATAATTATGAAGTTAGTCTTATGGTTAGAAATGATGATGAGTCTCTTTTTAAGTCAGAATTACCTGGCTTGCCTTGTGAAAGAGTATTTTTTTCCTTTTCTTTATTTCTTGCTTTCTTTTAATTTACATTTTTATTGCTATGCTTTTTCCCCTTTACTTTCTATGGATATTTTATCTGTTAAAAAACCCTTTGTGACTTCTGAAGTTCCATTTGTGGAACATCTTTTGATATTTTCAATGATATCATGGGTTATATCATAATTCTAAGAGATTTCGTAGTCCAGGTTGTCTATTTCTTCCTAAAATTGATAATTCTATAATCCTACATAAAAATGAACCTTTTGAAGGATTATGAAGATATTCTTACAAACCGTCCTGTATTCATTACATTAATGGAAGTCTACCATCATAAATTATGTGAGAATTTATCCTCACATTGATTATCAGATGGATCCATATCATTTAGCAAAATTACATATTGCTATGTCATTTCAATCTTACCATGTTGTAGGTGATTTCTATAAGTACATTATTATTTGTATACCCCTATATTCTCTATTTTCTACTCCTCGAGTCAATATCACACTTTCAGAATGCATATAAAAGATGAAGACACTGATAATATAAATGATACTACTTCATTATTCAGAATTTTCTTAGTTATCATTTGTTATTTGCATTTCTATGTAAATTTTAAATTCAACTCATCACACATTAATAGAAAAACTTGTTGCAATTTTGACTGATTTATTTTTAATAGATAGGTTTTTGGGAAGTGATTTCTTGCCAATATGAAATTCTCTTATTCATGACTTCATGTTAGTTCACAATGCTATAAACTTTTCTCAGTGAAAGTTTGCAATTTTTAGTGAAGACTTATGGATTTTTCTTTAGAATTATTGTAAGGTTTCAAGTACTATAATATCTTAAGTAAATTTTTATTCAAAACATATTGCAACTATTTGGAAAAAGGATATTTAAGTTGATATTTTTATTCACTAGTATTTCTAAATATTTTTATTAATTCTAACAATTTCTAGATATTTTAGATCATATATAAACATACACACATATATATACATATGTGGATACTTTATGAATGATTTTTAAAAATAATTTTATTATATTTTTGATGATTTTTATTATATTTACATTAGAATGAATTTTTATCATGATACTAATATTTATTTTATTTGATAAAATGTTCTTTTAACAACAAATAATGGTAATAATTATGGCCAACTTTCACTAGTCAAAACCTCATGAGTATTTTTTTGAGTATTTTGTTTTATTTTTAAAATATTTATTTTTTACATATACACTTATATTATTACACATATGTGCAATAAATTACCTATTGTAAGAAAAACATGACACAATCAGGAATTATGTAAATGTTACATTCTTAGTGTTTTGTCTATTTGTATTTGTCAGCCTTGAAGAAAACATCTTTCCTATCTTGGTGCATCTAAAATTTTGAATGTAAATCAATATCATCTCTTGTCATTATCAACTTAAAACATCCATCTAGACCTAAAAACATTTTAACCCCTGAACAACTAAGCTTAATTGTAAAGCTAAACTATCTGGTATTCAACCCCATAGATACTTGAGAAGGAATAAAATTGATTACCTGAGTATACTAGGAGTGCAGGTTAGTAGCTTTCCAAATGAAAAGATGACACAGTTTCATTAACCTACCATAAATAACATAGATATTCAATCAACAATAATTACATTAGAAAAGCTCCTTCCTTTTCCTAATTTTCTTGAGACATTTCCCATTAATAGGCACTCATTTGACTCAGTTGTTCACAAATATTTAAGTTATTGAGAACAATTATATCCTATATGAAAGAAAAATTGTTTATTTTTGAAATCTTTATCAGAATCATCATATTTTAGCTGATTTCCATCTTAACTAAATTATGGATATCTGTTCTATAATTCATATAGCATATCTATTTGATACCTATATGCTCTTAATATGAATATTTATATCCTCAACGTTAATGTAATGTATCTTCTAAAAAGCTAGAAGGAGTCATTGTGTACTTCTCCCTAGTCAATATTTCAAATACACCTATGTTAAGGCAACTTCATTCTGCTTTAATTGTATTTTCTTCAACAATGTATAGATTTATGATACTTGCATTGATATTTTCTGTCTCTTACCATATTCATTGTTCTGCTTTTCAAAACATAGGATAGTACCACTTCATAGCATATATTTCATAGACAGGTTCCAACCATCACCACTGAACTATTCCTATAAGTCCTTGCTTCAGGTCTTGTATCAATTGATCTGTGCTTACACTGTTAAAAGCACTGAAACATACATGATACCATATACAACTATAGTTAAGATGACATCTCTTACATTAAGTATGCTATAATTAGGAGAGGGATAATACACAAATTAAAGTGACAGTGAATAAAACAGAATAAATCCAAAGAACAGCCTATAGTTTCAAGCATAATTGAATGGAAAAAATTAAATTTTACTTGAGGCCAAGTAGATGTGTTATTTATGATAGACCTCAAGAATATAATGCGTTGTATTTAGACATAAATAGAATAAGGGCATTTGATGTGGCTTTCTAACATTATCAATTTTATGGTGCACTTGCCATTCCATCTCACTTCATTGACTATGTGGAAAAGCTTCTGATCCTTAGATCATCTCCAATTTTATGATGCTCACAGGTAATTTGGAGAAAAGTATGTAAATCTCTTAAATTTTTGATAGCACCAAAATGTTATATTAAAAAAAAACTGGAGAAAAAGGGATCCAATAGTCACTCAGTGATTCCATGTAACATTTTAGACATCTTCCAGTCCTGTATATGAAAATACAAATCATAATATTATTCACCCCTATGGTGTTTTATTTACCTTTGCAATCATCAATATAACTAATCCACTATTAATTGTACAATACATTCATTTTACCTCCTTGAAATTATTATTTTAAAATGAACCTCAGAGATGATGCCACTAAAAAATTCTACAAAAGTTTTATACCCACTGACAAATTGCTTATTAATTTAGTCAATTCTTTAATAATTACATAGGTATGTTTCTATGTACTCTTATGCATAATTCATTTTGATTATGCACATTCTTAGTTTCATATCTCCCCAATACACTCCCTCCAAACACATTCTTCTTCATAGATCTCTTTTCCGTGTAACTTTTCCTTTTGTTTAATGTCCCACAAGGTTTACTTGGGGTCATCTGTTTGTACCTGGGTTTTAAACTAACCCTCAGAGCCTGGTAAGATCACCAGTACATATTTCTTGAGATAGATATACACATTCTCACAATTCATTGTTAGGTAGATGGCTTTCTAAGATGACTCCATTTTCCTAACTATTGGAAATACAGATTCAATGAACATAAATGTTCAGATTTCTTTGCAGTAGATGTTTTTAGAAGTTTCTTGTAAGATTAAAATCTTTTGTTGAAGGGTAAAGAAAGTTAAGACCAAGGAAATTTACAGGGAGATAAAAAAAAATAGGATGATTTAAGTGGAGGCGGATTATTCCATCTTTAAGTGAAGTTGCTTAAGATCAGAAAGTATACTACTCAAAATTGTTTCAATAAGTTCCTGATTTATTGACCAGATTTACTAGACCATTCCCTCTCCAAGCCTGTATAAACAGTAAAAACTCCTTAGACACATTCTTAGACAAACTTAGTTGCTTAAAAGAGGCTCAGACCATCTGAGTAGCCCAGTAGAAAAAAAAAACTAGCTAAGCATACTGGAAAAGGCATAGAACATTTGAGCTGTCTAGAAGAACCAAAGACTACTTGTGCATCTAGTAATAAATTCAGACCTACTGCAATAGGATGTGACACTCTCTAACAAGTTGCTATGTCTGTAAGTTGTGTAGTATGTTTTAGGTTTCAAATTTTCTTGAGTTGTCATTCATTTGAGAGTGGGTTTTGTTTTTGCAAATATCTTTGAATCATTTCTGTTCCTGTAAGTAACTCTTCACCAATATTCCTGTAAGTAACCCCAATAAAACTTACTGGCTCACCTACCTGGACTTCGATGTCCAGTTTTGGTATGTTTCTAGTTTTCAATCTAGGTTGAGTATATTCTATTAATTCTACACTACCTTACAACCAGGGAGTCCCCCTCTTCACTGAAAGTACTTTACCCATATTCAGACATATTTTAATTGATTAATTTTTCATTATTTTATAGAATATATGTTATGGTCTAATTACATTCACCTTTAAACCTTCTTTAACCTCCATTACAACCATGTCAACCTCACTTACTTATAAATTCCTTTTGCAAATTCATGTCTTTTGTTTTGTGACCCACTAAATTTAACTAGGACCATCTTAGTGATTATATGTAAATGTAGTAGTGGTGATTCAACACAATCTGATGGGCTTACATCTGAACAATAAAACATCAGGAAAGGAGGAGATGGCAAGACTGCTTACTGGTTAAGAATACCTGATATTCTTCTAGAGGACAGAAGTTCAGGCTCCAAAATCCACACCAGGCAACTCACAACTATGGATTAACACCAGCTCCAAGGGATTTGACACCTCTGGGCCACACTGATATCTATACATATATGCACAGACCCACAAACCCACACACACACACACAAATAGAAAAAGTCAATAAATTAAACACATTAAACAAAAAATAGGCTGCAGATTTGAACATAGAGTGCTCAAAGAATAAGATACAAATCACCAATAAGTGTTTTAAAAAGTGTTCCACATCATTACCCATAAGTGAAATGCAAATAAAAAATACTTTGAGATTCTATCTTATCCCAGTGAAGATGGCTGTCATCAAAGAATCTACTAACAACACTGTTTTAAAAAGGAACCCTCATTCTTTTATGGGTGGAATATAAGCTTGTATAGGTACTTTGTAAATCAGTGTTTGAATGACTCAGATTACTAGAAGTAGATCTACCCTGTCACCCAGGCTTACCACCGTTGGCCATATATTCAAAGGACTCTATATCCTACTATAGAGTGTTTTGTTTATTCATGCTCAGTACTGATCAATTCACAATAGTTACGAATATGAATCAGTCCAGGAATCCATCAAGAGAAGGATAGAGAATTGAATTTTTGATGATATCAAAATTACCATTTTGGGGATTAGGACTCTTTAATCTACATGTCCACAAATGTTTTAATACTTTAACATTTGCATATGTTGACTGTGTGATCTTTTAAAACTTTTATACTCTTAAATTTTCCTGTGATTCATGTTGAGATACATTTTATGTATGATATGATGCTCAGCCAGGATTTAAAATAAAAATATCTAATTGTTCTAAATTTACTGAAAGACCATCAATTGTTTCAATGAATCACACTGACATCTTCACTAATTACCCAGTGATCATATTATTATGGACTTGTTTAAGACAGTCTTTTTATTCAGATGAGATATTTTCTGTTTTGTCTGAATGACAGTAACTCTATAACAAATATTTAAGTCATGTAGCACATGACCTCCACTTATTTTTTTCATCACAACCAGTGATATGGGGAATGATAAATCTGAATTCACTGCTGGTGAGAATGAAAGCCGGTACATTGACCGTAGGAATCAGTATTGAAGTTTGTAAACAAACAAAACATAGAGTGACATTATGATTAATTTATAACATTCTGGGACATATCCTACAGCTGTATGTGCACATTCATGTTCATTATAGCTCTGTTCCCAAAAGCTAGGAGTGGAGTGAGCCCAGAAGCTGGCCCATGAATAATAAAATAAGGTACATAAGAATAGGGTTTTATTGAACACTATAGAAAGATAAAATTATTTGTACTTATGTCTAGTTGCCTCAGTCTTTTAAAGAGATATATTGATCTTTCTACTCATCATTGTTTTTTTTTTTAGTTTGGCCTTTCAAACTTTAAATTATTTTAAAACCTATTTTAAGTTACACTCTCTGATATAGAGTTAAGATGTTATGACTTATTGATGAAATTAAATTTTAGTCATCAGAAAGAAGCTTTCTTTATGTCTGATAATATTCCTTCTTTAGAAATTTGTAATTTTATAATGTTAGTATAGCCAGTCCTTTGTTATTATGAGTAGTGTATTTTTAATGATTTGTTTCCTCCACTTTTTTGAGTATAAAAGAGCAGAATCTTTTTCTTCTTTCTGATAACTATTATTTTAAGCTTGGTGTTTAAACAATTCAGATTTAATGCACTTGTGTTTAAATCTACCAGCTTTAATATGCTTACACATATTACTACTTTGTTTCTAGCCATTTTACAGCCATTTTTAATCTTAATTGAATATATTAGAGATGTTGACTCATTCACGACTTCATTAAACATGTTTGATGCAATGCTAATATTTGATTATATTATCCTTTGTTGTTTGCTACTATGATTTGTTTTATTGAAAAACAAAACAATACTTCATGTAGAATTTCTCAAAATCAGTATTTTCTTGTATTTAACTTAAATGTGTCCTCTGTGCTTTTTTTTCAATCATAGAGAATTGACTCAATAACTGCTATGTAGGTTGAGTGTGTACTAGTCTTCCATACTTTGGCAGAAAACATGTATTTTACATTTAGCACAGTGTTCTCAGTATTTGATGCGAGGTTTATTCAGGATGGTCAATATTAACATCATTGTCAGTTCAGTACAAATATTAGCATTCTTCATGTGCTATATTGTATGTGTTTAAGTTTATATTGCTAAGGTTTTTCTAGAAAGTTATATATATATATATATATTCTTTTTAAAATTATGTTTTAATTAAACATTTTAAATATAGATTTATATTATTATACATATATACAGTAAACTACCTATAGCAAGAAGAACCATGACACAATCAGGAATTACATAAATGTTACATTCTTAGTGTTTTGGCTATTTCTATTTCCCAGACTTGAAGACAACATCTTTCCTATTTTGGTGCATCTAAAATTCAGAATGTAAATCAACCTCCATCATATCCTGTCATTATCAACTTAAAACATCTATCTAGACATAAAAACACCTTAACCCCTAAACAACTAAGATTAACTGTAAAACTACATTATCTGGTCTTCAATCCCATCAGAGAATTGAGAAGGAATAAAATTAATTACCCGAGTATACTGGGAGAGCAGGTTAGCAGCTTCCCAAAAGAGGTGACAGAGATAGTTTGCTACCTGAATAGTCACCCAGAACGTTCTATGACTATATATATATATATATATATATATATATATATATATATATATATATATATATATATATATATATATACATATTATAATATATAATATATATATTTCTACTCTAATATGAGGTATTGTAGACATATATCTCAATTGTAATACAATGTTTAGCTCCAATACTTTGAAAGTGCTATTGCAGGCTGTTTAGGATAAATAAGTTATACAAGTTAATTGTTAGTTGATAAAATAATGGTCATATCAATTACTAGTCTACTTTTATTACAAGATTGTAAATCTTAGGTGCAACAGATAGATATGATTCTGTAGAAAGAATGTCTGTATGTTCTCATTATTTTAAAGTTCCATTGACAATAAGAAAGGTTAATTCCTGGCAACAACCGCCTATCTCAAAGAGGATGATGAGTATCAAAAAACCTACTTTTGGAGATGGCTTCAAATGTGCCAAACAAGCCACTTGGCAAAAGGTCCTCATTTCTACCACAGACAGAATTCTGCCTTAAAAAGGGCAAGCTTGGATGCAGGCAGAGTCGACAGCCAACCTCTGCCAAGACAGGGTAAGCAAGTCCTCAATAGTTCCTCCCTCACAAATATGTCTGTCAGATCTATTAGGCCAGAAGGCTGAAGAAAATGCTCCAACATTATACATATATATATATATACATATATACATATATATTCTTATTCAATCATTTAAAAATAAGTATTCTATACTATACTTTTTCCTATTTAAAAATCTGATCTTTAGGTTCTCTGCATACATGGGATAGCTTTCAGTTTAATATTTTATGAAACTGCTGAATGTGTAAACAGGTAGATTTATGTTTTACTTCTTCCTCTTCCTCTTCCTATTATTATTATTATTATTATTATTATTAGTAGTAGTAGTAGTAGTAGTAGTAGTAGTAGTGGTAGTAGTAGTAGTAGTAGTAGTAGTAGTTTTTTATAGACATGGTTTCTCTGTGTATCCTTGGCTGTCCTGGACTCACTTTGTAGACCATGCTGGTCTCAAACTCACAGAGACTCACCTGCTTCTGCTTCCTGAGTGCTGGGATTACAAGCATCAGCCATCATGCCCAGTTAAGTTTTTTATTTCTGCACCTTCTCTTGGGGTTCTTTCTTTCTTTCTTTCTTTCTTTCTTTCTTTCTTTCTTTCTTTTGGTTGTCTTTTCTTGTCCAACTTTGATATAACGGTTTTCATTTTATCTTAGTTTTCTGTTATGCTTTGCTGTTATCTCCTAGAAACTTGTTTTTATGTAAAGGCAGAAAGGGCATAGATGCAGGAGTAGAGGGAGGGGAACCTCTATTCAGATTATATTGTATGAGAATAGAATCCGTGTTTAACAAAGGAAAAAAGAATAAAAATTAAAACCTGATCTTTCTACCTTTTCCATAATCAATTCTACTTTGTTGCTTATTCTTCTGCAAAATAGAACAAGATTTATTTGTCTAAACCTATTTTGGTGAGTATTTAATTTGATTTATGGCATTGCACTAGTGTAAAATTACCAAGAACATACATGAGTATATATGTTGATGTATTTTTTTAAAAATTTCTTAGGAATGTGATGTTAGATCAAAGAAATTAGGAATACAAATGTCTATTTATATTCTTTTGATCTTTGTATGAGAGTATTCTCCATGAAAGTACTGGATAATATATGATTTGTGTTTTTGCATTTCTAATTGAGAGTGATATTAGCTATTTGATGCAAAACAGCATTTTATATTACATTTTATTAGACTATTGATTTTCAGTTCAAACATTTTCTTCATAGTTATTTTGGACACATATTAGGTAAATATTTTTCTGATATTTATTTAATTTTTTACTGATATAGATCTTTGTATTGGCATATTACTTTCATTATATCTTTTTTTCTGGTGACTATTCCACATTCTGTTGGTTGTTGTAGCTTTTCTTTATATTAAATTAAAGAGGAAATCCTTGATCAATTTCTTTAGTCTCATCCAATTTCCTTGCTAGTCTCTTTTGTGTGTTCTTACAGATGAAGTTAAAACTGCTTCTGACCATTTCATAAATGATTAAATGTTTTACTTTGTTGGTGAAAAAAAGTTCACATAGCCCAAAATTTAAATTATTCCAGGGAGCATCAACATAATTATGATATTGAATCTTTTTCATTCAATTGTTTTCTTTCTAAAAATTTAGGAGGTGAAGGTTAATGTACACAGTTTCTACTAAGATAAATGAAATGCGGCTTGGTTACAGAATGTTTGTCAGTGAATTTGGTTTGAATATTTTTAAAGAGCTGTGGGAGATAATGGAGTGTGGGTGGAAGTGCAGCTGCATAATAACTCAGGAGAAAAAGAAGAAATTAAAATCCATTAAAGTTTGGAGCACCCAGGTGTCCATGGACCACACAGATTTTTAAAACAACTGTTATAAAATTAAACAAGAAAACAAAGAAAATCCTATTCATCTACCATGAGCAGAAGGTTATTGAGTTACATGATGTGTTTTTTAAACATGTTTGAAACCTGTTAGAGAATAAATTGGATGATTTTTTTTTATTTTGAAATGTATGTTTACTTTTCAAAAGTAATTTTTCCCAGAGTTAATGGTGCACTTTTCCAGAACTACTTCATTTTCAAGTGAGGAAGTTACTAATTCATTTGGGCAGCCATGAGGAAAACTGAGTGACTTCTGAATGTGACATGTAAAAATGAAAGACATAGTGCATAGAATGAATATCATTTAGAAGCACACCTAGAGAAAAGCATTCAAACAACTATTTTAATGGCATCTAGAAATATTAAATTGTTCAGTTTCCATCAATATAAGCTTCACTGTTTTTCTTTTTCTTTTTTGGATATTTTTCTTTATTTGTTTATTCAGTTTACATACTGGTCATAGCCCCATCCCTCCTGCCCTCCCAGTCCAAGCCTCCGTCTCTCTTTCCCTTCCTGCATCCCGATTCCTCAGAAAAGGGGAGACCCTCTTCCCATCCACCCCAGTTAATCAACTTGCATCTGGACTGAGTCTGTCATCTCCTGTTGCCTGGCAAGACAGCCCTGCCAGGAGGAAGTAATCAAAAAGTTTGGGATGAAGTCCATGTCAGAGACAGCCCCTGCTCAAGTTATTAGAAGACCCACATGAAGCCTGAGTTGCCATTGGCTACATCTGTGTAGGGAGCCTAGGTCCAGTCCATGCGTGGTCCTTGGTTGGTGCTTCAGTCTCAGCAAGGCCCTATGGGCCCTGTTTAGCTGGCTCTGTTGTTCTCCTTGTGGAGTTCCTGTCCCCTCCAGGTCCTTTTCTCTTTCCCCTCCACTTTTCTACAAGATTACTTAAGCATTGCCACATGTTTGGCTGTGAGTCTCAGCATCTGTTTCAAATCCATGCTGGATGGAGTCTTTTAGAAGACAACTCTGCCGGGTTCCTGTCTTTAAGCATAGCAGAGTATTGTTAATAGTGTCAGAAGCTGCTTCTCCTCCATGGAGTGGGACTTGGGTTGGGCTAGGTATTGGTTTGACCTAACCTCACTCTCTGCTATGTCTGCTCTATCTTTATCTCTGCACATCTTGTAGGCAGGGCAATTTTTTCCTCAAAGTCTCTGTTAGAGTCTCCTTGTATTGTTCCAGGAGCCTACTCTGACTTAGGTTTCCAGCTTGTCAGAGATGATCCCACTCACAGTATCCTTTTTGCTATAGGCCTTCTGTCCTCCTGGTCCTGCTTTCCCCAGGTCTATTCTCCACCCTCTTATCTCCATGCACTCCCTCTCCTATCTTGCCCCCTGTCTTCAACCACAACCTCTGCCTATTCTATTTCCCCTTATGGGTGAGATTTAAGCATCCTCCCTTGGATCCTCCTTACTACTTATCTTTTTTGAGTTTGTGCATTGAAGTATGTTAATCTCATATTATATGTCTAAAATCCACTTATTAATGAGCATATGCTATATGTGTATCTCTAGGTCTGAGTTACCTCATTCAAGATGAATTTTTCCTAGTTCCAGTTGCCTGCAAATTTCACAATTGCTCAGTTTCCATCAATATAAGCCTCGCTGGTTTTCAAACAGGGATAAGAATACCGATTTTTGTCAATTACATCAATTTTCAGAGATGCCGTTCTTATTTGTTTTTATCATATCCAGGCTTTAAACATGAAATGTAAATTTCTATATTATTTGCTTTTTTAAAAAATATTGTCATTTTCTCATAAAGAGAGCTGATAAATTAATTCTTTTGTAATCATTTCTTTGATGTTTAGACTGGAATTCAGACAAAAGTCTTCAAATTGTACCCAAAACTGATTTCTCGTTACATTCATTTCATTTAGCATTAGGCCATGAGGTATAAGCCACTTTGTTCTGTGCCAATTTGTAGAAAGGTCACCTCAGACTAGTATAAGGGAAATTACAAGGGGATTAAAAAGGAAAATAAGATACATTTGAGAACTGCTAAGGAGAAAGGAAGGAAAAATCTAAAGGGATCACAAAAAAAAGAAAAAGAAAAAAAAAGAAAAATTTTATGATGGATATTTCAAGTGAAAACTGTCTCAATTTAAACTTTTGAATACAAACTTTGCAACTTTTATTAGTAATTGAAAATACCTTAGCTGTACTGAACCATATTAGTCCAGTTTTATTTTTGGTGATTTTGGAGGGTATTTACTCAATTATAAAATGCTTCAAAATTTATTGCCAAAAAGAACAGGTCATATAGCCGGGCGTGGTGGTGCACGCCTTTAATCTCAGCACTTGGGAGGCAGAGGCAGGCGAATCACTGTGAGTTCGAGGCCAGCCTGGTCTACAAAGCGAGTCCAGGACAGCCAAGGCTACACAGAGAAAGCCTGTCTCAAAAAACAAAACAAAAAAAAAAAAGGTCATATTTGGGTAGGTTCAGTTATCAAAATTTATCACAATCATATCTGCTAAAGTAAACTTGTATGATGCACAAAGATAATTCCACAGTCTTTACACCAGTTAGCCTGCTTTCATAGTTTTAGCAATGCAACTTAAACTTAAAAATTATATAGTATTCTTGGAGCAATCCCTGGCATAAAATGGAATGTTGCCCACTTTAGGTTTTCTGAAGGATACAGAATAGAAGAAATTATTATTTTCTAGCAGTAAGGGTAATATTAAACATTAATGAAAAACAGTGTAAAATAGGCTTTAATGAATTAATCTTTACATTTTGAAATTATAACATACCTCATCAGGAACAAAAAGCATTAGGAAAAGAATAAAGGCTGTTTAGAGATAGAGGCATACCTTAAGATTGCTGTAAGCATAAACTTCCAGTACTCATATGAAATTGGATTGTAGAAGATTTGCAGTACTTTGTGAGATGAAGATCTAAGGTAACAATAAGCTTTTACAAAAGGAATGCATACCTTATGCATATAGTTTCAAAGTGTTCTAAGATTGAACATTAAATATTTAATGTGCTTGATATCAATACTAGTCATATACATCATGTTGAGGACTTTCTGTCAAAATCAGAGATGAGGAAACAGTTTCAACTTTTTTTTTACACTGACCTATTTCACAAAATAAACACTAATAAAAATTTTTAGTCAGAAATTGGAGTCAAAGCACGGGAAACATCACTTTTTTTTTTCCTTTTTGCTCTCCCGATCTCACATTTAACACAAATTTCTGGACAACTCATGCATCTTTTACAAAACTCCAAAGGTAGAAAAAGATAGAACAAAAAAGTCATTGTTTTTCTAGTATTCCACTCCTAGTAAATTCTATCTAGATGTAATCATTGTTTGAAGCTTATTGTGAAACCTTTTTAAGAAAATTTATGATTTTATCGACATATGTATACAGTAACTTCTTTTTTTCATGCATCCTTTTATTCAAAGATGTTTGTAAATAATTCTTTACATAGAAGCTAGTATGACTATGCATTTCAATTATAAGTTCTTTTGCTACAGCAAGAAAGAACATGTTTTATACAATTCAATGCTAAATACATCAACAGCATTATATTGATTTCCTTTTATATACATGAAAATTAACTAAAGCAATGGTCTTTACTTTGTTCTACTTATATAAGATTTCACTAGGAAATCATTCTACATTAGCACTTAGAAAATAATTTTATAGTTTGGCATATTAGTAATGTAGTTATAGGTCTGTCACAGATGACCAGGATGTTTTCAGTGGTTAATTATTATATATATAGATATCATTTTCTTCATTTTGAAATGTTAAATATAATAGTAGGTAAGGACTTTAAAATTGGAACAGGAAGGATTAAACAAAATGTGGAATTGGAGGGCAAGGTTTTATAGAGAGGAGAAAGATGGGAGTAAAAGTAAGAGGGGTAGGTGGATTGATTTTGATAAGATGGCCATTTTACTATGTTGATCCTCCCTATGCATGAGCATGAGACATCTTTTCATCTTCTCATATCTTACTCAATTCTTTTCTTTAAAGACTTAAAAGTTTTTCATAGAGGTCTTTCACTTGGTTAGTTAGAGTGACACCAGGATACTTTATATTATTTGTGGATATTGTGAATGTTGTAGTTTCCCTAATTTCTTTCTCAGCCCATTTGCTATTTGTATACAGGAGGGATACTGATTTTTTAAAATTAATTTTGTATCCAGCCACTTGGTTGAAGATGTTTATGAGCTGTAGGAGTTCTCTGGTGGAATTTTGGGTGTCACATAACTGCACTATCATACCATCTGCAGATAGTGTTACTTTGATATCTTCCTTTCTGATGTGGTTCCCCTTGGTCTTTTCTTTTGTTATTTCCCTAGCTAGAATTTCAAGTACTATATTGAAGAGATATGGAGAAAGTGGGCAACCTTGTCTAATCCCTGATTTTAGTGGAATTTCTTTAGGTTTCTTTCCATTTAGATTGATGAAGGATATGTGAGTGCTATGTATAGTTGCTATAATGTTTAGGTATGTCTCTTGTATCCCTGATCTCTTCAAGACTTTTAACATGATTGAGTGTTGGATTTTGTCAAGTCCTTTTTAAACATCTAAGGAGATGACCATGTGTTTTTTTGTGCTCAGTTTGTTTACATGATGGATTACATTGATGGATTTCTGTATATTGAGTCAACCCTGCATGCATGGGATTAAGCCTACTTGGGATTGGGCAATATTTAGATGTGTTCTTGGATCCAGTTTATGAGTAATTTTTTGCGTATGCTTGTGTCAATGTTCATAAGATAAATTCATCTGAAATTCTCTTTTTTGGGATTTCATGAAGTTTAAGTATCAAGGTGACCACGACCTCATAGAATGAGTTTGGTAATATTCCTTCCATTTCTATTTTGTGGAGGAGATAAAGAGTATTGGTATTTGCTATTTTTTGATGGGCTGGTAGAATTCTGCACTGAATCATATCTATCTTTTACACCTAGGATGTATATTATTGTGATAAAAATAGACTGGTAATTGACATGAGAGTGATTTGATCACCTAACAATTAATTTGTGTTACTTAATTATCCTAAGCAGCTTGCAATAGAAATTTCAGAGTGTTGGAAATAAACCTTGTATTATAATTGAGTTGTATGTATACAATAGTATGTAAGGAAAAATAGTTAGATAAGGTCTTCAAAAACAGATCTGCAGAACATGGCATTTCATGATGTCTTTATTATTTTAAAGATTCTTTGATAATAAGACAGGTTCACTTTGGGCAACACTCAGTCTATCTCAAAGAAGATGATGAGCATCAATGAATCTCCTTAGAAAGAAAGCCTTAAATGTGACAAACCAGCCACTGGGAAATATGTCCTTGTTTCATCCATAGACAGAATTCTGCCTAAGAATGGGCAAGCTTGGATGCAGGCATAGTCAATGGCTAAACTCTACCAAGATAGGGTAAGCAAGCCCTCAATAGATCCTGCCTCACAAATATGTCTGTCAGATATAGTGGGTAATATGGCTAAAGATGATGCTCCAAAGTTATAGAGTTTGGGGTGACTTTTCAGGCAGCAAACTGTCTCTGTCATTTTCTCATTTTGGAAGCTACTAACCTGTACTCCTTGTATACTCAGATAATTAATTTTATTCCTTCTCAAGTCTTTGATGGGGTTGAAGACCAGGTAGTTTAATTTTTACAATTAAGCACAGTTGCTTAGAGATTAAGATGTTTTTAGATAAAGATAGATTTTTAAATGTTTTATTATGTTTCTTTTTAACATATACATTTACATTATTACACATGGGTAAAATAAACTATATACAGTTTGAGTTGATAAAGATACTGTTTTAGATGCACCAAAATAGGAGAGATGTTTTTTCAAGGTTGCCAAATATGAATAGTGAAAACACTATGAATGTATTATTTATATAATTACTGATGGTTTCATGTTCTTCTTGTTGTAGGTAGTTTATTGTATATATGTGTAATAATATAACTATATATGTAAAAAAGTTAAATACAAAATATAAAAAGAATTATATCTACAGCATCAGTGCAATCCCTATCAATATAACTGAACAATGTTTTTAAAACCTTAAAAGATCAATTCTCAACTTCATATAGAAAAACAAAAAACACAGAATAGCTAAAACAATCCTGTAAAATAAAATATCTTCTTAAGAATCATAGATCTCAAGCTGTGCTATAGAGTAACAATAATAAAAATGGCATGGTACTGGCATAGAAATAGACTGGTTGGACAATGGAACTGAATTGAAGACCCAAAAACGAATCCACACACCTATGGACACTTGATTTTTAACAATGAAGCCAAATCCATATTATGGAAAAAAGATAGCATCTTCAACAATTGGTGCTAGTCTAATTGGATGTCTGCATGTAGAAAAATGAAAATAGACCCTTATTTATCACCCCACACAAACTAAAGTCCAAGTGGATTAAGACCTCAACATAAAACCAGACACAACAAATCTGTTAGAAAAAAAGTAGGGAATAGCCTCAAACTCTGAGGGAATAGCGCCTCAAACTCTTTGACACAGGAGACAACTTTCTGAACAGAATACCAATATCTCAGGCTCTAAGATCAAAAAATTAGTAAATGAGACCTCATGAAACTGAGATGCACTGGAAGGCAAATGATACTCTCAATAGAATAAAATGACAGCCTACAGACTGTGAAAAGATTTTCACCAACCCTGTATTTGACAAATAGCTTGTATCCAAAATATATAAAGAACTCAAGGAATTAAACACCACCAAACCAAATAACTCAATTAAAAATGAAATATAGGGCTAAACAGAGAATTCTAAACGGAGGAATACCAAATGAATGAGAAATATTTAAAGAAGTGCTCAGTTTCTTTAGTCATCAGAGAAGTGCAAATGAAAAGGATTCTGAGATTCCATCCTACAACTGTCAGAATGGCCCTAAGATAAAAAATTCAAGTGACATTACAGACTGGCAAGGATTGGGAGAAAGGGGAACATTCTTCCATTGCTTATGGGAGTGTGAACTTGTACAACTACTTTGAAAACCATTCACACACTTTTTCAGAAGATTGGAAATAGTGCTACATCAAAACCCAGCTATAGCACTCCTACGTATATATCCAAAAGATGCTCTACCATATAACAGGGACATTTGCTCAACTATATTCATATCAGCCTTATTTGTAATATCTAGAATCTAGAAAGAACCTAGATGCCCCTCAATCAAAGAATGGAAAGAGAAATTCTGGTGTGTTTATACAATGAATACTACTCAGATATTAAGAACAAGAAAATCTTGAAGTTTTTAGGGAAATCGATGGAACTAAAAACATCAATCTGAGTGAGGTCACCAAGACCCAGAAAGACATGCATGGAACATACTCACTTATATGTAGATAGGCCAACATTGATGTTCTCTGAGAGATTCCACCCAGAACGGGTTTGGGATTGATGTTGGGACTCACTTCTAGGCTCTGAGTGAGCGTTGTATGGTAGAATGGGGGTATGGAAGGACCCAGAAGTTCAGGAGTCCCACAAGGAGACCATGAAGGCCAGCACACCTGAACCCAAGGGTGTCCATCACAAACTGTTGCACCAATGCATGCAGTAAACCTTGACCCTCTGTTCATATATAGCCAAAGGGTCAGTCATTCTCCATGGTTGTAGGGAGAGTGGGGACTGTCTCTGACTTGAACTCAGGTGCTCCTTATTTGATCACTTCCATTTGGAGAAGAGGATAGAGGCATACAGAGGGAGGAAAAGCAGGCTATCCGGATGAGAACTCATACCCTGTGGTCATATAGTATGGAAGAGGACCCTTATTTGAGTGGTCTAAGAGAGGAGAATAGAGCAAAAGAGGGAGGGAGGATGGGAAAAGGAAGATACAAGGCAGAGATAGCAATCTGGATGTAATCTGAAAAAAATTATAATAAATTCAGTTTTAAAAAGATAAACAGGGAATTGGGTAGAGCAAGGAACAATTAACAGTAGTAAATCTAGTACTGTAGAAGCATCCTAAAACATGTTCACATACAGATATACCAAGAGTTAAAATTAGCTATGCTATAATGGGAGTGTGTCAATAACCTAACTATATAGCATGCCCTATGAAATGGAACCCTAGTATAGGGAATGGCACCTTAGTACAGGCTCTGTTATTGGGACAAATACCATCACCATAACCAATTTGAGTTGAAAACATTCATTTCAACTTACAGTTGTAGTCTAATAGGAAGAGACATGGCAAGACAAGGCAGGAACTGAAGCAGAGGCCCTGGGGAAGTGCTAGTTCATTCACTCTACTGACCTTCTCCAAAGTGCTTGCTTTTCCTTCTTGTTATGCAACACAAGACCAAATATCCATGGGCAGCACCATCCACAGTGGATTCTGCCCTATTAAAGCAATCATTATAAAGAAAGTGATCCCAAAGGCTTGCTTACACGCAAGTTTAATTGGAGGTATTTTCTCAATTGAGATTCCCTCTTATCAGATCATCCTAGCTTTTGGCAATTTGACAAAATATCAGACAGCACAATATGTTAACTATTTTGAGATTGTGTAGCAATAGGCTATTGTCAGTTTTTCTCCAGAAATTTAGAGTAAGGCCCTATTGCTAGATATACCATTCACTTGAGTCATGGATCAATCAGTTGAAGGCTTCATCCATACTGGAGAAAGAAAGTAGTAATCTTACCTATCTGTGAATACTGTGAGCTACAATAATTGTGTGCTAAGCAAGATAAGGTTACTGGAGCAATAGAGTCATAAATATTATAGAAATAGCCAGATACTTTTTATTGGATTTAATGACTTTTCTATGATATGGAACTATACCTGACACTATCATTAAGGCTAAAGATCTGTTGCTACATAGTTCATGGGTACTATGGGAAAATTATTGTTATTGTATTATTATTATTATTATTATTATTATTATTATTATTATTATTATTA
>OU015760.1:70639297-70649725 GCA_907169655.1 Acomys percivali | reverse complement strand
TATTATTATTATTATTATTATTATTATTATTATTATTATTATTATTATTTATAATGCAGAAAAACAATTCCTAGTAACTTAGTATTATATCCATAGATTGGTTCATTGCTCAACTCTCATCAGTGAAATTTCTTGCAGTATAATATGTTAGATATAATATATAATATGATTTTGCCTAGATTAGCAATGATGTCATGAACAACGTTGTAAATATTCTTTGGTAAACATATGTGATTTTTATCTTTGTTGAGTATAGACTTGATGTTGAAGTTACCAGAAATAAGGTATGCTGTCTTCTGAAAATGAGTACTTCACTGCTTTAAGTGTACAAATTCTTCTTTTATAGATTCATTTTTACTCTGATAATGGTAGGTTTTGAACAAAAAATTTTTAGAGTGTTTAATAAAATTTTCCATTTTTTCTTCTTTCTGATAGGTGCCTTTTGATTTCAGCTTAATTCAAACATTTGTATTTGTAAAATATATTGTGTGTATTTTAACTTGTTTATACTATTCTGAAGGTTTGGGTGCTTGTGTGGAAGGTAGAAGTAGGTGTTCATTATAATTTTGCTATTCATTGACAAATAATTGGCATAAATCTGTTTCTAAACTTTCAAATTTGCTATTTTGAATTATTTTTTTCATTTCATTACCATCTTATAGTAATTGCTATGTCTGTAGTATAACCATCCAGGCTTTTTATTTAAGTCTTTCCTGGTCTATTATGCTTTTTGTGTGAATTGTTCTGGGAACTGAACACAGAGTTTCATGGATGCTACATAAGAGCTCTACACCTGAGCTATATTAAATCTTCCCTTTTAAGTTTCTATTTTGAGAATGAGTCTAACTAGAGTATCCAGATTGGCTTGAATACACTTTAGCCAAGGAAGACCATGAAGATGTGATCTTCCCACACCAGCATCCTGAGAACCTGGAATTACATGCGTGTATTAACAGCCAGTTTTCATAGGCTTGTTCTTAACATCTTACAGTTCTATTTATTTTTAGAATGAAACCTATTTATTTATATGAATTGCTTTTCCTTCTATTCCAGAGGACGTTTTCTTTTCTTTTAAGCACTATATTTTCATAGTATATTGTATAAAATCAATTTTCACTGACAAAGGCAATTTATTCCTACATATGAATTAACTATTTAGTTTCTGTAATCTATTTGAACAAAACATCTCTTGCTGTATTATTTTCAGTTTTTTTAAATGATTGCTTTAAAATTAACAGTTTCTTCTTGTGTGAAAAACATATCTAAAAATGTGAAATCTCCCCTGTAATTTTTCTTGCCTTCTAGAGACCTGCTCAACACTAGGTCCAATGTATCTGTTCATGTAGATTTTATTGAGGAGCTCTCTTTTGTTTTGATATTGATATAGTATGTAGTTACTTTTAAGAGCCACTTAACAGTTGTCAATAACAATGTGTTAAGTTACAATATAGAGTTTCTTCAAATGATGGAGCTATTAATCAAAATGTGTAACATTTACTTAGTGGTGGATGTGTAGTTTAATTTCTTAAGTAAAGTATGCATTCTTATGTCCCCTAAAATACTTAATCTGTAAAGAACTTAGCTTCATTAAAGAAAAATCTACCGTTTATGAATTATATCTCTCAACCTATGTTGGGTGTTTACTGTCCTAGAACATACATATAATTTTCAAATTCACATTCACTATCACTATTTCAGTATAATGGACAAGTGAGATGTTTCTACAGATTGTCAAAGATATTGAAGTTCCCATGTACATTATGTGACAGAAACCTGGAAAGCTAGCATAGCCTTGGGGCAAGACAATTAATGTATAATGCTTTCCTTGACATGTGAAGTTGAACTCTTTTGCTAAGTCATACTGATCAGGAACAAGATGAAAATATGGTAAAAGATGCTAGGCTGAAAACAAGTACCAGAAGCTGTGCGGATATTTTACAGTAAAGTTACTATATATGGCATATTTGCTTCAGCTAGAGCTATAACATGCTTAAATTAAGAATAATTCATTGTAGGTTTTGAAGATCCATTTATTTCCCAGCTAGACAAATGAATTGAATGGGACTAAGACAGTGAATACCACCTCTGACTCACAGAAATTTGACAGTAATACCAAATTCTGTAACCAATTCTGTCATGAATTACTTCTTCTGATTCATAGTTTTGGCAGGAACGGTATGAAAGGAATTTCAGCAATGTCTACCTATGCTTTCCTATCATAATTTCATAATTTTATTATACCAAAGACATATTGTGATATATATATATATATAGTGTGTGTGTGTGTGTAAATATGTGTTTATGTTTATTGTAAAATAATAGTTTTACAGTCATGTATAAGCAAAGATTAGATTATATCACCCTAACACAATTGTTTGAACATCTCTAGCTAATAGCTCATGAGTATTCTGTGCATTTGAAAGGGAACAAGCAGTTGCATATGGGGCTCTTTAGAGGGAGGAAAGGGACATAAGAGATGTAACTAAATTATAATTTCAAAGTCTAAAAAGTAAACAGGTAAAAATAGAAGAGGTGATTACTATACTTAGAGAAGGAACAAGAAAAAAGTGAGGGTAAGTGGAGTAAGGGTAGGTGGATACATTTTTTTATTTGTGTTTTTTTTTTCTTTTCCCTAACTTTTTTTCATGAATTTTTATTTCACATTCTTGTTTTGGTTTTTGTCCTATGTCCTCTCACATGCCTATGTCCTCTCAACTTAGAAAAGTGTTTATTAAATATTTCCTTTTACAGTTCGTATCAGCACACTTAATCAAAATTTTCATATTGTCTGTCATATTCATCCAGAAGAGTATCTTGGCTGGGCATGATAAGCATGCCTGTAAACCATAGACTTAGGAACTTGGGAGGCTGAGGAAGGAGGATTGGGAACTTGGAGCTAATCTAGAGTAAGTAACAAGACCCCAACTCAAAATGGATATAAATAAATGAATAAATAAAACTAATAATATCTCTTACAATTTAATCTTTTTATATCAATTAACAAATGCATGCTGTCATGTCTGTATCTTGACAGGATCATACAGAATAATTTCACCTTTTCAATGAATCGACCTTACTATACCCTGAATCATCTCTATGTATATAAGAATATACCTTTTGCTATTGTTGGGTGGAATATATCTGTATACTTTCACTTAATTAATATAATAGTAAGGTTTTTATTTTGCTTTTTATCATAATTTATTTTATTTTATTATTTTTACAAATTCTGAATTTATTAGATATTTAAACATATTGTTTAAGCCATTTTATCCTGTTCTTGTTTTTAAGAGTTTGTATCAAATTCAGTTATTTCAGATTTATTATTGATAACCAAAGTACCCAAGCAAATAAACAAACAATAGGAAAAAGACACCGTCCATTGCTAAAAGTAAAACATCTTTCTTGCATTAACTAAATCACAAAAAAATCTCCTGAAATATCTTCACTTAATGATCTCCTTAAGTACAGCATTCCTGGAAAGGAATTCTTTTGTAACTTCCCTGAAGGAAGGAACATGCTTTGGACAGAGTGGACCTGAAAACCATCTGAAGGCAGAATAGTGACATACTGTTGTCATTTTCTAAGTTTGGAGCTACCCCAGAAAAATGTAATATGAATGGATGTAAATTTGTTCTAATTTGCAGTTTTATAGACTGAGCCTTCTGAATCTCTGATTTTGTCTCCAGAAAAAATTCTCTTTCCCATATTTATTATATTGCTTTGAATTTATAATATATATTTCAATTTTATTATTTTCCTAACAGTTTTGATATTCTGTGCTTTTTAAATTATTAATTCTCTTTGCACTTTAGATTTGGAAGGTACTATTGACATATCCTCAAGGTAAGTGATTCAGTGGTCAGTAGAATGAACACTATTGATAAAACTATCAAATGCACCCTATATCTGTGTAACAGTGTTTCTTTACTTGAACATGTTCTTTTCATTTGCTTTTTAACGTGTTCCATTTCTTCGGTCTTTTGGCTTATGCAATATATTCTGTTTTTGTGGTCTCCTTCTTGGTATTAGAGGACATGTTCCATTAGTTATTTTAAACTACCTGCCTGATAATTCCACCATGTTTGTCATATCTGAATTTGTATCTAAATATTGCTTTGTGTCTTCAATATGTTGTTTACACTTATGTTCTGATATGCTTTGTTATTGTTTAAATTCAACCTGATATTGGATAATTTTAATTGATGTTAAATAGATATCTGAGTTAAAATTTCTGCTAATGTAGCTCGTTCGAGTTTTATAAATGTTTGTTATAGCTAGAGATGTCATAGACTTTATCTCCCTTCTTGAGGAAGGTCTTCCTTAAGTACTGTTACTCAGAAGGACTTTGCATTATCTAATTCTGGTAATGGTTCAGTGTAATTGAACCTTGTTATCTCAAGGTAAAAGTAGGTAAAAAGATTTTTTCTTTGATATCTTGACTAATTCTCAGTCGTTTGGAAGCCCATTTCCATAGACTATGATGCCCATAAACATTTCTTTGAGTTTTCACCATTTAGCTTAATAAGAAAGACTAGATAATGCTGGACTGGGAGAAACGTCTTTCCAGTGGATATAAGACCCTACTAATTTCGTTGGAAGTGGTTATAAGACCCTACTAATTTCGTTGGAAGTGGTTATGTAGACACTATGCTTCAAGATTGTTATTTGTCTCTTCTCCATTCCACTTGAAGACTCTTTACTATGTCTTTACAATGAAGCTTCCACACAAAATTTATGGAAACAGAACTAGAAAGTGAATATACCTCAAAGACCTTAGCCATCAGAAGTTTGTATCCCATAGTGCTAAATCAAACTCAGGTACATAAAATTTGTTGAAATTCTCTAATATAGTATATTACAGTTTTTAAAAGCATGGATATTATTTATAAGTTCTAAGGAATCCATATATTTGAGCTGAAAATATAATTGAATTATTTTATTTAA
The DNA here is from genome assembly GCA_907169655.1 of Acomys percivali. Classification (NCBI taxonomy): domain Eukaryota; kingdom Metazoa; phylum Chordata; class Mammalia; order Rodentia; family Muridae; genus Acomys; species Acomys percivali. The sequence continues at coordinate 70,644,778 of OU015760.1, read as the reverse complement.
CTTCCTTAGATAAGTCTATTTGTATAGGAAGTTTGTATGAGGGAGCAAGAAAATGACTTGAACAATTACATATTTCTCTTTAGGGCTGTATGAGCTATATTTTTGTCAATTTGACACAATCTATGTTCATCTGGAAAGAAGAAACTGCAGTAAAATGGGTCCAGTAGGTTTGTCTGTAAACAAGTTTGGGGCATTTTGATTAATGATTAATTTGGTATCACCAGTCTTACTATGGACAAGACCAACACTCAGAATATCGTTTTGGGTTGTATAAAAATAGTTGAGGAAGCCATTCCTCCATTGTATCTGCTTATGTTTCTTCTTTGGGATTTTACTCTGATTTAGCTTCATGAAGAGCTGTGAATAAGACATGTAAACCAAATAAATCCATTTATCTCCAAGTTTCTTTTGGTTATACTGTTTTATGGCAGCAAAAGAAAAAACAAATTATATCTATGACTAAGGGATATAAATGAGTATGATATTTCTAAATGCATTAAATTAAAATCACTGCTTTCAGAGATTTTTTTCCACTCTAAGTTACTGGTGATTAACTTCATATGAAACTGTATACTTATTTTATATTCAAATAATTTTTGCAGATTCTCAGGACTTAATGTTTAATGGCATTCCAGCAAAGATTTAATTATTACCATTTTTTCAATTGTCTTTTGTGTTATACAAGCAATCATTGGTTTTATAATTCTTACTATGTTACTTACCTGCTAGATTGTAATAAGAGCCACATTTTGCTTCCCTTTTCTTCAGTTGAACTTTACTATCACTCTAAGTATATATCCAAGATGTTCAATTTAAAATGTGAAAAAAAATTGTCTCACAGTCTCAGAGGTTCAGGTTGATAGTAAATAAGGCAGTTTCTTTGAGTCTTATAGTGAAGAAGTACATCATGGTTGGATGGCCAGTGAACCAAGCTGATTACCTCACAGATGCTAGGAAACAAAGAAGAAGGGATTGGCCCAGTGGACCTGATAATTTCATAAATGATTCATCCTTAGGTAACTAACTTCTGTCCCTAGACAACTTCCCTGTCCTCACACACCATAGCACCACAAAATGATGTTGAAACCTTTATTACATGTGTCTTTTGGTTATACTTATCTAAACCTTTTCATAATCAATGTTTTTACTATTCTTATTTTATTTAGTACTTTGGAATTTGATTTATCTATTAGTTTCTTTGAAAATGCTTTATATTTCTTTTCATCTTTTCCCATACATTTTATTGATTTATGAAGAGAAATAGTATCTAGTTAAGCTTCAGTATGTTTAGCCTAAAATATTTCACTACATTTTTTTTGAACCTGAGAACATAAAGGTGTTACAGAGGTGATGTTGACTAACTAGATCACTGAGGTTATTCAATGTGATGGACAAAGAATTGAATATCTGTGAAAGACACAAGGCATATCAAGAGGAAAGCAAAAGGATTAACTTTACTTATGAAGAATGAGAGGACCCCTACTGATGATATCCCACTCATCAGTATCTTAGCTATTTTATGAAGCTCTGCAGCACCCTCCCTCACATTGTTTTTCTTTAGATACCTGCTTCTGTGCCTTCTAAACATTTCTCCTCACAAATCCTCTGGGGACAATCATGAAGCCTATATTCACTTTCTTTGTCTACTTCTGTCCCTCTAACTCCCCCTTAATGAGATCATGCATTATAAGTGCAGCATTTAATATGGTATAATGGTAATTTGTGTACATATATTTATTTGTTTTCGTATTTGACTTTTCATGAACTAATTGCAAACTTCAAGCACAGCTAAGAATAAAATCTTTCCTTTCTGACAATAAATTTTAACATCAATAGTCTCACTAAATAATGAGAAAGTGTAGTAATTTAGTAACTTGACAGACATGTGTATTTCTGGCTTCATGTTATCTTAAATTTAAAAGTCAAAGTGCAAGAGTAAGCCAGTGGAATCTATTGTGTAGCAAAGCCCAAATGTGAGGAGTATAAGAAAGGGGGTACTTGTAGGTTAGTCTCATGTAGAGCCACACATTTATGTTCACAGGACTGAAGAGTATAAGATAATGTAAATACTCAAGGTACTTAAACGTCTTTAGGTTTTAAAGTGATGATTAATTCACTGCAAATGTTAAATTCATAATAAATAGATAAAATGCATAGAATATATTTAAACATATTGTTGAAAAATAGTAAATAGGCTTTCTATATTCAACTGTAAAGAAAGATAATAAGGATCTAAACATTCATTTTTGTATTTAATTGTACATCTTTCTGATATGGTTCAGAGATTATGTTTGGTATATTAAAATGATCTCAACAACAGAAATTGGCACACTACTTGTCTTTAACATATAATTTGAAATATTAAATAAAAATCTTCTAATTTATAGATTATTACTCATATAAAATTTAAGAAGAAATAATTTATTTAAGCATAATTTATTTTCCATAAAAACTAAAATAGTACAGTAGTGGTAAAAGTTAAGGCTATCATATTTTTAAAATAAAATGATCATTTATTTATTTCAGTACTATGTACAAAGGTGTAGGTTCAACCACTGAGGCATAGCAAGTGTATATAGCACCAATTGAATTAAATTGGTTAAAATATAACTAATAAAACTGAGGACATGATATTGACAGATAGATGTGTTGTGTAGTATTGGTAGGAATTAGAGGGACAGAATCAGGGATGGATATCAAGTTTCATTGTATAAATGTATGAAAGTACCCAGAAGAAATAAAATATTAAAAAATAAAATTATCAATAAGGTACATCAGTTATCAGTAATATTTATAAAATGTAGAAATGTATAATTAAATTATTTTATATGACATATAGCTATTCTGTTAATTACAATAAAATTACTTTAATTTTCATTATATAATCCAACCAGGTATAATGAACATTTTATATTTTTAAATTATTATTATTATTATTATTATTATTATTATTATTATTATTATTATCATCATTAATTCATATTTAATCCTATTGTAATTCCTTCACTCTCATTTTCCTGTTCCCCCTCTCTCTCCTTTTTCCATTCTACACCACTCCTCTAGACCTCTGACAGAAGGGGACCTCCTCCCTCACCATCTGGCTACAGCCTATCAGGTCTCATCTGGAGAGCCTGCTTCCCTTTCTTCATTTTATAATTTTTATGTTAGGGAATTTTTATAAAACTGACAGAGAAAGCAATGTAATTATACTCAAGAATGTATATAGTAAATTAATAATTGATAGTATACAGTACAATAAATTGTTTTTGACAAACAAAAGTCCCACAAGCAGTGTCAAGACCAAACACAATTGTGACAGCTTTCCAGTAAATCTGTCTTTCCAGTTATTGCCACTGCCTTAAGTGTTACCATTATCTTGGTACCAATATCTATAGATTAGTTGTGTCTGTGTACAAAGCAAAGTAAAGGAGGGAATATATGACAACTAATACCAAAATGGCTTTTGTAAAAATCATATGGAAACCTACTACTGTTGCAGTTTCCTAAAATGTATACATATATTAAAGGAATCTAAAAGGATTTGGTAAATAAGATTTTAAAAAGGTCCCAGATAGACCTCTTATACTACCAACTAAAACTTCCAGTGCCTAGTGTGGGTTACTTCTTTTGAGTCATTAGCAAAAGTTGTCCTATGGAACATATGTAAATTAATCAAATCAACTTATAACAAAAGTAATATACATTCATGTATATTATAACACTATACATAGTAGCTTAAAAAAATTGGAACCAGCCAAGATGCCAATCAATAAGTGAACAGTAGAGAAAAATACAGTCCATATATAGTGTAGAGTGTTATTTTTAACTTAAAGCAGAATAAAATCATGTCATTTGCTTTGAAATAGATATAACTAGAGATCACTATATTACATGAAACAATTCTGATTAAAAAAAGACTAGGATCACCTCCATTTTGTTTTTGTAGATTCTAAGAACAAAATGATATAATGTGAATGGGATTATTAGAGAAATGGAAGGAGACTAGTCTAGTGTGACAATGATCATGGACAAGAGAGAACAATGAAGAGAGAAAACCATGATAAAACTACTGTATGTGCTTCTATGCAAATGTCATGAGAGTCATGGTTTTGGAAAATTAACATATACTAACTATATGTTCTAAATTATAGAAAATATGCTCACTGAAAAAGACAAGCAATATTGGTTTAGGCTATTATCAGCCAGAGAGAGGACTTGAGATTTTAAGCTTGACCAGAAGTCCTAACAGCATTACAATTGACTGGAGAGAGACGAATACACTTATTAAACTGATATCAACCAGTCTTTGGAGAAGGAAACTGATAATTGTACACTAGACCTTTGAAAAGAGCTTTAAAAGTCAATTAGTACATGGAATAGCTGAATTAGCAAATGTGACACTCAAGTAATTCCTCCATATGACTATCATTACTACAACTGAATAGCTTTTCTTTTTAAAATTTTGGTGTTGTTTTCTCTATTCCCTTTCTTTCTATTTTTACTTTCTTTTTTATTATAATGTATTCACATTGTATCCAGATTATAATCCCCTTGTTCTTATCTTCCTGTTCCCTCCCTCCTCCCTACCTCCAATCTTATTCCTATCCCCTAGACCTCTGGCATTTGAAATTCTCCTCTCCCACCATCTGTCCACAGTCTATCAGATCTCATCCTGACAGTCTGCATCCCCTTCCTCAGTGTTCCTCCAGCACCCTCCACCAAGGGACAGAGATGAAATCACAGGTACCAGAGTTCTTGGCAGAGGCAGTCCCCTCCTCCCCCCACCTTCTCCATTTAGAGAATGACCTGCCCATTGGCTACACTCGAACAGAGTGTCTAGATCCTATGCTTGCACTGTCCTTGGTTGGTGCATCAGTCCGTGTAGGCCCCTCCTGGTCCAGATCCATCAACCTTGATAACCACCTTGTGGAGCTCCTGACAATCCCTCCAACTGGCTCCTTCCATTCTCCAACTCTTCTGTACAACCCAAATTCCTTACCCAGAGTCCAGCTGCAAGTCGCAATATCGGTCCTGATCCTCTACTAGGTGAAGTCTCTCAGAGGACATCTATGTTGGGCTAATATCCGCTTATGAGTGAGTATATACCATGCATGTCTTTCTCAGTCTGGGTTTTCTCACTTAGGGTGATCATTTCTAGTTCCATCCATTTGCCTGAAATTTTCAAAATTTCCTTGTTTTTGATAGCTGAGTAGTATTCCATTGTATAAATGTCCCACAGTTTCTTTATCCATTCTTTGCTTGAGGGAGATCTAGGTTGATTCAGACTCTGACTATTATGAATAAAACTATTCTGGACATAGTTGAGCAAATGTCCTTGTTGTATGGTGAAGCATCTTCTGGGTATATGCCAAGGAATACATCTGGGTCTTGAGGTAATACTCTTCATATTTTTCTGAGAAAAAGCCAAATTAATTCTCTCTCTCTCTCTCTCTCTCTCTCTCTCTCTCTCTCTCTCTCTCT
>OU015760.1:70600141-70639287 GCA_907169655.1 Acomys percivali | reverse complement strand
TCTCTCTCTCTCTCTCTCTCTCTCTCTCTCTCTCTCTCTCTCTCTCTTTCTCTTTCAGACTGAGTCTCACTACATTGCCCAGTCTGCCCATAAAAACGATCATGATTCCCTGTCTTTGCCAACTGTGTGCTGGAACTAGTGTCATATTTCTTCGTGCCTATTATTGTATTAATTTTATTCCTTAAACCTATGTAAGACTAGAGTATAAAAAAGGACTAATCTGAATATGCCATTTTCTTACTTTAGTGCTTTTATAGTTTTCAATTTTCAAAACTATCTTGACTCAAACTGCCTTTTTTAGAATTCTCTTATGATATCCTTCTTCTGTACTACAGGCATACTGGCCAATTTGCATTTTCCTGTAATTCTTTTGGTTAGATTTCCCCATGATACTTCCTTTGACTGAAATAATTTAAACATTCCTATTATTTCATATATTTTATAATTATTTTATTTTTATTGTGCATGTATGTGTATGCACGGTGTGTTTGTGTTTATGCATGCTGTTGTGTGGATGTGGAGGTAAAAGGATGACTCTATGTATATATTTTCTCCTTTCACTTTTATGTGGCTTTTGGGGATAAACTGAGCCTGTGAGGCTTGCATAGAAAGTGCCTTTACCTGATAAACCACCATGTCATATCAATAATATTGTTGTAAAATAAGTACAAATGAAAGTCTTCTTTAACCATCTCATGTTTCAAAAATGATATTATATTTTGCAATCCCATGACACAGGCATAAAAATAAAAATTAATTTTGATTGCAGAGATATAGTGAAGCTATTTGATTAGGATTCTGTATCTAATCATCACCATCTGTACTACCTCAGTTTGTTACAACAAAATAACTTAGATTTGGGGTTTAAAACAACAGAATTTTTGGGCATAGCTTTTTTATTTTTGAGTGGCATCTGAAAGAATTTTTTAAGGTTTTTATATTTTTTCTTTTTTAAAATTAATTTTAACATATACTATACATTTATATTATTGCACATGACTAAAATAAACTACATACAGCAGGAAGAACCATGAGACAATCAGGGGTTATATAAATGTTACATTCACAGTGATTTGGCAATTTGTATTTGTCAAATTTCAAGAAAGCATCTTTCCCATCTTGTCAGGTCTAATTTTCTGCATGAAAAACAGTATCTATCATATCTCATCTCTATTACCTTAAAACATCTATCTTGATCTAAAAACATCTTAACCTCTAACCAATTAAACTTAATTGTAAGACTAAACTATCTGGTCTGCAACCTCATCAGAGACTTGAGAAGGGATAAAACTTAAATACCTGAGTAAAACAGAAGTGCAGGTTAGCAGCTTCCCAAGTAAAAAGATGACTAAGACAGTTTACTGCCTGAACAGTCACCCAGCATTCTCTATAATGTTCAAGGATCATCTTTGGCCTTCTAGCCCAATATCTCTGACAGACATATTTGCAAGGCAGGAACTATTGAGAACTTGCTTACCCTCTCTTGGCAGAGTTCGGCCATCAGCTTTGTCTGCATCTAAGCTTGCCCACTTTTAGGCAGAATTCTGTCTGTGGCAGAAACAAGGACATTTTTCCCAGTGGCTTGTTTGTCACATTTGAAGCCAACTCCATAACGAGGTTCTTTGATGTTGATCATCTTCTTTGAAGTGGGCTGGGTGTTGCCCGGAGTTAACTTGTCTTGTTGTCAAATAATATTTAGAATAATAAAAACATCTTTTAATATATACATTTATATATTATTACATATGAATAAAATAAACTACATACAGCATGAAGATCCATGAGACAATTAGGAATTATAAAAATGTTACATACACAGTGATAGTTTTAAGGCTGAAAGTCTGACATTATGACATTAGCTGGTCTGTTTTATTTATTTTAATTTATTTTTATTTTAATCATATTATATCCTGATTGTTATCCCCTCACTTGTATCTTCCATTTGCGTCTTCCTCCCTATTTCACCCTATTACCCTCCTCTAATCCTGTGACAGGAGACCTCCTCCCCCACCATGTGACCACACCCTATCAGAACTCATTAAGATAGCCTGCTTCCCCTTGCTCTTTGTGCTGCCCAGCCTCCCCACCAAGAAGAAGTGATCAAATTAGAGGCACCAGAATTCATGTCAGAGGCAATCCCTATCTCCCCACAACCATGGTGAATAAGCTCCCCATTGGCTATATATGATCACTGGATCTACGTTTACTGCATGCATTGTCCTCAGTTGGTACTTTTGCAAGTGACTATCACCAAATTCTTGTCTGATTATCTGATGAAGATAAAGTGAGCAATTACAAATGTATTTTTTATAAAATGCATTAAATATTTTAAGTAGCATGCAAAGCATTTGATTATTTCATTTCAGACATTGTTTCTCTCGTAGCTACCCCCATCTCCTCTTTAATATCTGCTTGCCTCTGTCCTCCAGTAGTCTTTTTCTTTTCATATAACATGTATTATTTTATGGTCTTGGCCACAAAAAGAGTGTTTTCAATTTTTCATTGATTTCTTTATATTTGCCTGAACTACACACACACACACACACACACACACACACACAGAGAGAGAGAGAGAGAGAGAGAGAGAGAGAGAGAGAGAGAGAGAGAAAGATATGTAGGAATCATATATATATATATATATATGATGATAAAATGCTGTCTGTTTTATTGAATTTGGATGAGTTTACTTAATATAATAAATACCACTAACGATGGTGACTTAAATGAAATTTTAGAAAGAATTCTCAGAAGAATGATTTTAAATGTGTTTAAATATCCTCAAAATATATGAGTAAACATCTACAAGGACTCAATGAGGATTTGAAAAGCCTGAACTCATTTATAGAAAAAACAGATGAATGAAATGAAAATGACAATTAAATATATAAAATATAATTCAATGAAGAGAGAAATGCTGAAGAAAATCATAACAAAATAATGTAGGAGATGTAATATTCAGTGGTCTCTGTGGAAAATGTCACCAGTAGAATGGATCACACATAGTACAGACTATCAGGGTTTGAGGACAAGGTAGAGGAACTAGATTATTCAGTCCAAATCAATATCAAATTTAAATCTTTTTTCGTTCTTGAATCAATGACAGCAAGAGACGGTTCTTCGAAAAATAAACAAAATTGAAAATTACTTACTCACCTTAACCAAAGGAAAAAAAAAAGGACCCAAAAGAATAAAATTAGACAGATGACATTAGGCATATTTTAGGTTGTATGGCTGTAGACAAAAGTAAGCCTAGAGTTACAACTAAAAAGGTTACAACACATAACCAATAAAATCCAAGGATCATAAGGACATACTAAAAAATCTGAAGCCCATAAAATTTTCAAAGCTAACAGAAATGGATGAAGTTTTTAAAGCTTATTAACTACCAAACTTAAAACAAAAGGAGATAAAAATTTAGATAGATCAATCACTAGCAATGTGATTGAAGCATCATGAACAAAAATAAGGTCAGAACCTGATGCATTCATCACAGAATGTTGTCTGACCATTGAAGAAGAGCCAACACTAACTATTCTTTAATTATTCCATAAACTATACAAGTAATGGACACTTTCAATTTCTTTTTGTATTAAATTCTAAGGTAGATAACAAAAGGTGAATTATACACAAATACACTTCTTAAGCAGTTATAAACATTCTCAATAAAATACTTGCAGGCTGATTTCTAGAATACATGATAAAGATCACCACCACAATCAAGTTAGTTTTATCTGAGGGGTTTAAGAAAGGCTCAAGATGCATTAATCAATAAATGCAATCTATGACAAAAGTGAACTAAATGGGAGAAACCACATAATCATCTAATTAGATGCAGAAAAAATTTTTTGACAAAGTCCAGTATCCTTCACAATGAAAGATTTGGAGAGGATAACAATATCCAGTAGCTCTGAGTCAACAACATACTAAATGGAAAAAAAATCTTGATTATTTTCACTGAAATAAGAATCAAGGCTAAGTTGTCCATTCTATTAGTTTCCAATACAATACTTGAAGTCTTAGCCATAAAAATAAGACATAAGAAGGAAACAAAAGGTGTACAAATAGAAAGGCAAGAAGTCAAGTATCTTTATTTGATTAATAAAATAGCCATGAAGAACCCACTAGAAAATTCTACAGGTAATAAGCATATTCACTAAAGAGGCTGTGTACAAAACTAACACAGCAAAATCAATAACTTTGCCACATACTGAGAAGGAAATCTGAGAAACAATCTCCTTCAAAATATCCTGAAAGTATTCCTGGAATAAAAGTAACCAAGAACTTGAAAGACTTCGGCAAGAAACATTTAAAGCACTGAAGAAAGTGCCAATGCAGTGGCTCAGTGGTTAAGAGCATTTTCAGCTCTTCTCAGAGACCCCAGGTCAGTTCTAATTACCCAGGGACGGCAAACTGAAACCATTTCTAAGGCTCAGCTCCAGGTAATTGGATACTTTAGGCTCCCTTGGGCACCTACACTCATGGTGCAGATATACAGACCTAAACCTAATTAAAAATAAATCTTTCAAATACTGAAAAAAGAAACTGAAAATTATATAAGAAAATGCAAAGCTTCTCATGCTCATGGATTGATAGGATTAATATAGTGAAAATGGTCATCCTACCAAAACCAGTCTACAGATTCTGTGCAATCTCTTTTTAAAATTCTAATGGAACCCTTCACAGAAATTGAAAAAACAACCTCAAATTTCATATGGAAACACAAAACACTAGAGATAACCAAAAAATTTGAATAATAAATGCATGAGAGGAGGTATCATCACCTCAGATCTGAAATTATACTACAGAGTGACAATAATAAACATGGTAGTGGCAGAAAAACAGACACATTAATCTAAAGAATATAAATGATATAATTGAGTATATAAATATATATATACATATGTAGAGAGTGTATATATATATATATATATATTATATGTATGTGTATATGTGACTTGTGAGGGGGTATTACAGTCATCTGATTTTTGACAACTAAGTCAAGAATAAACACTGGTGAAACAACATCTTCAACATATGGTGTGGTCAAACTGGATAGCTACAATGTAGAATAGTGGTTCTCAACATTCTTAATGCCACAACCTTTTAATATCTTCTTCATACTGTGGTGACTCCCAACCATAATGTTAATTTCATTGTTACATCATTATCTTAATTTTGTTAATGTTATGACTCATGATGTAAATATCTGTGTTCTCCATTTGTCTTAGGTGACCTGTGAAAGGGTTGTTTGACCGTCAAATGAGTCACACTACCCATAGGTTGAGGATCACTGATGTATAAGACCTGCGCAAAGCTCAACTCTGTATTAATCAGTCTCAACTTAAGACATGACATCCTGAATGTCCTAGAGAAAAAACAGAGTATATTTCTGCTTACAGGTCAAATTTTTGGTATAGAATCATGGTTGTACAGAAAATAAGACCAATAACTGAGGAAACTGTACAACAAAGGAAAATACTAACTGGCAAAAAGCAGACACCAAAATGAGGAAAATATCTTTGCTAGCTATACATCTTATAGAGGATTGATGTCTAGATTGTATAAAGAACTCAAGACTCTAAACACTAAGAAATCAAACAATAAATGGGATTTGAACCTGAGCAGACTGTTTTCAAAAGAAGAAACAAGAATTTTGAAGAAAAATTTAAAAATAATGTTCAGCAATGTTAGCCATAAAAGAAGCTTTAAATAAAACTACTTTGAGGATTTTTTTCTTACTCCACTCAGACTGTTGATTCCACTCACCAACTACCCAATTTCTATGCCAGTATCATGCTGTTTTTATTACTGTTGCTCTATAGTACAGCTTGAGGTCCAGCATGGTGATTCTTCTAGAAGATCTTTCATTGCACATGATAGTTTTAGCTATTTTTGGTTTTTTTTCCATATGAAGTTGAGAATTGATCTTTCAAGGTCTGTAAAGAATTATGTAGGGATTTTGATGGTAATTGGATTCAATTTGTAGGTTGCCTTTGGTAAGATGGCCATTTTTACTATATTGATCCCCCAGATCCATGAGCATAGAAAATCTTTCCTTCTTCTGACATATTCTTCAATTCCTTTCTTTAGAGACTGTAAGCTTTTTTCCTTTTATACAAGTCTTTCACATGCTTGGTTAGAGTTACAATAAGAGACTTTATATTATTTGTGGCCATTGAGAAGTGTGTAGTTTCCCTAGCTTCTTTCTCAGCCCATTTTCATTTGTATACAACAGGACTACTGATTTTTTTTGAGTTGATTTTGTATCCAGTCACATTGCTGAAGATGTTTATCAGCTGTAAGACTTTCTTGGTAGAATTTTTGAGTCACCGATGTATACTATCATATCATCCACAAACAGTGATAATTTGTCTTCCTCATTTCAAATTTGTATCCCCTTGATCTACATTAATTGTCTTATTGCTCTAGCAAGGACTTCTAGTACTATATTAAAAAGATATGGAGAGAGTGGACAGCCTTATCTTGTTCCTGATTTCCAAGGAATTGATTTAGGATTCTCTCCATTTAGTTTGGTGTTGGCTAATGGCTTGCTATATATAGCCTTTATGATGTTTAGATATGTGCCTTGTATCCATGATTTCTCCAAGACTTTAAACATGAATGGGCATTGGATGTTGTCAAATGTTTTTGTTTTTGTTTTTGCTTTTTGGCCTCAATTGAGATGATCATGTGGGGTTTTTTTTTTCAGTTTGTTTATATGATGTATTACATTGATGGATTTCCATATATTGAACCAGCCCTTGCATGCCTGGGATGAACCCTACTTGGTCATGGTGAATGATATTTTTAATGTTTTCTTGGATTTGGTGTGCAAGTATTTTATTGAGTGTATTTGTGACTATGTTTATAAGAGAAATTGGTCTAAAGTTCTCTTTCTTTGTTGCGTCTCTGTGTGGCATAGGTATCAAGGTGACTGTGGCCTCATAGAATGAGTTAGGCAATGTTCCTTCTGACTCTATATTGTACAATAGTTTGCAGAGTATTGGTATTAGGTCTTCTTTGAAGGTCTGACGGAATTCTGCGCTGAATCCATCTGGACCTGGGCTGTTGTTGTTGTTGTTGTTTGCTCACTGCCTCTATTTCCTTAGGAGATACAGGACTATTTAATTTGATGCAATTTTGATAGTTTGTATTGATCAAGAAAATTGTCCATTTCATTGAGATTTTCAAATTTTGTGGCATATATACTGTTGAAGTAAGCCCTAATGATTCTGTGGTTGTCCGTGGTGTCTGTCATGTCTCCCTTTTCATTTCTGATTTTGGTGATTTGAATACACCTCCTTTGCCTTTTAGTTAGTTTGGATAAGAGTTTCTCTTTCTTGTTGATTTTTTCAAAGAACTAGCTCTTGGTTTTGGTGATTTTTTGAATTATTCTCTTTGTTTTTAATGTATTGATTTCTTCTCTGAATTTGATTATTTCCACCCCTCTATTCCTCTTTAGTGTGTCTGCTTCTTTTTGTTCTGGAGCTTTCAGGTCAGCTGTTAAGTTGCTAGTATAGGATATTTCCAATTTCTTTAGAAAGGCACTTAGTGCTATGAATTTTCCTTTTAGCATTGCTTTCATTGTGTCCCATATGTTTGGGTATGTTGTGTCTTCATCATCATTGAATTCTAGGAAGTTTTTTTATTTTATTTTTTTCCCTTACTCAGTGATAATTGGTTAGGGCATTGTTCATTTTCCATGAGTTTCTAGGCTGTCTCTTCTTTCTATTGCTGTTGAGTTCCAGCTTTAATCCATGGTGGTCTGGTAAAATGCAAGGGATTATTTCAATCTGCTTCTTGCATCTGTTGAGGTTTGCTTTGTGAAAAAGTATATAGTCAGTTTTGCAGAAGGTTCTATGAGGTGTTAAGAAGAAGGCATATTCTTTTTGTTTTGATAGCATGTTCTCTAGATATTGGTTAGGTCATTTGATTCATGATGTGTATTAGTTTCATTATTTCCCCATTTTGTTTATGTCTTGATCTGTCTATAGGGGACAATATGGTGTTGAAGTCTCTCATCATTAATGTGTGGGGTTCGATGTGTGATTTAAGCTTTGGTAATATTTCTTTTACAAATGTGGGTGTTTCTGAATTTGGGATATAGATGTTGAAAACTGATATGTCCTCTTGGTGTATTTTTCCTTTGATGAGTATGAAATGTCATCTCTTTTTATTAGTTTTGGTTGAAAGTCTATTTTAGTAGATACTACGATGGCTACTCCAATTTATTTCTTGGGTCCATTTGCTTGAAATATCTTTTTATAATACTTTACTCTAAAGTAATGTTTATCTTTATTTCTGTGATGTGTTTCTTGTATGCAGCAGAATGATAGATCTTGCTTTCACATCCATTCTGTTAGCTTATGTCTCTTTATTGGGGAGTCAAGGCCATTGATCTTGAGAGATATTAATGACCAGTGGTTGTTGGTTCCTCTTTTTTGATGTTGGTATTTATTCAATGTGTGTGTGTGTGTGTGTGTGTGTTTGTGTTTGTGTTTGTGTGTGTGTGTAAAAAAGAGAAAGAGCTTCACTTTTTTTTGGTTTTACTGATGTGTAGCTATTTATTTCCTTTATCTTCCTTGGTAAAAGTACCCCCTTGTGCTGGAATTTTTCTTTCTAGTATCTTCTGCAGGGCTGAATTTGTGGCTAGGTACTGTTTCAAATCAGTTTTGTCATAAAATGTCTTGTTTTCTCCATCTATGGTGATTGAAAGTTTTGCTGGGTTAGTTGCTTGTGTTGGCATCTGTGGTCTCTTAGTGTCTGCATGACATATGTCCAGGCCCTTCTGGCTTTCATAGTCTCTATTGAGAAGTCAGATGTAATTCTGATAGGTTTGCCTTTTTATGTGACTTGGACATTTTCTCTTACAGATTTTAACATTCTTTCTTTGTTCTGTACATTTAGTGTTTTTATTATTATGAGGCAGGAGGATTTCTTTTCTGTTCCAATTTGTTTGGAGTTTTGTAGTCTTCTTGTATATTTATGCATATTTCTTTCTTTAGGTTGTGAAGTTTTTCTTCTATGCTTTTGTTAAAAATATCTTCTGGGCCTTGGAGTTTGGAGCCTTCTTTTTCTTCTATTCCTATTATTCTTAGGTTTGGTCTTTTCATAGTGTCACAGATTTCTTGAATGTTCTCTGTCAGGAGCTTTTTAGATTTACCATTTTCTTTGACTGGTTTATCAATTTCTTCAGTCATATTTTCTATCCCTGAGAGTCTTTATTCCATCTTTTGTGTTTCATTGGTGATGCTTGTGTGTGTAAATCCTTTCCTCTTCCCTAGGTTTTCTATTTCCAGGATTGTCTCAGATTTTTTTTCATTGCTTCTATCTCCATTTTTAGGTCTTGGATGATTTTATTCATTTCATTTTTTATTGTAGTTTCCTGTCTTTCACTAATTTCTTTAAGTGATTTGTTCAATTCATCTGTTTCTTTATGTACTCTTGTTCTAGTTTGAGGGTTTTATTTTCCTCCTTTAAGGCCTCTATCATTTTCATAACCTCAGATTTGAAATCTTTCTCTTGTTCATTGAATGTGATATTATCTCCAGGGCTTGTTGTGGTGGTGGGACTGTTGGTTTCTGGTAGTATCAAATGATCCTGGTAATTGTTGCTTTTGTCCTTATGCTGACCATTTCCCCTTGTTATGTCTCTGGTATTAGCTGGTTTGGTGGTCTAATGGTCATACAGTTTGGGGGAAGGTGTAGACAATAGTGATTCAGCCCCATGCCCTGCTCACTTCTGGTAAAATAACTGCCTCTTTGGCTCCCTCCTTATGATCCAGGGAGTTCAGGCACCTCTGCTTAGTTCACTGTCTCTGTTAGCTCCCTGATTGTGAACCAGGTGAGCTGTAGAGCAGGCAGAAAGATATCAGAGCAGAGATACTCCACTGGTCCCTCTTGGTGTAGGGGTCAAAGGGTAATGTCTGACCTTGGTGCTTTTGCAGCTTACAGTTCCCTCTGGGATAAGGAGGTTAGTGATTGTACTCAGGCCAGATGTGATGCTGATAGCCTCTGGTGCAATCCATGCCTGCCTAGACTAGGGAACTTTTTGTGGGTTGGTCTGGGGACTTGAGGTCAGATCCAATTGTGTTCTGGACTGTTCAGTCTCTAGTGAGCCAGAAACCACAGATGCTAGAGTTTCTGCAGCACACAGTTCCCTCTGAGCCCAGGAGGTAAAATATTGCGACCCCTGCAAGGTATGCTACCGCTAGATCTTGGAGTAGGTAACCATGTCTGCAGGGTGTTTTCTGTGGGATTGCTGGGTGGCCCGAGGCCAAACCTGCTTGTGCTTTCCATAGTTTCACCCCAATAACTGGGGATCACCAGCATTGGTGTTTGGTAGTTCTCAGTTTGGTTCTTAAGCTGCTATACAGTCACTGTTGTCCTGCTGATCAAACATGGTATGTGTTAGGCTCAGTCATCTTGGATGCCCTCAGGATACTAATTCTAAAGGCATCATATACTTAGGTCACAGGTTATTTACATGTCAAGCTGGAACTTGTATAGAAGCTTCCTCTTTACTGACTAGCTTTCATAGTTATGAAGTTTATTATCAGAATACTAAGAAAGAAATATTATCAACAGTCTTACCTAGCTGATATCACTATGATCTACAATTAAATTGAACCTAACAAGAAATGTTCATTGGTGTATAGTGTCATGGCTATTATGGTAGTAATTAGACAATCTAAGATTAGATTTGGTCTGCTTCACAGATTTTATCTCATACCTAATACTGTAAATGTCACAAAAATAATTAATTGGATATCATAGGCCCTAGGGGTGAACATACTTTTATTATTTCTAAGTAGAGGTAATAAAAAATTACCTACTAAATATGTTTCTGTATATATAAATTAACATATTTTTCATTCCTTTTCAGAAAATCCCTTTGTTGAGTGGAAAATGGCTAACATGGATACTCAAATGCCAAATGCAGAAAAAAATAAGAGTACTTAGTTATAAATGGGACACCCATATTACCACCACAACTTCCTTTAATCCTGAAGTTCAGGAGGTATTATTGAAGATGGTGCATAAAGATTATAGGAGACAAAGGTTAGGGATGATTGGGGAAAAACAGTATCTTCTGAACATGATAGTACGGTAACACTCATGCATTCATATCAGGCATGATTATTTGCATGAGACTGCAATCAAACCAACATTTTAACAGGAGTTTGGGAGAAGTCAGTGAGTCCATACCTATAGTTGAGGAATTGATGGAAATTGAATCCTGCTGTGACAGGAAGTGTTAGTTTCCATAAGGGTGGCAACCTGTGTTAGTTAGGTTGTCAATGTTCTAGTAGATTACCCTACACACCTGTACATCAGGCTTCAATAAGTGGACTCAGTGGATTATGAAAAGATAATTTTAATTGGGAAGGGGCATGTGGTAGAGAAGATCTGAGAAGAGTAGGCAGGGAGTGAGACATGGATATAATCAAACTGCACTATACATGATATTGTCAATCGATTAATTAAAATAATAAAATAAAATGAAATACCATAAGCATGGTAAAGAAAAATGTGTGTGTGAAGTGTGTGTATGTGTGTGTGTGTATGTGTGTGTGTATGTGTGTGTGTGTGTGTGTGTGTGTGAAGTGATGTGCAATCAGCTGCTAGAACAAAGCAGCCTAGTGAAACAAGAATGCCAGTAAATGGATATATAAAACATTTCCCTCAGAGAGGGGTGATGAATGACTGAAAAAATTTAGTGATGCAAATATTCAAAATATGTGGAGAATAAAAGATAAATTGGTAAGTGGTTGGCTAAAAAAAAGGAAGAGTGTCAGTTGCCAGGGCTTGTCAGTTTTGAGGCTGATAAAATTCAGCCTCCATCCTCCCATTGCACTGGGAAAGGAGAAAGACAACACAGAAGAGCATTTGGTTGGCTTATGCATGAGTTTATCAAATATTGGATGCATTTGTTTATTTCTACTAAAAAATTGTTTATTTACCCCCCATCCCAGTAAATATTCCTAGTAAACACTCATGGGCAGTTGGTGGTGATGTGATGCCAACATGGGAATGTTGCTTTGCATTTTCTTTAGGAAATAACTGGGAAATGTAGCAATATAATTACCAACCATTATGATTTGATGAATATTCTATTTCTAAGCAGTCTGTGTTTCCTTTGAGGCCCCCTGTGTTTAACAGTGTGAACATTGGCAGGAGCTGTGAAACAGTGCTCTTCGATGCACTTAAATATTCTGAACAGGATTTTTTTCTACATTTTAGAGGCCTAGAAAGACATTTGTATATGATGAATCTAGCATTCTGAAATGACTGTTACAGTGACAGTTCAGTTTTTTCCACATTGAAAGTGATTCCAAGCTTTAAAAAAGATTACAGAGCTACAAGTATGTCGCATTATATTTTATTCAGATCTAATGAGGGATATGTTGCAGAGTCCTTCAATGTGTGTTAAATTTGTGTCTTCTTTCCTTCTATGTGTCTCTTCAAATAAATCAATTTAAATGTCTCAAATAATAATTGAATTTTTGATGGGAGAATATGTTCCATTTAGAATGGAGAAAAGGTCTCCTTCCTTAAGAATATAAGGTTCAGCACAAGAAGATGCCTTCTTGAATTTTCCTTTCTTATCAAACTAGAAAGTTCAAAAAATTCTTTTTGTACAGTGAAAAAAATCAATACAGAAAGGTATTAGATGAGAAATCTTTAGCATATGTAACACAAGATTGTGGCCTAAATATTAAAGTAGACTTTAATTCCCAGTTTTCTGAGATAGTGACAGCTAGATTTCCAAAGTGGTTGTACTAGTTTGCATTCCCACCAGCAATGAAGGAGTGTTCCTCTCTCTCCACATCCTTGCCAGCATGTGGTATCACTTGAATATTTGATCTTAGCAGTTCTGATGGGTGTAATATGGAATCTCAGTGTCGTTTTGATTTGTATTTCTCTGATGACTAAGGAGGTTGAGTATTTCTTTAAGTGTTTCTCAGCCATTCAATATTCCTCTGTTGAGAATTCTGTGTTTAGTTCTAAGCCCCATTTCTCTCTCTCTCTTTTTTTTGGTTATTTATTTATTATTTAATTTTTTATTTTTTTAATTTATTTTATTAATTTATTCTTGTTACATCTCAATGGTTATCCCATCCCTTGTATCCTACCATTCTCCTCTCCCTCCCATTTTCCCCTTATTCCCCTCCCCTATGACTGTTCCTGAGAGGGATTACCTCCCACTGTATATGCTCATAGGGTGTCAAGTCTCTTCTCAGTGACCTGCTGTCCTTCCTCTGAATGCCACTAGGTCTCCCCCTCCAGGGGACATAGTCAAATGTGAGGCACCAGAGTACATGAGAAAGTCATACCCCACTCTCCACTCAAGTGTGGAGACTGTCCTGTCCATTGGCTAGATCTGGGTAGTGGTTTAAATTTTACCACCTGTATTGACCTTGGCTAGTGCCTTAGTTTGAGCGAGACCCCTTGGCCCAAATCTGCCTATCATAATGTTCTACTTGTAGGTTTCTAGGACCCACTGGATCCTTCTACTTTGCTATTCTCACATGGTTCTCTTATCTAGAGTCCCAATAGGATGTCCTCCCATCTGACCCAGTTTCCTGGTAAGGGAAGGCTTTTGTGGGGCCTTCCCCTTGTGCTAGTATGCAGATATAAGTGAGTATATACCATTTGAGTCTTTCTGCTTCTGGGTTAACTCACTCATTATGATCATCTCTAGCTCAATCCATTTATCCACAAATTTGGGGAATTCCTTGTTTTTAATAGCTGAGTAGTATTCTATAGTGTATATGTACCACAGTTTCTTTATCCATTCTTCTACTGAGGGACATTTAGGCTGTTTCCATGATCTGGCTATTATGAATAAGGCTGCTATGAACATGGTGGAGCAAATTTTCTTGTGTGCTGGTGCATCTTCTGGGTATATTCCAAGGAGTGGAATAGCTGGGTCTTGAGGACGCCCTATTCCCAGTTTTCTGAGGTAGCACCAGATAGATTTCCAAAGTGGCTGTACTAGTTTGCATTCCCACCAGCAATGAAGGAGTGTTCCTCTCCAGCATGTGGTGTCGCTTGAGTTTTTGATCTTAGCCATTCTGATGGGTGTAAGATGGAATCTCAGAGTTGTTTTGATTTGCATTTCCCTGATGACTAAGGAGGTTGAGCATTTCTTTAAGTGTTTCTCAGCCATTTGATATTCTTCTGTTGAGAATTCTCTGTTTAGTTCCAAGCCCCATTTCTCAATTGGTTTATTTGGTTTGGTGGTGTTTAATTTCTTGAGTTCTTTATATATTTTGGAATTCCCTTTCATAACCATTCTGGAAGTGATCTAGTGTAGGTGTTCTACAGTTAAGAATAGCTGCTGTGGATTAATTAGTGCAAAACACATATCATGTACACAAGATATTACAAGGACCTCTTCCTCATACTCTACAATTTTTATAATTATTAAATAATACTACCTACTGTGGGTGTTGAATGTAGATGGAAATATGGGCAACAAAATCCAAAGGGGAAAAAATGAAATTTAATTCTATTTAATGACATGTGACATTTAAATTGGGCTGATTTAGTAGTCACTGCTGACTGTATTAACTGTTGCCTGCATGTAGAGTTTTGTATTGATTCATTGAAATTACACCATGCTTATTAATTGGCACATATAGTACTTGATGCAAAGAACACTAAAAATGTTGTTTTCCCTTTAGTCAACCCACTGTTTCATTTGTGAACAATGACTTTGTGTGTATGTGCAATGGGCGGGTTAATTTACAAAAGAAGAACATATCTTTTCTTGCTCAAAAACAAATGTCCATCACTTGGGAGTCTGAGGCAGGGTTATTGTCAACAGTTCTAAGTCAATAAGCCTAAGATATGAGACTTTCCCATAATATTAGAACTATTGAAATTTACTTTCAATATGGAAAAGAGTTCTTAAATAAAATATGTAAAAGAAGTAAGTGAGGAAATTATAAAACATTGCACAGAGCAAAGGTTTTTAAATTGCAGTATATTATTAAATCAAATATATTTAGTACTTGACATGCTTGTAATTTTTTTATTAATTTATTCAGATTACATCTTGATTGTTATCCCTTGGCTTATGTCTTCCCATTCCCCCCTCCCTCTTTTGCCATATTCCCTTCCCCTAGACTTCTGACAGAAGGGGAGCTCCTTACTTACCATACAGTCACAGCCTATCAGGTCTCATCTGGATATCCTGCTTCCTATTTTTGTGAATGCAACCAAGGTTCTCCACCAAGGGGAAGTGGTCAAATTGAGGCCACAAAAGTTCATTTCTGAGGTAGTCTCTGCTTTCCCCACAACCATGGAGAATGAGCTGTCCATTGGTTAGATCTGAATTGGGGGGTCTATGTTTATTGCATGCATTGACCTAGGTTGGTACGGCAGTTTGTGCAGGGGTTCCTAGGCCTAGATCTGCCAGGCTTGATGATCTTCTTGTGGAGCTCCTGCACCCTCTGGGTCCTTCTCTCTCCCCATTCTTCCATACTACTCTCACCTGGAGTCCAGTCGTTGAGTCCCAGCCTCTGTGCAGATCATCCACTGAGTGGAGGCTCTCAGAGGACATACCATGTGTGTCTTTCTGTGTTTGTGTTACCTCACTCAGGATGATCTTTTCTAGTTCCTTCCATTTGCCTGAAAATTTCAAGTTTTCCTTGTTTTTAATAGCTTAATAGTATTCCATTGTGTAAATACACCACCTTTTCCTTATCCATTCTTCAATTGAGGGATATCTATGTTGTGGAAAGATTCTGGATATTTTGAATAAGGCCTCTATGAATAGAGCTGAACAAATGGGGTTCAGAGCTAAAGGGAGAATTCTCAACAGAGGAATATTGAATGGCAGAGAGCAACACTTGACTAAATGTTCAACACCCTTAGTCATCAGGGAAGTGCAAATCAAAATGACTCTGAAATCTCATCTTCCATGTATTCTAAAGGCTAACATAAAAACTCAAGCGACAGCACACAGTGGCGAAGATGTGGAGAAAGGAGAACACTCCCTCGTTGCTGGTGGGAATGAAAACTTGTACAATCACTTTGGAAATCAATTTGGTGATTTTACAGAAATTTGTGAATATTGCTACCTCAAGACCCAGCTATTCCACCCCTTAGCATATACCCAAAAGATGCTCTACCACACAACAAGGACATTTGCTCAACTATTAAATGAAATGTTAAATCAGAAGACAATAATGCCTAATACAGTAGGCATAGAAGAGAAAACAGACAAATATTTTGGGAAATTTTCCTAAATACATTTTGTTTTTGTTTTTGTTTTTTGTTTTTTACTTTTACATAAATATTTTAATAGAACTTTTCACATAAAAGGGAAATATGTTTTAGATGCAGAGAATAGGTTAATAGGTATGAGTCATTGGTTCTTCTTTTTTTTAATTTATTCTTGTTACATCTCTATGGTTATCCCATCCCTTGTATCCTCTCATTATCCCCTCCCTCCCATTTTCCCCTTATTCCTCTCCCCTATGACTGTTCCTCAGAAGAATTACCTCCCTCTGTATATGCTCATAGGGTATCTAGTGGCACTCAGAGGAAGGACAGCAGGTCACCGAGAAGAGACTTGATACCCTAAATACATTTTGAACATTTTCTTTAGGTTTACACACACACAGACACACAGACACACACACACACACACTCACACACATACACACACACATTTCCCTTTAGTCAAACTACTGTTTCATTTGTGAACATTGGCTTTAAGTGAATCTTAGGTGGGATACACACACACACACACACACACACACACACACACACACACACACATATATATATATATCACAACATATCTGTGTCTGTGTGTGTTACTGAGAATTTCCTCATTAAACCCATATTTTGGAAAACTGTGATATCCTGATATGCATTTATGTCTCACGTTTTAAAAATTAGAAGTTTATTTTTGCCTTATTATTATTATTATTATTTAATTGAAAACTCTAGGGATTAGTATAGTTATAAAATACCCCTTATGTGGCTCTTATTTCATTAATTCTCAAGATCTACTGGAGTAGAACAGTGCTTTGGAATTTGTATGTTTGAGAAAAGTAAATAATCATTAAAATCTCAGTTTCCAGTCTTGTAAAATTGGACTAAAAATTGAACTTACCTCATATGTCTCCTCTGAGAATGAACTCGGATACTGCATGGAAAAAAAGTACCACAATTTGTAGTAAATTATAACAGTGAAATAATTGGTTTGTACCAATTCATTTAGTATTTTAAGAATGGTTATATATTTGGAGAAGTATATCATACAGCCAAAAGAAAATAATCATGCAGTTCCTTATTAGGGTACCAAAAATTGTCCTAAAATGCAGAAAAATATATTTAGCATATTTTCCAATGATTTTTATGCTTTCAATATATTTTTTCTTTTTATTTATTCTTTTAAATATTATACCCTGAATTGCAGTTTCCTCTCCCTCTCCTCCCCCATTCTTTCTCCACACCTCCCCTTTCCTTCATGTCCACCCCACATCACATCTCCTCAGAAAAAAGCAGACCATTCAGGGAAATAAAACAAATATAACATCACAAGCTATAATAAAACAAGACCCATATATGTCACCGAAAGACTAGGGAAGGTAACTCAATAATAGGAAAAGGATCTCAAAGGCAGGCAAAAGAGTCAGAGACAGCTCCTATTCCCACTGGTAGGAGTCACACAGAAACACTAAGCTATACAACCATGAGCTATATGCAGATGACCTAGGTCATACCTATATA
Organism: Acomys percivali; assembly: GCA_907169655.1. Taxonomy (NCBI): domain Eukaryota; kingdom Metazoa; phylum Chordata; class Mammalia; order Rodentia; family Muridae; genus Acomys; species Acomys percivali. Next base: position 70,621,534 of record OU015760.1, on the reverse strand, counting down.
GGCTCCCTGATCTCTGTGAGCCCACTTGAGTCCTGGACATTTGATTATATGGGCTGTGTTCTTTGGATGTCCTTGATCTCTCTCCTCTTGTCCTTCCTCCCTGTCCTCCCCAGGACTCCCCAATCTCTTCTTAGTATTTGGCTGTGAGACTCCATATCTGCTATCATCAATTGCTGGATAAAGTCTCTTGTCTCTTCTCATGAAATTATGGTAGGCTACGGTCCCAAAACACTCTGCAGGCATGACCAACTGTAGGTCAGAAGTTTTGTGGCTGGATTGGCATTGCAATATCTCCACTTGAAGTCTTGATTGGTTTATTCAGACACTGTGCTCTATTGGTTCTTGGAAAAACAAAAACAGCCACATTAGAAAAATAGACAATCATATTTTCATCTAGGTATTGTAATATTAAATGCCTCCTGTTTTTGGCTGCTCCTGAAGCTACTTTAATGAGCAGGGTTAAGATTCAAATTTTCTGCTAAAATACCTTATTTATGTTCATTCACTTGCTTCTTCTGACAATTAAGTGAAGTGAGTTTAATTATTTTCATTTGATGACGAAGATGAAGATCAGAGTATTTAAGCCATTGGCAGAACATCACAGATTGACATTCAAAATTGTATCATGCAATACAAAATAGCTAGTGGGTAAATTCCTTAGTGATAAAACTATAAGATACAATGTTATTTATGACTGAAAGAACTCAATTCTACTTTTAACTTATATATGATTTTTACAAACTAGTAATCATTTCATAATATAATAGACATTGAAATATGTTGAGGATTTGGAAATTTTTCATTTAATGTTTTTTCAGGTATTAGTAAAGTAATAGATACATAGATAGATAGACAGATCATTCATATGTAATTTTATAATCAACTTAAATATTTAATGTATGAAAAATATACATTCTATAATGAAGAATGAAATGACAGTTGAAATTTGTGAAGTTGATTATATCAAGAGGGTGTTCCTATGTATACATCAACTTCTGCGATCTTTACAAATAGTATAATGAAAGCTTTGGATAATATTAATCTTTTATTTTTAAAATTTCTATAACTAATATTCTTTGTAAATCTGGTGGGTTGTTTTTGTAACCATCAATATCCATCTCACTCCTGTCACAGTATTTTGTATCCATTTAGCCTGCAAAGCAAATAACTGACACAGGGAGACTGAAACGTACTTTAAAGCTGCCAGCACTTCACCAGGCAGAGTCTGAACTGATTCTAATCTACTCATAAACTAAACAAACTAGTCTAAACCTTATAACATACATATATTCCAAGCACTTACCACTATGACCCCCGGGTTGGTCCTTGTCAAGTCTAATGTTAATTTTTCATATGTGATTTTTAAATGCTTAATTTGTCAACCAACATTATATCAATGACTATTCATAATACTCATTCCAGTTTTGAGGAATAGATAAACATATTATTAACTATTTTAAATAATAGTAATTTAAAGCCCACAGTCAAACTAGAATTTGTGATAGTATAAATAATATGATGTTACTGTACAAATGAATGCCTGCCAAAAAGAAAATATTTTAATTTTTTTCTCCTTGACTATGTGTTGTTGAAGTTAGGAAAAGTTGAGTCAGTCATTACAAAGGTGTGCTTGTATTAAGGTAATTGTCCCTAATGGAGTAGATAATGACTTGATGACACATGCAGATTCATAAAGAGAAAGGTAAAATGGAAAATTTAAAATCTAATCAAATTTCAATATTGGCAACTACTATCTTATTTTCATTAATTATAAATGTAATGTTCAGGAAGTCATCCTCTACAAAGTGCTAAAGACAGAAAAAAAATCAAACAAAGAATACTTTAAGAATTCAACAAACTATTAAAACTAAAATATTCATTTCAAATAACTTAAGAAAAGATCCAGAACACTATAGTTCATTGTTCTGTTGGAAGAAGGAGAATCATAATAGAGTTCCTTAGATATCCCCTACAGAAATACACAAGAATTAAAGCATCAGAGAAACTGATTAGATTTTGTGTAGAGGCCACATATTGGGATGTTATGGAAAATGATGTTTTTTTTTCTTAAAAATTTACTGATTAAATGTAACAGAAAACTAGAAGTTTATGGTTATCTGAAGTACCAACTATTTATGATAATGGCTGATGATCTCAATTAAATAGAGTAAATGGTTTTTATATTAGTGTGTACTGGGAGAGTGAAGGGCTGGAATTTGGGGAAGGCTCAAAGTAAACACCTGAGACTTGACTTCAGGAAAACTTTAATCTTCTTGAGATTTTCAGTGAGATAAAGGTATTAGTAAGTGGCCAGATGCTGGTACTTAAAGCCAGATTGTCTTTCTTATCCAAGTAATCTGTCTTAATTTGAATAGCTGGCAAATACTTTCCTGACAACTATCAAGGCACTTCTGGAAGCATTTATGAGTGGCATGTTTGATTCATCAAGAAAGTAATGGTTGATAATATGATCACCAAACTAAGATTGCAATCAGAAGTCCACAAATAAGGAGAGATATTTTTTCTGTAAGTATTTTTTTCTGATTTTTTCCTATGATTTTCTTTTGTTGTGGTAATGCAGAACTTAACATGCCTTGTAAAAAGAGCTGAGAAGAACAAAATGTAGAAAATCTTGCAGGTGACAAAGTAAGTAAGAAGAAACTGGAGTTTTATTCTTCCTCCTTCTTTAAAATCCTTAAACTGTGTATTGTACACATAATAATGTCTGTTTTAAATGTGACAGAATTTTCTGAGTGTGAGAAAATATAATTCTTGAAAAATAATTTTTTGATGATTAGAGACTTACACATTTAGAAAGTTTTAAAAAATAAAAGCTTATTTTGTAAATTTGGTTTAAAATAACTAGTTTAAAATGAAATATCCTGTATTATTTCATTTTTATTTAATGAAATATTTGGAAAATTGTAGTGTATCATGATTCTTATGTAAAATGAACACTCTTTTGGAGTCCCTTACATGCTAGATATTATGGAGAGAAGTGGGCTTAATAGAAATAAGGAAGTAAGTGCTCAGACTTTAAGTAAAATTATCTACTACAAGAAAAGAGGTTTCCTCTATAAAATAATAAACTTTTTGCATAAATATACAAAATTCTATGCCAATAAATTAAAAATAACCTACTTTGTGAATAACTATTAAGGCCTTAAGTTGAGGAGTAGATTCAATTAACTTTTTGTACTATTATCCCTATATATTTCTATATTCTCCCTTCTTTCTTTTCAACCACTATCTCCATAACTATGAAAAAAGAAAAAGGAAAAGAGGGACATCCCTGAGTCCAACTTCATTTTCTCTCTGAATAAGACCTAAATAACTTATAGCCAACTCCCAATGAAAATAAAATCTGTAAGCCAAGAGAGCAACCAAAAACCTACCCAATGCCCTTCAGGGGAAATGGAGCATACTTTGCATAAGGTTTCTTCTGGATGATTTGGAGCAAATAATACCTTTGTAGAGGCCCAAATAAGATTGAGAAAATGGTTAAACAAGCCAGAAATTCCATTTGTGGTCCAATTTCTAAATTTTGAGAATTTCCAGGCTTAATAGATATCCTGTGTGGGACAGTCTGCAAAGATGGACCAATTGGGATCAGAAGGCTTCTTTGAAACTGTCCTAGGGCCTGTCCTGTTCTGATGAGGAACAGCAACTGAAGCATTTGGTGCTGGAACAAGGAAGATGCAGGATGTCAGTGTCCAGCATGCTGAGAGGAATGTATCCTGTCAGGTCTGATCCAGCATCTGTGTCTGGTTCTTTTGTTCTGCAAATATATAATTTCTCACAAACATCATACATTCCTAAAATAATAAATGTATGAGGTGTACATTATGCACAGAACAATTAAGGCTACTTCTCTGCTCTTTGTATGAGCAGAAGAAAGACATCTGGAAATCTTCATACATGCCATACTAAGAATGGCAACTAATAATAAGTCACAGGGAATCTTTGACAAGCAAGTATTGTCTATGCATTGACATTCATGTCGCAGCCAGTCTCAGAGCTATACCCATGAAGTGGGATTAGCAATAGAAGTTACCTGCTTGTTCTGAAGTTTGAATTATTTACATCCCCACTGTAGTGCCCTACCTCATCACCTCCCTATCCTACCCTCCCTCCCTCAACCCCTCTCTCTCTTTTCCCTAGTCCTCAGAAAGGGGAGCCCTCTTCCCCTAAAATTTGTTCTCAGTCTATCAAATCTCATCTGTACTACCTGCATCCTCTTCATCTTTGGTCTCGAAAAGCCACCCTGCCAGAGGAGACGTGATAGTGTAAATGTACCACAGTTTCTTTATCCATTCTTCAGTTGAGGGACATCTTGGTTGTTTCCATATTCTGGCTATAAAGCTGCAGTGAACATAATTGAGCAAATGTCCTTGTATGGTGGAGCATCTTTCGAGTATATGCCCAGGAGTGGTATGACTGTGCCTTAAGGTAGCACTATTCCCAATTTCCTGAAATAGCACCAGATTGATTTCCAAAGTGGTTGTACAAGTTTGCACTCCCACCAGCAATGGAGGAGTGTTCCTATATCTCTGCATCCTCTCCAGCATGTGGTGTCACTTGAATTTTTTATCTTAGTCATTCAGATAGGTGTAAGAAGAAATCTCAGAGTCCTCAATAGTTCCTGCTTCACAAATATGTCTGTCAGATGTACTGAGCAAGAAGGCTGAAGATGATGTTCCAATGTTATACAGAGTTTTGGGTGACTCTTCAGGCAGCAAACTGTCTCTGTCATTTTCTCATTTTTTAAGCTACTAATCTACACTTCCTTTCTACTCAGGTAATTAATTTTTCCCTTCTCAAGTCTCTGATGGGGTTGAAAACCAGATAGTTTAGGTTTACAATTAAGCTTAGTTGTTTAGAGGTTAAAATGTCTTGAGTCTAGATAGATGTTGTAAGTTGATAAAGATGAGATATCCTAGATATTGATTTACACTCAGAATTTTACATGCATCATCATAGGAAAGATGTTTTCTTCAAGGCTCCCAATTTCAAATAGCAAAAACACTATGAATGTAACATTTATATAATTTCTGATTCTTTCATGGTTCTTCTTGCTTTAAGTAGTTTATGGTATATATGTATAATAATATAAATGTGCATGTAAAAAAAGAAGAAAAACAATAATAAAAAACATGGCAGGCTTTTCAATGTTTGGTTAAAGAACATGCAAGATGATTATTAATTCTCAATATAAACTGCCAGAATTTTATGAGGGTGACCCTAATGAGGACTCCTAGTAATGGAGGATTCTGAGTGTCCATCTTGTGTAATCAGGCAAAGCTTCCACTGGTGGACCAGAACACCAACCCAGCCACAAAATCTTTGACTTACAATTTATCACCGGTTTCCTCCATTGAACCTAATAAGACCCCTAATAAGAAGTGAAGGACTATTTTAAGAGCCAGACAGATCAAGAACACCAAAAGAACATAGCCCACAGACATCAACTAAATAGTGCTCATAGAAGCTTAGAAAGACCAAAGTGGCTATCATGGAGCCTGCATGGGTCTATGCTATGCCCTCTGCATATATGTCATAGTTGTTTAGCTTGTTGATTTTGAGGGACTCCTAAACAGTGGAAATGGAAGTGTCTCTGATTCTTTTGTTTAATTTTGGGATTCTTTTCCTCCTACTGGGTGGGCTCAACCATCCTTGATATGAGGGTTTGTGCCTAGTCTTACTGTATCTTGTTATGCAGTGGTTCGTTAGTATCCCTGGGAGCCTGCTCTCTTCTGAGAGGAAATGAAGGATGAGTGGATCTTGGGGAAAGAGGAGGTGAGGGGACTGGGAGGAGTTGATGGGGATTGGGAGGAATGGAAGGAGGGTAAATTGGTCAGGATATCTTAAAAACAAAACATAACTAAAAGAAAAATACCAAAATTCCACTGTACAATAAAATAAATATACAGGAATCCATGCTTATAAATGTATATAAGAAAACACTCAGGAAAGATGACAAATATCTTTCTTATTTTAGTTGATGTGTGATAAAAAAATTACAGACTTCAAAAAATATAATTTGCTATTTAATAATTGACACAGGCAAAATTTATCAATATAATTTAAACTCATAATAACATTGTAGGTTGAAACTTACGTATCAATGATTAAGTACAAGAACCATTTTACCTAAACAAATCTGAAGGCACCATTTAAGCTGGTAATCAAATGATCATGGCACTAACAACCTTTACAGAGGTTACTATAATAAAAATGTGTTCACATGAGTAGCCTATAACTTTTTTTGAATGGTGTCTTTATAAAAGACAAAGATATAGGTCAAGGATGGATGTGAAAAAAAATAATGGAGAAACTTTCTACAAGTAGAGGGAAATGACCATGTATATGAGAAGAGGAATAGTTCAAGAAACAATTGAAATTTCAGATACCTGTATCTAAGTGTGTTAGGTTCCGTAACTATTAGGAAATATTTTTGTTAAGTACATACATAATCTGTGATCATTTAGTCTAGGATCCATAACAAACTAACATTGTCATGAAACAAAAAACAATTAAAGAATTAACTCATATTGTAGAAAACAAAGGAAAGATGAAAACCAAATACACCATTGTACCCTTAAGAATATAATGGTTTCTAATTGGCAATGTTTGAATGAGTTCTGTAGGTTACAAAAATATTTCAAAATTACTATACTACTTTTGATAACTATACTACTGTTATGTAAGATATTAACGTAAGAGAAGTTTGTTAGAGGGCATACAGGGATCTTTGTAGTAGCTTGGAAATTTTGTAAATCTGAAAATATTATACAATTAAAAGTTAAAGTGATGCTTGAAATATGTATGTTGGAAGGATTTCTTTGATGAATTTGGATTCTTGGCTCCTGTTATGTTCTTTAGAACTAAATAACATGCTTTACTTGTTCCTTTTTGAATATTCTCCACTTTTCAGAGCTAAATATGTATTTTATAATATCTTATACAGAACAGAACTCTTTATACATAGTGTTCAATTGTAATTTCAGTAAAAATTAAGTTCAACCAATTGATGGAAAGCAAATATGAAGTTTATAATACAAGTAAATAACTATTGAGTACAAAATGTACTTTGTAAGTTTTCACTTAGCAATATGTATTGTATATTTATTATGTGAAGAACATAGTGTATAAAGAGAAAAATAAATATATTATTTTCCTTCTAGCAATTTACATAATTGACTTAGCTAGAATCATGTGAAAGGAGGAATGGTTAAATGAGAAAACGCCTCTATAAGATCCAGCTGCCATAAAATTTCTTAGTTGCTGAAGAAGGCCAATCCCATTATGGTGGTGCCATCCCTGGGCTGGTGATCCAAGGTTCTGTAAGAAAGGAAACTAAACAAGCCATGGAGAGGAAGCTGGTGAGGAGCACTTCTCCTGCCCTGACTTCCTTCAAGGAAGGATGATGATCTGGAAACTTAAGGCAAAAACAAACAAAACCAAAACAAAACAATACAAAAAACAAATCAAATGAACAACAACAAACATTCCACTTGCTTTTGGTCAACGTATTTCACCACAGCAATAGTAATTCAAACTAGGATAGGTACACTCATAGTACCTTCCAACAGTATGAAATCCAGGCAGGAGAGATGAATTCATATGAATATCAGTTTGATGTCCCTATATTCTATGATTCAATTATGTGGTTTCTTGAGTAATCATGTCTTACCATCAAGTTCTAAAGAGTACTATTAGCATTGGAAATAGCCTGTGATGTTTAGGATTATATGGAACCGCATCTTCCAACACTTCCAAGGAAAGTAATATTTTTATGTCAAAATAATATTCCAGTGACTCTCTAACATATTTTCTTTCTCCATCTGTTTTTGAGCATATTGTTTGGTTCTACACTACACTGATTATTGTGAATAATTTATCAAGAAACATGAAATTGATGGGATATTAGAAGCTTCTTTTGTGTAATCATTATTGAGAAGTACTAGAATAATAAAAGAGTCATATTTCATGGATAAAAAGAAACAGGAAAATCCTCAATCAAGAAGGATATGACAGACAACAAAAGAACATAGAGAAATGTAGAGGTAATGCATTGAAAAGTGGAAGCAGTCCAAATTCCTCAAGTTGGCTAGGGAAAGGTGAGAAACTCAATGTCTAAACCACAAGTTAGGTCTCTTAACCACAAACTGACAGTGGTATGTGTTGAAGAAAACCATGCTTTTAACAGCTTCAAAACCAATGTGGTAATTTACTATGACAGAGACTCATTGGATAAGGAATCCAGTATATTATTCTTTAGGTTGCAGACTACTATACCTAGGCATCAATTTGAGAAGCATTCTTAATCTGAACTCCAGGAGCAACCACAAATCAGGGAGCCTAGACACAATTTTGCTACATTAATAATTTTGAGGAGAGCCACAGGAGGTAGTAACGGAGAGGGGCAGGCTCTAAAGGATTTTGCATCCTTTCCCTCTGAGGCCAGACAAGGTAGCCGAGCTACGGAAAAGGGATCCAAAACCAGGCAGACAATAGAATCAGAGACAGCCCCTATTCTGGTTTGTTACAGGACCCACATGAAGAGTAACCTGCACATTTGCCACATATGTGTAGGGGGTATAGGTCCAGCCCATGCATGGTCTGTGATTGGTGGTTCAGTCTCTGTGAAGCACCCCATGGAACCAGGTTAGTTTACTCTGTAGGACTTCTTGTGGTGTTCTTGATTGTTCAGCTCCTTCAAGCCATCCACTCTTCCATAAGACTCCCTGAGCTCTTCCTATTATTTGACTGTGGGTCTCCTTCTCTTTCGATCAGCTGCTTGAGAAACAATTATGCAGGGTACTACTGTCTGCAAGCATAGCAGAGTACCATCAACAGTATCAGGTGTTGATGTCCATGGGGTAGGTCTCAAGTTGTGCCAGTCATTGGTTTGTCATCCTATCAATCACTGCTCCATCTTAATCCTTACACTTCTTGTCGGCAAGACAAATTTTGGGTCGAAGGTTTTATGGGTGGGTTGGTGTTGCCTTGTTCTCCCTCCACTGCCAGTCTGATCTGCCTACAGGAGATGGTGACGTCAGGCTCCATATTCTCCATTGCTATGAGTCTCCATAGGGTCACCCCATAGACTTCTGGGAACCTCTGCTATTTTGATGCTTTGACTATAATAGCACCTTGAGAACATTTGTTTTGATGAAGTTTAGTTGGTACCTTTTAAAATTACATATCTTGGATATTTATTTGTTTGTGAACATTTGGGAAGTCTATAGTTGTTATTTATTTGCATAAGATTTCTAAGCCATTCTCATTCATCCTCCTTACATTTCATCCGTAAGTCAAATATTTACTCATCTCATGATGCCCCTCACATTATCAATTTTTACTAATCTTAGTAGTATTTATGTCTCACTAACCCTAACCCTAACCCTAGCACTACCCTAACCCTAACCCTAACACTACCCTAACCCTAACACTACCCTAACCCTAACCCTAACCCCCTAACCATAACCCTAACCCTACCCTAAGCCCAACTCTAACACCCTACTTACCCTAACTTTAACCCTACTCCCTTTGAGCTCAAAAATTCTTTATCTGCAAGATCTGTAGTGTTTTTAGGCTTATATATAGCTATATTTATATCATTTATTTTAGCTCTTTATCTCCAATATATTTGTGTTTTTACTGTGATCACTATACCTAGCTGAATTTATCTGTGATCATAATTTAGTCTCCTAATTATGAAATTACTTCTGAAATTCTGATGTATTTTGTTGTTGTATATCATCTAAATTATTATTCCATATGTTTTTCTTCAAATTGTCAATTACCTTCTCCCAAGAACTACTAAGAAATACTAATAGACATTGTGATCCTTGGTAAACATAATGTTCCCCTATTCCTAATTCCCAAGCTTCTCCTTTTTGTCAATCCAGTATAATAGCTGACTATTCAAAATTTATACCCTGGCCTATGTTGTAAAGATTTTCCTGGTCATATACTATATGGTATCAGGTAATTGTGCTTCCTGGTTTTATTTCCAGTTAAGTAGCATTATATAACGTCCATTCAACATATGTAGACATAATTATAATTAGTAGAATGTTAATGCTCACACATGCAGTATTTGGCAGCAGGGAGGTTATTAGCTAGTAATTAACTCTTGTAGAAGAACCTAGGTTTATCCCAATTGGTACAGCATTTCAGACTGTCCTACACAGGACTTTAATTAAGACTGGAATCTCTCAACATTTAGAACCTGGACCACAAATGCTATTCCTATCTTGGGTAACCATATTTCCCAACTTTATTTGTGCCTCTACAAAGGTATTATTCATCCATATCATCCAGAAGAAACTTTAAGAGAATGACGCCCCCCCTTTAAGGGAAATTTCTTTTATTGAATATTTTTACATATACATTTATATTATTATACATATATACAATAAACTGCCTATAGCAAGAAGAATCATGAAACAATCAGGAAGTATATAAATGTTACAATCATAGCCATTCTGTGGCACTTTACTTATCTCTATGCCATTTGTCTAATACATTTTTTTGCTTTTGTTAAACATTATTCTGGCATGTTAGCTATGTTTCTTTCATTCTCACCCTTTTCTTGTGGAGGTAAACTTTTCACACATTTCTAGTTAGCAATTCTACTGGCATTATCCTGATCTCAATTCCAATTGTCTGCTTGAATTTTCACATGCTCCTACATGTTATTTATATAACTATGATAGGATAAAATAGTAAGTTTCCTATATTTCCACAATTAAATGTACCATATCGTAAAATAATAGATGTCTATTAATCCTATAAAAATATATTATAAATCAAGGTATATACTTTATCTGAAGATTAGAATAGATAGATTATTTAAGGCAGTCAAATATTTTTAAGACCTAACTTCTTTATTATACTCCTTTTCTCTTTGTATATGATTATATATATATATATATATATATATATGGAAAAACAGTATATTAATGATATCTAATAATCCATGGCATTTATAAATGTGGCAATCTCAGCATGTTTACTTTCATTTTAAATCTACTGTAGTCTATAGAAAACCTGCATTCAGATACATTGAAATTCTTTCCTTTTATATATAATATAACAAATGCATAGGAAAAATATGTGGAAATATGTATATTTTTGGTGAAATACAGTGTAGATAGATTAATCAAAAAGGATGAAATTGGTTGTTTGCAAAGCATGCTTATGAATAAATATTATGTAATGAAAAAGGTAGGAGAAATCAGTGTGATGCTTAACATACAGAAATAATAAAACTAAATCAAATTGTTTAAGACTGAATTATGAGAGCCCGGAGAAGGGGTTCAGTATTTAAAATTCATAACAGCAATATGTAGCACTAGTAATTAAATAATAGATCTTGAAATTAAGAAGAATTAGTACTGGAACACAAGATGAGCTAGATAAGTGGTAGAGTATGGGGTAAATTATTTAAATACAGCATTCCTGTATGAAATACATAATAAAAATAAACATAGATATATGAGACAAAGAATCTAAATTCAAAAAAAGTGTATGGTCTCCATGTAGAAAACCTGAGTTAAATTACTAGAGTTCACATTTGGCAGTTCACAACTGCCTACAACTCCAGCTTCAGGGTAATTCAACAATACTGGCCTCTGTATCCACACATATGTATATACTTATGTACATACACATAATTTTAAAAGTTAGATAAAATAAATCATTCCTTAAAAACTGAATGAAAATTAAGATTCAGTGTATTCTTTGTGTCTGTGTGTGTGTGTGTGTGTGTGTGTGTGTGTGTGTGTGTGTGTAAAGGCAGGTTTATGGGAGCAGTGGGGAAGGGAAAGTGGAGAGAAAGAGGTATGCTCACAGAGAGAGGAGAGAAAGCAAGGAGATTGAGAGGGGAGAAAGGAACCTAAGTGTCTGGATCATATAGTAAAGAGTCTCTGGGAGAGAAGAAACCCTGCCTCTGGGCTAGGGAATTCAGAGAAAAGAGCAGAATATGACAGCCATTCCATGAAGCATGTATGGACCTAACATCCCAGCCTTTTGTTGATAATATATTGATAAATGGAGAAGAAATTGTCTTTGGCTACTTGCTGACATTGGAGGTATTCATACTGGAGGCCAGAGGGAGCACAGGGGGGGGGGCAGCACACACAAAAAGCTGCAATGTTGACTAAGTCTGGGAGAGCAGTCTGTTCTATTTTCTGTCCAGGATCTGTGAGATCATCTGAGGCAAGGAAACCGCAAGCCTAGCTAGAGGTTTAGGCTAATGCACCTGATTTCTGGATGCCACTTTTGAGGAAACACCTGGCAGGATGGTGGAACATATATACATATAGGCCCATGGTCTTGCTAGTTGGAGGCAGGTAGGTCTCAGGACCAGGGAAAGGAGAATAGATCCCACCCTCAGTCAGACAGGCTGTGGTACTTATCTGGAGTCCATTTGTTCTGTGAGAAGTGTATTCCCTAAAGGTTAGAAGAATATTCCTAAGTTTACAAAAAGAGACAAATTTTAAATATGTTAGCATCATCTCCAACCTTCACAACTTGCATTTACCAACCTTAAAACACCTTCTTAGACACCCAAACACTTTCTCGGACTCTCAGACCTTAAATAAACTTTACAGTTTAATGACAAGGCTGCTGAAACTTTGCTTTCTGTGTTTAAACTAATCCTCAAATATATCAAATACGTGTAAAGGATATATTATTGCAGGGAACATAATCCAAGTGTCCTATATTTTGATTAATATGACAGAAGCTTACCCATTATACAGACAGACTTTGCACTAGGCTCTTGTAATGTCGCTGTGTGCTTAGGTCCTAGGTCAGAATCAGTCTTTGGCTGCCAGGACCAGCAAATCTGAGTGGCCTTTCTGTGGGGGGAAACTTGGGAGACTGACTGACCTTATTGTGTCTAAGCAATATGGGGCAGTTAACTCTCTGGGTGTCCTGTTTGTCCACAGCTCATGCAGGGCCTTAACAGCAGGTGAATTTAGGGACTGTAGTGCCAAAATCTTCTTGGAGGCCTTGGGGTTACCACTAACACTGGAGTCTCTGTCATAGGAAGCCTTTTAATTAAACATTTAAGTCCCATATTCTTCAGATTCTCTGACAGGTTTGAAGACCATAATCTAGTAAGCACAGCTGAGCTAAACAAAATTTGCTTGCTTTTAGCTACCCATTCTAGGCTTAACCTTGAAAATGTAAAACAAAAGACTAATTAAAGCTTAATCTTGTAACTAACTGTATCTGTTCTTAGCGTGACTTAAACTATACTTATGAACTAGCATCAAAGCAAAAATTTCAGTCATAGATACCGTTCATAGAAAGATCCCAAGTTTGTAACATAATATATGTATATATACATTAGATATGCATTTTCTCTTATACAATATTAATTTTGCATATATGTGTGTACCTGTATGTGTTTATGTGTACCTGAGTGCAAATGACAATGGTGGACTCCTAGTAGAGCTTGATGGTATTTATTGAAGCTTCAGAGTTACAAGTTGTTATGAGTCATCTAATGTAGATGCTTTAATTAAACTCAGTGCTCCGTACGAGCAGTATAGAATCAATTCAAGATGTCAAATGAGCTATAAATGAAATTGGAAATAAATCAAATGCTTATTCAGTAATGACAGGTAGGAGATAGGGTGGGGATCTAAAATAAGTTTGCATTTAAGTGTGTGCTTTTTAGGAATAAGATTTTGAATAGTTATTATGATAGAAAGGAGATATAAGTATGAGATAGATGAGGGCAAGAATTATGTCAAGATACAATAAAAACAAAGAGATTGGTAGTCATTACTCCTTAGTTCTGTCAGAAAAAAGGACATAGAAATAATATATTTATATCTTGTTCTTAAAATCTTAACCTTTCCTTCTAGGAATAGGGTTCTTTGGAAACATTTCAGATATCATGGTCATCATAAAAGACAAGAGGATACATATTCCAGAAAAGAGGACAGTAGAATTGTTTCTCCTTAACTGCCTGACAGTTGTAATATAAAAGTGATACAACATAATATAATTTCTTTTTTTACTCTAATAAAGCTATTAGCTTACTTTGATAAAATATATGTAAATCATTAAGAAACAAAAACTAATGTTGAGACATTGCAGTCTTAGAGTAGAATGCTGAATAATAAATATGAAGAAAATGGTAGAGTAGCAGATATGAATAACTATATGTGAGCATCAGAATAATGATCAGTTTAAACAAAAGTCATCATTATGTTAAAATGTGGTCAGCATGTAGTATATGAGAAAATAATAAAAAATCAAGTATGGGGAATAGTATTTATTAAAATTCATCTCTTGGCAAGAATGAGAAGGATGTGACTTTTGCATTTTTGGTTGTGATCCTTAACCTTTAAGGACTGAGCCATTATTCCAGTCCTGGGATGTCATTCTTTTATTGAATCTCTCTCACAGATATAGTTCAAAGTTATTTGTATTAGCTTCCTGTATTTAAATTCTCACATTTTAATTGAAGCCATGATCTCTTTACTAGACTCTCAAAGGCTTTGTTTTTATCTGCTTTACATATGAGATTGTAAATGGTTATTTACTTATTTATTCACTTTACATCCCAATCTAAGCCCTCCCACTCCTCTCCTCACAGTTCCACACTCCCTCCCTCCCTCTTCCTCCATCCCCCTCCCCTATTCCTCAGAAAAGGGGAGTGGCCCCTAACAACTTTAAACTATATTTTCATAACATATTTATTATTGAACTGATATTGAATCTAAGGTAGTTGAATTCCAATTTAATAGGAGCTAGTCATTAGTGCAGAGGTGAAATTCTGTAATAGAAAGAGGAAAGTTTAATCAGCCAAAAATGAATTACAAATGAATAGCTACATAGTAAGCCACATATTGTTAAACTTGTTCTTTAGTCTTTATACTTACAACATTCTGATAACAGCTGACAAAGAAGTTTCGTGTTATGAGCATATAATTTTGCTCAGATCTTTTTTTTTTTTTTTGGAGATTATAGCTGCTGCTTTAACACATTTCTGAAGATCATAGTTATGATGTTTATTCTTGTCAACTTGACTAGATCTGGAAGGAAATGAATGCCCCAAATAAAAGCTATCTGTAGGGGAATTTTGCTTAATTTGAAATGGAAAGATCCATTTGTTATCCAGATCATTGCGGGGAGAAGAAACACCTGTAATTCAGATATATTGAGGAAATTACACACATCTCTGATCTGGGTTATACCTTCTTCTGGAAGCCTATATAAAAACATGGAAGCAGAAAGCTTCCTTCTTTGCCTTCTTGTTACCATCTTGCTAGCAATCCAGTAATTTAATGGCACTGGAGCCTATATTTTCAAGTATATTTAATTCCAGTTTATATTGAAGAACAACTGAGATACTCAGCTTCATAGAGTGAATAAAGACTGGATTCTTAGACATTCAATTCATTTGCAGCTATTGTCAAGTTACGTAGGCCACAGCCTGTAAGTCATTCTTCTAATAAGTCCCACATACATACATATGTACATACATACATACATAAATACACATAAATATATACATACATGAATACATATGTATATGTCACATATATGTAATATATGTGATACACACACACATATATATACATATTCTATAAGTTTTGCTACTCTAGAGAACCCTAATATAATACTAAAACACATAAAATAGGAAGAGTTGAGTCCCACTGTTACCTTGTATTTACAATCCTATTAATCATTCTTTTCTCTTGCAATCACTCTTTGTTCTAGAACATATATACTTTTCTATGATTATCTAGAGTTGGCTTCAACTATATCTGCTTCAACTCAGAACTTTTCTGCTTCCCACCTGAATCTCTAAGTGACTCAGTATGTTCTTCCTGCATATTCACTGAGTACTTCAACAAGTTGTTGGTTTGATGAAGCCCCTGTAATTTATTTTATCCTTTATTAATATCTATAGGATCAAAAATAACCACAGGGAAAATGGTGCATAATTTGAAATTTCAGAGTTTTTCTTTTCCTCATCATTTTTGTTTGGTTTAAGCTTATCTAATTTGTTATTAAATGCTTTTGCTCTCTTCCAAAGAGTCATTAAGAAGCTCCAGGTTTATATGATTAAAGCAGTAATCTCCCCTCTCATTTTTTAAAATTTGTAGGTGGTTATAAAATATCTATTCATAGGATATTTTTTCACTGTGTTTTTCATCAATTCCAGCTACCTATTATTTACACTCTCTTTCCTTTTGTTCTCTCATGTCATTCATTGTTTGAATAGTCTCCTTTTCATTTCCTTTCACATTGTCTAGTAAATGGCTTTGATATTACACTGTATCAAGAATAAAAATATTTCCCTTATGTCTAAAATATTTGTAGAATTTCATTTTTGCCCCTTCATAATTGCCCTTTAATGACCTAATTAGAAAGTAGATAAGCCAAATGCCCATTTACCTAATTAGTATAAAATTTGGTTAATTCCAAGGGTCAGTTCATTTCTGTCACTGGTATCAAATTTCAGGAGTTTTCATTGAGTATCATAGCTTTATTATGTACAAAACTTTTCATACTAGCCTGATTAAAAGAATAATGAAGAATGAACTGAAGCACGATAGCACCTAATCATCCCCATGTGGTTGATGCGTTCTTTTTCCTTTTGCACTAATGAAAGCAACTTAAGCAGTAAACATTTATTCTTGTTCATAGTTCCATGTTATGCTCATCATTGTGGAGAAATTATAGTGGCAAGGAATGAGGCAATGGTTTATGTTCTAACCATAGTCAGAAAGCAGAGGATAAATGTTTTTACTCACATTACTTTACCTTTCTAATTTAGTCCAAGATCTCAGTTCATGGAACAGAATTGAAAGTTAACTTAAAGCTAGATAACCTGTCACAGACATGCAAAAAGACTTGTCAATTCAGTGATTCTAGAACTTGTCAGGGTGACACTTAATAGTAACCATCTTAGTAGTTCATATCAAACTGTATTTATCAGTCTTCATAACTTGAAAGTATTCTTTGTATGGATGAAAAACATTAAATTAATTCAATTAGCACACTTTAAAGTAATTTATATAACATGAATTAAACAAACTTATAGTATCCTAATTTCATTGCCCAGCTAGGCTATCAGGCTCTTGGTTGCAGAACTTGCTTGGTGATGAAATAGAAAACTACGTAACATGGTCACTTTCCCTAGCACCTGTACAAAGAAATGGTGAAATTTGTGCCAGTCACTTAGCAACTGGAATACTAGAGTGTCAAATAGGAGTATACACCCTCTCCCTTCCTTTGGAAATACAAATTTTGGTAATTTTAACACACTACTAGAGGATTTTTTCAGTTTGAAGTATCAGTGGCTTGTAAACTTGGCCTTAGCTTACATTTGAGCTGTCCAGTCTGTGATTTGGGCAGCTGAGTAGTCCTGGATGACTGCCAATTCTGCTGCTGTGTGTGCACACTGTGGCTGATTGGGTTGACACAAATCTCTGTGAATGCAGTATTGTTTTTTACTGTGCGGTCCTATTCCAAATACCCATGGTAGATATTGATATCTACAATCCAGAGAAGTCCTATTGCTTCAGCACTAAAAGGGCAACAGCCATTGGACTTAAATCAGGATGAAAAAAAAAGTGTGATATTATTTGAACAGATCTAATGCTTTCTGTACTAGATTGAAGCCTCCAGTAGTCTGTCACTTTGCCCTGA
Source organism: Acomys percivali (assembly GCA_907169655.1). Lineage (NCBI taxonomy): Eukaryota > Metazoa > Chordata > Mammalia > Rodentia > Muridae > Acomys > Acomys percivali. The sequence goes on along the minus strand of OU015760.1, from coordinate 70,603,843 downwards.
TACCATTATCTTAATATCAGGATAAGAATTCTCAACAGCAATTTTCTCAAATTTTCCATGTTTGCCTGAATACCAACAGAGAAAAATATAATATTCCACTGGGGAAAAGTTCATTATTTTCTCCTAGCATTTTGCTGTAAGGTGAGGTTTTGATGACATTACAGTAACTAATTTCTTATCTTTAGTAAGTATACAAGGAGTGAATTGTTAAAAGCAGGCTAGCTTTCTATCTACCAGATAACAAAGTAATGTGTTTTCACTTTTCCTGATTATTATCTGTGCAGGAAATTATGCTTCTTCTTTACACATAATTTAAGTGAAGGTTAATTTTATTTCATTTTTCTAAGTAATAAAATTATCAAGTTAGTTCTCAACTAATCCTTTTTTGTAGTATAGCACAGCTTAAGATCCCTGTCATATTCCATTTAGCAAGCACAACATAGATTTGAATTAGAGTTATCACAATTTGGAACTTTTGTATGATTAATTTGTAGGGGGAAATCTTTACATGGATGTTATCCAAGCTGAAAATGAATTCTTTTGAAAGGATTCAATTGGCTTTGTTTTTCATCTTGCTCTAAATTCTCTTGCCATTTCACAACCTCTGTTGTTGGGTTTTCCTCTTTTTAATTTAAGGTTGCTTAATTTGTTCTATTTGAACACAAACTTTTCTTACCAAACAGTGAGATTGAACAAGTTATCATTACTCTTCATGTAAACTGCCTAGTTTTACAAACTTATCCATATGAATGCTTATTTTTCAAGTAAGGGAATATTCTGTTGAAATTGCACAGTCAATATATGTGCATAGCTAGAAAATATTGACCAAGCAAAATTAATGTATTTTCTTTCAACCATAAAGACATTCTCTGACTGGATCCAGGAGGTAAGGGATCCATCATGAAATTATTTTCTTGACAAAAATGCCCATTCCACTGAATTTTACTAAGTTTCACATATTGATAGTATGTAAAAGCACTCTTCAATGACAAAAATTGATCATCTACACTTTGTTTTAACATCAGGTACCATACAGTAATATGCTATCTTGCATTTCTATTTTCTGAGTATATGTGTGTGACTATGTGAGTTTATGTGCACTAAACTAAGTGAAAGAGCAAAATGATAATATAAAGAGGACATTAGATCTCTGAAACTAGAATTATATGTTCTATGAGCTGTCACAAGAATACTCAGAACTGAACTTTGTTCTCCTGCAACAGCTATGAATGTTCTTCCCAACTAGGCCATCACTCCAGCTCCTACTCCAGTATTCCTTTAAAACATGTGCAAGGTTAGAGTCTAAGATGGCCTTAAAGAGAATTGACTCTGGAAATAAAACATATCCTTATAATTGATACCACTGATATGAATTTATTTTGTTTTATTGTATTCATGTGGGCTTGAACCTGAGGATGTAGATGTGTTTATATGAGAATTCTCAAATGCCACAAATATTTAGAGTTGAAAGGACAACTATGTGAATATTGTTCTCTCCTTCAACATGTATGTGGTTCTGTATATCCAACTTGGGTTGCCACATTTATTAGCTACTGTTTTTCCTGCTGACCATCTCTCTGTCTCTGACCCTTGGTATTAATTCAAACTGATGCTGCTGACTGCTTCAATTAATGGTTCATAGTGGCTCATTGTTACTACTCCCTCAAAAATATTTTAAAATTGATCTTTTGTACAGCAATTTCTCCCTGACAGACATTTTTTTCAATTAAGCATTCACTTTGAATAAATTGACTATGGCTCTCTTATTAAAACTAACAATATTTAATATGTTGAGAATTTTATATGATGTCTCTATTTTATTTTTGAGTTTATAATATAAATATAACACTTATTTCATTTCTTTACTTTCTGCAAAAACTCCCACTTATCGCTCCATGCTATCCTTCACAGTTATGATTTATTTTATCACTGTTATTGTATCTATTTATGAACATGTATAAACATACATATATCTAATATACCCTGTTCATTCCTATCCCCTATTCCTTCCAGATCTACTTTCACCTCCCCATGCATACAATTTAAAGTTCTCTTCCTTTTTGTTTTTTTTAATTTATTTTTAATCCATACATTCACTTTACATCTCGATTGTAGCCACCTCCATCGCCCCTCCTCTTGTATTTCCCCCTCTCCTTGTCCTCATAAAAGGGGAGTCCCTCAAACACCACAAACCAAATAATCCAATTGAGAAGACATATATGGTATATATTAACTTAAAGGTGCATATTAGCCACATAATACAGGATAACCACACTACAATACAGAGACTGATGCACCAACCAAAGACCATGTATGATGTGGATATAGATCCTCTGCTCAGATGGAGCAGATAGGCATCACAGTCTTCTTGTGTGTCCCACAATATGGGGAGTAGGGAATACTTCTCACATGGATTCTGGCTCCCAACTTTGATCACTTCCTCCTGGCATGTCTGTTTGTCAGGTCACAGAGGAAGGAGATACAGGAAGTACAGATGAGACGTGATAGGCTGAGGTCAGATGTTAGGAGAGGAGGGCTTCTCTATCTGAGGAGAAGGGAGGGAGAGGGGATGAGAGAGGGATCAAGAATAGGTAGGAAATGAGGATATAATCTGGATGTGAAGAATTCAAACTGCAGAACAAGTAGGTAACTTATATTGCTAATCCCACTACATGGGAATAGCTCTGAGACTGGTTGAGACATGAATGTCTATGCATAGACAAAGCTTCTTGTTGGTTACAGAATCCATGTGATTTATTATTAGATGCCATTCTTCATATGGCGTGAATGAAGGTGTACAGATGACTTTTTTTCTGTTCATACAAAGAGCAGAGTACCAGCCTTAATACTTCTGTGCATTACACACACCTTATACACTTATAATTTTAGGACTCTATAATGCTTGTGAGAAATTATATGTTTTCAAAACAAAAGAATCAGACACAGACACTGGATCAGACATGACAGGATTCATTCTTCTCAGCATGCTGGACACTGACATCCTGCATACTTCATGATCCAGCACCAAGCGCTTCAGTTGCTGTCCTCATCAGAACAGGACAACTCCCAGGACAGCTTTGAAGAAAGTGTCTGATCCCAGTTAGCCCACCATTGCAGACTGTCCTACACAGGACTTTAAGTAAGTCTGCAATGTCTCATAAATTCAAACTGGACCTCAAATGCTATTCCTAGGTTGTTTAACCATTCTCCCCAATTTTATTTGGGACCTTACAAAGGTACTATTCATGCAAATCAACCAGAAGAAACCTAAAGAGAACAATGCTCTATTTTCCTTAAGGGGGGTTGGGTAGGTATCTGGTTGCTTTCTTGGGATACAGATGTTTATTTTCATTGGGAGTTTGTTCTAAATCATTATTGGTATTATTCAGAGACAAAACAAGTTTGGGCTGAGTGATGTCTCTCTTTTCCTTTATCTTTCTTTCTTTGGTAGGCTATAGGGGTTGAAAAGAAAGAAGAGGGACTGTAGAAAGGATATATAGGGATGGTAGGACAAAAAGTAGATTATTGAATCTACTCCTCAACATAATGCCTTAATTGTTCCTCACAAAGTTATTTATAATTTACTGTTACATAATTTTGTTTATTGAAGCAAAATAAGTTTAATTTTGATACATTAGAACAGAATTCAAATTTAAGATTATTGTTCACACACACAATATATATATATATATATATATATAT
>OU015760.1:70535774-70599141 GCA_907169655.1 Acomys percivali | reverse complement strand
AGATTATTGTTCACACACACAATATATATATATATATATATATATATATATATATTTATTTATTTATTCTACTCTAATATGGAGTATTGTACCCATACAACTCAACTATAATACGAGGTTTACTTCCAAGAGTTATAAAGTGTTATTGCAAGCTGTTTAGGATGAGTAAGTTCTGCAAGTTAATTGCTAGTTGAGCAAATCATGGTCATATCAATTACTAGACTATTTTATCACAAGATGATACATCTTGTGTAACAGATATGATTCCATAGAAAGATTTGGTAAAATAGTTAGATAAGGTCTTTAAAAGCCTCATAGACCTACATAGTATGGTATTTAAAGAAGTTTTTACTATTTTAAAGATTAATTGACAATGAAACATATTAACTTCTGACATCACTCACCCTACCTCAAAGAAGATGATGAGCATCAAAGAACCTCCTTATGGAGATGGCCTCAAATGTGGCAAACAAGCTACTGGGCAAAATGTCCTCCTTTCTACCACAGACAGAGTTCTGCCAAAAATGGGCAAGCCTGAGTGCAGGCAGAGTCAAAAGCCAAACTCTGCAAAGACAGGATTAGTAAATCGTCAATAGTTCCTGCCTCATGAATTTGTCTGGCAGATATATTGGGCCAGAAGGCTGAAGATGATACTCCAATGTTATAGAGAATTTTGGGTGACTATTCAGGTAGCAAACTGTCTTTGTTATCTTCTCATTTGGGAAGATGCTAACCTGTACCTGCTATATATTTAGGTAACTAATTTTATTCCTTCTCAAAGTCTCTGATGGGATTGAAGACCAGATAGTTTAGTTTACAATTAAGCTTAGTTGATTAGAGGTTAAGATGTTTTTAAGTCTAGATAGATGTTTTAAGTTCATAATGACAAGATATGATAGATATTAATTTACTTTCAGAATTTTAGATGCACCAAGATAGAAAATATGTTTTCTTTAAGACTGCCAAAAAGAAATAGCCAAAACACTATGAATGCAACATTTATATAATTCCTGATTATTTCATGGTTCTTCTTGCTGTAGGTAGTTTATATATGTGTGTGTGTGTGTCATAATATATATTGTATATATAATAAAATATTTAATAAAACAATACTGATAAAACATAAAAAATAAAGTTATGGTGTCTTTTCTGACACAGAAGTTTTAAAGTTTATTCTATTCAAATCAGATAAGTAATATACATTTTGTTGAGTAATTGCTACCTCATATTACTATGTTCAAATTTTAATCTCATCCTCCTTTTTTGTAAAATTTCATGATTGATGTATATTCAATATCCAAATGCTGTGTTGCTATATTAATGTTTTAGAACTTTATACATGAGCACCATACCTCTCCTTCTCCTCCCTCGTGTCCAAATATATCATCTTTTCCTCCCAATTATCCTTTATTTTTGCTACATGCATATATGCTATTGAGTCCATTGAGTTTTGATTATATGTGCATGTGTCCAAATATGACTACATGGGTATGGGCAAACTATGTGAGAGTTTGTCCCTGAAAGAAACTCCTTCTTTATTTTTTTCAGCAGTCATTGATCACTTGTAAGTCATCTTTTGGAGCAGGACAACATTTTTTCCTGTCCAGCTGGCATGTCAACTGGTATCATTATGCCAGTCATGTTGAGGTAATCATGTTATTGAGATTTCATGAGTGAATATTTTGTCATGTTTTAGGGCACCTGTTTAGCAGGAGGTGTCCTGAACTGGCCCCTATAATCATTTCCTCCCTATTTCACAATTATCTGTAAACTTTAGAGTTTTGTTCATTCCTATTTACTGATATTATTATATCCTTTGTCTTTCATCTCATTATATTGTTTGTGGTATTGTTAAGATATTAAACTGTTGGCTTGTATTGCATCCTGTAGGAAATGATACTAGATTATGATGTTTATGTTTAGTAACATATTTATCCAGGCATCAGTTAGCCATAATTTTTAAGCATAAGTTTGCGAGTGGGAGGTAATGCTCCCCTCACTCTCTGGTTTCAAGCCATGAACTTGGCACAGGTATTCATTTTTGAGTGGAACATTTTTAGTTTCCATCACTCACAGAAATGGAATACCCAGCTGCCATTGAAACGCACATATGTGGTGTCAATCAAACCTTTGGATTCAGTCCCATTTAACACTTGATAATTCTGTGGTTCGTACAAGAAATTGTTTTTTACAAGTGAAAAAATGAGTTTTATACTCTTCTACTTTCATTACTTATTTCATCTTATTATTCTTTTATAATAGTTATGTAAAAGTCTGAACTTAATGTAACAACTTTTACATACTCTCCATGGCATTTAATGGTAGTGCAAGTTGGAAATATGTTAATTACCTACTAATGGGAAATGTGTTATAAATTATGGCATTAGTATGATGAATATAGTAGTAAAATACCTTTAATATATTGGGGAAAGATAAATGATATCATTTTGAGTGGAAAAATTGTAATTCAGCTAAGATGTAGAAACAGATAGTGGATAAGATTGTACAATCTGTACTTCTTTCTTGGGTGAAATATTCCTTTATAAAATAGTGACCTTAGTTACTTACCTTTTTTTTTGTATAAGTTTACAATTACTTTACTAGAGTTTACAATTACTTTATTAAAGTAATGCTAATATTAATAAATTAGAGTACTGTTGTTACTGAATAAAATTTTACATAAAATATGTTGTTACTGTAAAATGACTGTGCTTGCTACATTTGGATTAATATCATTGATATTCCAATTTGAAAAATAAAATGATCATTTCCATATATGTAGAAAAAAAGAGGAGACAGAAATGTAAATAGCTAGAGTTATCACTGGTATAAGCATTGTCTTTTTTATTTAACTAAAGCATGAAAAATTATCTTAGCCATTTTCATATACCCTCTGTACTCGATTAATGAACATTCTCCATGACTATTTCCGAGAGGAAAATGTATACCATTTTACCACTATTCACAACTACCATAGAAACACATATTCTCTAAGAAGTATATGGGATTGTTTTAAATTTTATTTAGCTTCCTTATTCATTTAATTGTAAGGTTTCAAATTATTATGGAAACCAACAAAATATTTACATTAAATATTAGTCATTACTATGAATTTAATTTGTATGGTTTTAAAATAAATATATAACTCCCAATACTTGCTTTGCAACAATAAAAGAACAAAAGTTAAATGATTCTGCACACATTGATTGGAAATATAAGTAAATTTGTGTTTTTCTCATATAATAGCAAAACCATAACAGAGTAGAGGAGACATTTGTCAATAAAAGTATGAGTGTTCTCTTAAAAATCTGTAAGACTGTGTAAAGAAAGCCAAAAGCTAATAAAATTACTAACAATGTCAAGATATTACAGAGTCATAGCAAATATCTCTGAAAATATTTGAGCTAATATCTGAAGAAGGTGGCCTAGGCAGTAAAAAGTACATCCTCTTCAAAGGAAATATCCTGTACAATGTTGAGAGCCAGGCCAACCTGTAGGGGATAAAAAGAGTTCATGGGGGTTGAGAACTCTGGTAATTGATAAACACTGAAAAATTCACTGATTTCGTTCTTAATTTGTGAACATATTATATAGCAAAAAATTAATGAAGTAGTCCACTAGTGAAATATTAACATTACAAAGCTATTACATATAATACAAATCAGCAATAGCTTTACATTTGAAATTAAAATATGTGAAAATAGCATGATTAAAATTTAATACAAAAAGGCATATAAATTTCATATTTGTACTCAAATTGTTTATAAATATCTGGTAGAATGTTTTTTTTTTACTGACAGTATCCTGTGCTTTACAGAAGACTTTCAGTTTCATGAGGTCCCATTTATTAAATATTGATCTTAGAGCCTGAGCTGTTGGCATTCTGTTCATGACGTTATCTCCTATGCCAATGAGTTCAAGGCTTTTCCCAACTTTCTCTTCTAACACATTTAATGTTTCTGGTTTTATATTAAGGTCCTTAAACCACTTGGACATGAGTTCTGTTCAGAGAAATAAACATGGGTCTATTTGCATTTTTCTACATGTAGCCATCCAGTTAGACCAGCACTATTTGTTGAAGATGCTATCTTTTTTTTCCATTGCATGGTTTTAGTTTCCTTGTCAAAAATCAAATGTACATAGGTATGTGTATTTATTTTTATTCCATTGACCAACCAATCTATTTCTATGCCAGTTCCATGTTGTTTTTATTATTGCTGCTCTGTAGTACAGCTTGAGATCATGAATAGGGAATACCTCCAGAAGATCTTTTATTGTACAGAATTCTCTTAGCTATTCAGTTTTTTTCCATATGAAGTTGAGAATTGTTCTTTCAATGCCTGTACAGAATTGTGTTGCTATTTTGATGGGAATTGTACTAAATTTGTAGATTGCTTTTGGTAAGATGACCATTTTTACTGTTAATCCTACAAATTCATGAAGATGGGAGATCTTTTCATCTTCTGATATATTTTTCGATTTCATTCTTCAGAGACTTAAAGTTTTTTTTTCATTCAAGTCTTTCATTTGCTTAGTTAAAGATACACCTGAAAGTTGCTCCACCATACAACAAGGACATGCGCTGGGCTATGTTTATAGTGGTGCTATTTATAACAGCCAGAAACTGGAAACAATCCAGATGTCCTTAAACCAAAGAATGGATAAACAAACCGTGGTGCATCTACACAATGGAATACTATTCAACTATCAAAAACAAGTACATCATGAAATTTGCAGGGAAATTGATGCAGCTGGAAAATATAAACCTGAGAGAAGTAACTCAGACAAAGAAGGACACACGTGGTATATACTCATGTATAAGCTTATATTAACCATATAATACAGGATAACCATATTATAATCCACGTACCTAAAGATGCTAACTAACAAGGAGTACCCTAGGGGAGATCCTTACTTCTCATCTAGAAGGGCAAATAGAATAGGCACTGGTAGCTGTTGAAGAGAGGGAAAAGGACTGGGGCATACCATAGAGATCCTCTGAGAGACTTCACCCAGTAGGGAATCAAAACAGATGCTGAATCTCACAGCTAAACATTAGGCAGAGGGCAGAGAGAGTCTTATGGAAAAGTAGAGGCATAGAAGGATCCTGAGGGGACAGGAGATCCACTAGAGGACCAACAGAGGCAACCAATCTCTGCCTGGGGAGGCTGGCAGAGACTGATGCACCAAACAAGATCCATGCATTGAGAAGACTTAGGACCACTGCTCAGATGTAGCCCATAGGGAGAACAGTCTCAATAGGGGTGCCCTAGTAAGAGAATCAGGGTATGTCCATTCATGGACTCTTTTGTCTGTTCTTTGGCACTGTCCCATGGTAGAATGCTTTATCAGGCCACAGAGGAAAAGAATGCAGGCTATTCTTATGAGACTTGTTGGCTGGGATCAGTTGGTAGGGAAGAAGGGCTCCCTCTCTCTGGGGACTAAGGGAAGGGCATAGGGAAAAGAGGGAGGGAGTGTAGAACATAGAAGAGATAAGGGAGGGTGCTACAATTGGGATATAAAGTGAATAAATTAAAAAATAATTTAAAAATCTGGTAATTTGGAATATCTTTTTAAAATTAAAAATTGTGGACAAAAAGAAAACATTTTAAGTGTAGTAGTTACTTCTAAATAGGTAATTGAGAATCAGTGAGTTTCCAAAAAGGCATTTTTATGTGTAGAAAGTTTTACATATTTTTTATTTTTTTTATTTTTTATTTTAATTTTTATTTTATTAATTTATTCTTATTACATCTCAATGGTTATCCCATCCCTTGTATCCTCCCTCTCATTTTCCCCGTACTCCCCTCCCCTATGACTGTTCCTGAGGGGGATTACCTCCACCTGTATATTCTCATAGGGTATCAAGTCTCTTCTTGGTAGCCTGCTATCCTTCCTCTGAGTACCAGCCAAGGGCAATACAGGCGGTAAACGTCAACCCCCTACCCAGATCTAGCCAATGGACAGGACATTCTCCACAGTTGAGTGGAGAGTGGGGTATGACTTTCGCAAGTTTTACATATTTTAACAAATACTTGAAGTGAAAATAGTAAAGCAGTATATCCTTTATTAAACTTGGGTGACGGGAATGTGTAAAAATAATATATCATTATTACTCATAAATAGTTTCAATGTATTCATAATTTTGAAGATTGAGGGCTGCATTTAGTATGTCCATTGGGGAAAACATACAGCAACAAAGTTAGATTGGGTGGAAGTATCTCTGCACTGCATAGAGGCTTATACTGATGGTGTGGATAAGTGATAGAAGAATAAAGTATTAATCCCCTCTTTTCCTATAAAAGTTAGCTAGTGCAGAACAGCTATGCTGTTGTATGACCAAAAAAACACAAAAGAATATCAAGATTAGACATATAAGTAAATACTACAAATCAATAAAATGTAACACTGTATTATACCAGAGGTTAAATAATAACTACAGCAGCACTCTAAAAATTACAAGTTGATAATATGCTGCTTGGGAGATGTCAATCTGCCTAGGCTGGCTTGGGGATTATCCTTCTGTCTAGTGCCCTTGAAACCACAAGAACTACCACCTTGAAAATAGACTTTAGTATTTTGACAAAATGTGCCTCAAGATTCTTAAAAGTAGAGATATGGAGTTGATGAGGGGAATTTATTGTAAAACTTAACTCTGTTCTTTCAATGATGATTAAACTTATAACCAAAACAAAGTTAAAACACATGTTTGGGGACAAAATTATATAATCTATATTTTGGAGCAATATGAATCTATCCCTGCCTACTGAGTTCTGTATAAAGAAGCACCCAGACTCCAAGCCAGTCAGGCTATAAAATTCCTCAGAACCTCATGCCTGATTCACTCCTCCCTTGCCAACTTCTTATCTCCTCTTGGGGACCTGGCCACTGTCAGGGCTGGTCCCTGGCAATTTATCATTTGTATTTCCCAAATTCAATGAATTATGTTGTATATCAAGGGATAAAATTTGTCTGAATACAGTAAAAGTCATTGCATACCAACCAGATGTTTGATACATGGTTTTATGAATAAGTAGAAGGTATAATGTCTTCTAAATACAAACTTAATATTACAGAGTAGAAAAGGAGATAAAGAGTTTACCAAGTCATTACTTCTAAAAATCAGTGGAATAAGGTAAATTCATAAAAATAATGCCAGGGAATTGGTAAATTACTTGACATATTAGTAAGTTTTGACATAATCAAGTTCATATACCAACCACATAGAAGACTTATGTGAGTTTCTGCATATACACAAATATTTATATTTAACTTTCATTTTCTAGAATATGAAAACTCAGAGAATATACTTATTCATCAAAGTACCTTTATTTCAAATTCTTGATTGGATAAAAGTATAAAAGACATTATATAAGCATTCCTTAGAAGGAGAATTTGTTAGCTTACTTTTAAAATGTATTTTTTATTTCTGTTCCTTAAATCTTTATCCCTTCTTCACCCAATTCCCTTCCAACATTCAAACATCAGGTAGGAAAGAAAAAAATGTTAGTGGGGAGAGAGGGCATAGTTTTCCTTAGATCCTTTCTGCCGTTTAGCATTGTTGTGTCGTTGGGGCAAGTCCAATCCTCATTTCAGGATATCTCCATCTTCTTCTCATTCAACTGCATCAACAGCAACTAGGAGCAATGGGGGAAAACACCAGCAGTCTTCTTCTTTCTTGGAGCCTGTTTCTCTCACCATCTGGCTTTTATCCCCGTAGAAAAGACCATGGTCCTTCATGAAATAGTTCACAGCTGATGAACATCACATTTGCTCTCAGGAGGCAATTATCAGCTGTGGACGAAGTGGAGCAGCCCCAATATCCCGCACCTGAGATTACAACACAAAATATGTTTATGTATAACCAAAACTTCCATTGAAAATTTTCTTGAATTTTAAAAAAACTCACAAAAGTATTATAGCCAAAATATATACATGAGTAACTGAAGGCTTCCATAATAGTGCATTTTCATGTGGAATTGGATTTTTAATTCATTAAGACATTTTTTGGAAGATACCCTGTCTTTCTTGACATTATTTCAAATTTTCAGTTATCTAATTAAAGTGCTAAATGCATTTACACATATCTTTCTGTTGCATATACATATAGCATACATTATTTGATATATTACTCAACTGCCATTAAAATTTATGTTCACATTCCTTAGATGTTTTGTACCTCAAACCTTCATTCTATCTAAATTAACTTACTAAAATCATTTAACCAATAACAGAGACATTCTATGTGCACATATTTACTCAGTTTATTTTAAGAATCAGTGATCTAGTAAGCTTGAGTCACATAATCTAAATATTCATAACTTCCCATGAAAACTGATGTGGCCCCCAGCTAAAAGAATTAGTAGATTTGAATTAGGAAATATGAATACTGGACACAGCATGACTTAATTTCCAATGACTACTATTTTACTTGTCTGGCAAAGAAAACAGAAATGTATCAAAGTATCTAAAGTTCGTAATAGGTGATTGAAGAATTCACTATACCCAGAAATAAAGAATGGCTAGAAATTCCATTCTGAGGGATACAGACGAATGTCTATCAATTTAAAATTAATATGACTTATTTAAAACTACATAATTTCCTTAACTTTATGCATATATATGTATGATATATAGAAAGAAATATCAACACATTTTAAATCCATTTAGGAATAATAATGAAATTTATAAATACTTCATAAAATGATAAACTTTGGGTGCAGACAGCTATGTTCATGTCTCATTGAACTTTTTACTTTCAAATAATGCAGAGAATATTAAGGTTTATGCTTTTAAAATATGGAAAATACATAATCTGATATAGGCATAAGGTAATTGTGTATTTCAAATGCTGGTTTCTGCAGCCTCCATACCTGGTTGCAAGCCTTGTTCTGAGAATCTCCAGTCTCAATGTTGTGTAAACTCTGCTCCCTAATTTTCCCCCACATACATGAATAAAGCAGCTTACTGCTAATTGCTGAGCAAGGGAAATAATAGGGCTGGACTTCCTGCCAGCCAGAGGATGAGAGGTTAGAAGACTCAGCCAGGGGACTCAGCAGTGGATTCAGCCACAGGCAGGAGAGAGGAAAATGATTCAGCAGAAGCAAAGAAAATTGAAAAACAAGTAACTTGGGATTTTTGGCAAAGATGGAGTCAGGATAACAGAAGGTTAAGAACATACTTAAACTGCTCAAGATTGTGCTATAAAGCTTTATAAACAAATATAAAATTGTCTCAATTATTTGTGTGATAACCAGGTTGAGAAATAAACTAAGAGAAACAAACACAGTTTTAGAAAATAACTGTAGAACTCTATTTTAAAAGTAATTTATTATTTTATTTTTACATATATTTTGTGTTTGTCCTATATGTATGTCTGTGTGAAGGAATTGGATCCACTGGAACTTGAGTTGCAGACAGTTGTGAGGTGCCATATAGGTGCTGGGAATTGAAGCAGAGTCTTCAGGAAGATCAACAAGCGCACTTTTTTTTTACAGGTTGTTTTTTAAAATATATTTTATTGATTTATTCATATTATTCTCAGTTGTTATCCCATTCCTTATATCCTCCCATTCCTCCCTCCCATTTTCTCCTTACTCCCCTCCCCTATGACGGTCTCTAGGAGGGACCTCTTCCCCCTGTATATGCTCATAGGGTATCAAGTCTCTTCTCGGTAGCCAGCTATCCTTTCTCTGAGTGCCACCAGGCCTCCCCATCCAGGGGACATGGTCAAATATGAGGCACCAGAGTACATGTGAAAGTCAGTCCCCACTCTCCACTCAACTGTGGAGAATGTTCTGTCCATTGGCTAGATCTGGGTAGGGGTTTAAAGTTTACGGCCTGTATTATCCTTCCAGCCAGTGCATATAAAAAGCATATCATGTTAGGAGAGATTAGCTAATATAGTATACAGTAGTCATTACAAACTAATATATTTTGACAGAAGGATGAAACTACTTGGTATCTTCACAAACACAAAATAATTTCCCTATACACTACAATACTTTACATGTCTAATAATACTGATATTTGTAGTTAACAAACTAAACTCATTGGTGTGTGCTTGTTTTAAATACATATTTACTATGGCCACTTCTTTGTTGAACTTTATTCTCTTTTTCTTTCCTGATATTCTTAGAATTATATTATTTCCCTTCACTGGTTCATGTTCTTAGTTCTAAAGAAACTACTAATGAATGTATGCAATGTTATGTAATATAAAATGCCAATGAACATTGGTTATTTGATTCAGAGATCCTTGTTCTACTGGTTTCCTCCATGCTTTCTAGCTCTTACACTCTTTCTGCCTCCTCTTCCATGGGGTTCCCTGAGTCTCTGGAGTATCTAGTTTGTAGTTATTTGCCACCCAAGTGATGTCAGGTATGGATTTTGTCTTGTGAGTTGTCCTTTAGTCAAAGTAGATGTTGGTTAGCAACATCCAAATGTTTAGTGTCACCATTTCACTAGCATATCTTGTATTCAGGATGAATGTAAGTCCATGGTCATGTGGCTGTTTTGGAATCTACATTTCTCTTTGGACAAACTGCAGTGTACCTTCCTGTACCAAGAGAGCATACAGTAGGGGAGAAGGCTCCAAGTAGGCATAGGCTAGAGTACCTCATGTTCAATAAGTCATGTGGGTGTTTTTCTAGGTAATGGAGCCCTTCTGTTGTTTTGCAAAGATCAAACTATTGTCATAGCAATAGCATGGGGGTTTGGGGAAATTCCTTGGGACATCGTTTGCCAACAATCCAATTGAATGTAATCCAGTTGTTCTACTGGAAGCCTTTTTTTGTGACAAAAGATGGCCAATAGAGACCCCATATCCTTCATTATTAGGAGAACTCATTATGATCACGTTGATTTCCCATAAGAAGTTTCCACTACATCAGGATCCCATATCATCCTTCAAATACCCCTCACAATAAAACATTACTAATAATTGCTCCTTAAAATTGAAATGATAATATAATTTATAGAAAATGAGAGAATGATTAGACACTAAATGTTAACTCTCATTAATACGCAAAATGAATAGTCCTCAGAATCTATGGTAGGTATTCAAATAATCAGTTCAATTAATTAAAAATCTATAGACTTAATTTTTTAATACTAACAAGAATATATGTGTCAACCATTTTTAGTTAGAAATAATCATATAACTCAGATTTTTGTGGATTCTGAAAAATAAAATATACTCAAAAGAAAAATAATATAAACATAATACCTGCTCTCATGGATCTTAGAGCACAAGTATGAGAAACTATAAGTGTTACACATTTCAAAAGTAGAGGTCTTCCAATGATGATAAAGTTTATAATTTGAATTAAAATTTCTGAGTCGTCAAGGAGAAGGGAAAGAGGACAACAGGAAAAGAAATGCTGAGATAGGTATAGATTGTTCTTATTTCACTGACCTTTGAATGTCACACTAAGAGAATTAGATTTTATCCTGTTCAAATAAAGAACAGTATACTGAAGGCAAAATCTTAGAAATATCATTCTGTTAGTTATATAAGGTCTCTATCAGTAGTGTGTCACATCTCTGTTGAATATTGTGAATAAGCAATATTTTGCTGCTTTTATTACATTGTGTGCTTCCAGTTAATTGTACAAACAACAAAAACAATCTAGCTATTCAAAAAGGGAGAAAAGAAGTAGGTACTTAGTGTCTTACAATATTAAAGGGGATTACTAAACAAATGATCTTAAAAATGAAGAGTGGGGCAAGGTACATTGGCGATAAAACTCAGAACAATAATTTTTACTGAGTACTGTATTTTAACTCTACCTTATTATTTCTATAATATTAAATACCCATACAGTGAAAACAAGAAAAACTATCTTACCATTATAGTAATTTATAGTTAATACATTTTTAATGGTTGTTAAAAAACTGTCTACCTTAAATAGCATAGGAGAAGAACAATGTATTTGATTTTACAGTGTCAAAAGTGCCAGTCCATCAAAATAGAGAAATCATCATGACATATAGGAAGGAAAGGAATTATTCATAATGGTACCCAAGTGAAAATACTACCAGATGTCTGTGTTCATGACTTAGTTCATTCAAGAAGCTTCCCAGTTATTAAAGATTCCAGAGACTCCAAAAATAACACTATGTAGATTTCATTGAATTATAAAGCAAACAGTGAACAAAAACAAAATCAAGTTACATGATGGTTCAAAAATTTGTCAGGCACACCTGTAATCCCAGGCCCCAGAAAAGCAGAATCAGGTTGATTGCTATGTGTTTGAGGTCAGCTTGTTCTACAAATCAAGTCCAACATAGGCAAAGCTACACAGAAAAACCCTGTCTCACAAAACCTAAAAAGTAAAAAAGTTCAAAAAATTTTCATATATTCATCTTATAAGAAATTACTGCCTAAAATTATAAAAACATCACATAAAAGTAAACATCAAATTTCAATTTACCAAATATACAAAAAGATAAATGATCTGAAGAAATAGTTTGCAACAGAAAAAGTACAAATGGTCAATAAACATATGAATGAAAAGTTCAATATCCTTAACAATCAAGGAAATGTAAATCATAATTAGTTTGAGACTCCATTACACTCTAGTCAGAACACTTATCATTAAGAAAACAAATTAACCAGAAATTCATCAATGGCCAGATAGGAAAGAAACTTTTGTACAATGTGAATGCAGAAAGCAAATGAGTTAAGTCACGATGAAATTTACGATAAAAGTTTAGTTAAATCATTGTGGTTAATTTTCTGGGTTTATTTATGAAGGAATCTAAAGCGGCAAATGGTAGACACTTTCCATCTTAAGACCATTTGGTTGGTATGAACCATGAACCGTCTCATATTCTAAGATAAAAATATGTGAACTTTAATTTCTTTGCTAATAGTTTACTTTTTAAATTAAATATTTAAACTTTGATGTTCAGAGTGTAAAACAGAGACATTTTACATAGTATTTATCAGAGGAGGGGCATACTACTTATAGAGACCTTACATAGCCCCACCACCATCCCTCTCTCTGTTTTTTGTTGTGACAGAGTTTCTCTGTGTAGCCTTGGCTGTCCTGGAACTCACTTTGTAAGCCACACTAACCTAGTTTTCACAGCAATCCATATGCCTCCGCCTCCCCAACTGCTGAGTTTAAAGGTGTGTGCCACCATGCTCATCCTAGAGGATATTTCTAACCATTGTTTTTATAGAAAAGAAAAAGTGCCCACAGGAATGTAAATTAGAAGAAATATTGTGAATGTATTCAGTATGTGATAGATTATTTTTTAATAATTGAAAATAGAATATAAAAGGATTTGTGAGAGGTGAGAAGAATATAAAGACTTGTAGTGACCATCATTAGAATATCAGGTGTATTGATATTCACTCAATGAGAAAATATGAAAGAAAACCATTGTGATCTTCTACCTCTAGCCCATCCTTATCTCTATTAGCTCCAATAACAAGAAACACATTTTATACAGAACCCCCAGTGGCCAAAACTAGAAGGATCCCAGAAGAATACTCTACCAGGCAACAAATAGACACTGCACTCTGAAAGCATCAGGCTCTGAGAATTTTAACATAGCTGAAGCACAAGACAAAGTCCCTAACATAGCCTTTATGCATATGATGGAGTTCCTTGAGAAGGAAATGAATAGTTCCCATAAAGAAACCTTTGAAAACAAAACAACCAGTGGGAGGAAATGAATACCAGAATTCAAAAACTGAAAGTGAAAGTAGAGGCAATAAAGAAAATTCAAATAAAAAATTCTGGAGATGGAAAATTTAGGAACTACAACAAGAATCTCAGAAGCAAGGCTTGGCAACTGAATATAAGAAATAGAAGAGAGAAAATTTTAAGCATTAAATATACAAAAGAAGAAATGGATACTTTGGTCGAAAATGTTAAGCCTTGAAAATACTGGTACACGGCATCCAGGAACTCTAGTACACTATGAAAAGTTCATATCTAAGAATAATAGAAATACTAAAAGGAGAAAAAAACAAGGTTAGGTATGTTGAACCATCTCTGCATCTTTAGGGTGAAGCCTCCTTTTAAAATTATAATTTGTTCATATTACATCATAATTGTTATCCCCTTGCTTTTATCTTGCCATTCCCACCTTCCATCTTCCAGCATATTCCCCTCACCTGGAACTGTGACTTGTGTTCATGGATTCGCTTTGGAAGTACTTATTTGTATGCATGTGTGTGCATGTGTGTCTCTGTGTGTATGAGGATAGTGTGTTGGTGGTAATGAAGCTCAAGAGTGTGTATCAGAGTTTCTGAAGCCAGAGCTACAGGGTATTCATTGTGAACCATTCAGTATTGATGCTTGGAATCAAACTCAGTTCCTCTATAAGAACAACAAGCACTAAACTGTCTCTTCAGCTGCAGACACAATATCTTTTACCTTACACTTCCTCTAGCACAGAAATTCAGAAATGAGTAGGTTTTGTGCTATGACTCTCACTGTGTTAAAATAAGAATGTGAGGCAGGACTTACAGATCTTATTTTAGCTCAATGTTCTCCCAAGTATACTAAATAACAGTGCATTTTTTGAGATTCTAGGAAAGAGATTTTGTTTTCTTCCAAATGTTGGCAGGAATGTCTCTATGCTCCTAAAAAGACTCCCATAATTTCTTGTCCGATTGGTCTCAGTAATCAAGTAATAACATGACTTTTTTTCTAGTCTCAGAAACAGAGACAATATCCATAACTCTCATGAATTGGAGGTTTTATTTTCTCTTATTGTCTGGAAAGCATGTGTTTAATGGCTGTTATTAGTTTAGGCCGAATTTATTTATCTTTTGCCTTGTTCAGATCATCTGAACTATTACTTTAATTACACCCCGGATTTCTCTTTAATATAGTATTTAGATTTAATATAGTATTTCATTGAATAACATTGAGACAGTCTCTCTTTATGTGTAACTCTCTCTGTCCCTCTCTGTCAAACGCATACACCCTCTTTGTCTCTTTCTCACTTTCTGTGTGTCTCTGTTTCTGTTTCTCTTTCTGTTTCTGTCTCTGTCTCTGTCTCTGTCTCGGTCTCTGTCTCTCTGTCTGTCTGTCTGTCTGTCTGTCTGTCTGTCTGTCTGTCTGTCTGTGTCTCTCTCTCTCTCTCTCTGTGTGTGTGTGTGTGTGTGTGTGTGTGTGTGTGTACGTGTGAAGTGATCTAGCTCTTACAGGAAGTAACCAAGGAAATTAGAAGGTACTCTGTGAAAAATAACCTGTTAATTTGTCCTCAAAATAGCTTTTTACTATAAACTAACATGGATGTTGGGGATTTTCAGTATTCAACTGTGATCAGAAATGATTTTGTATATTTTTGGTATCTGAGCTTCTTGAGCTAAGCCATGCTTGCATGAAATAATTAGAAACTTTCTTAATTGGATACTGACTATGATATAGTATTTAACAAAGTTAACTACAATCCTTGACATTATTAAAACCACTCTGCTATGCTTGCAGACAGGAGCCTAGCAGAGCTGTTTTCTAAGAGGCTTCTCCCAGCAGCAGATAAAAACAGATGCTGAGACTCACAGCCAAACACTGGGCAGAGCATAGAGAGCCTTTGGAAGAGTAGGGGTTGAGAGGGTTGTTTGGAGGATAGAAGGACCTGGAATTAACAAGAACTCCACAAGAAGACCAACAAAGCCAACTAACCTGGGCCTAGAGGGCTTGCAGAAACTAAAGCATAAACCAAGAACATGCATGGACTTGATCTAGGACCCCTAAAGATATTTACCTGATAGGCAGTTTGGTCTACATGGAGTCTCCTAGTAAGAGGAACAGGAGCTACCTCTGATATGGACTCTGTTGCCTGCTTTTGGATCACTTCCCCTGGCAGGGCTGCTTTGTGTGGCCATGTTGAAAGAGGATGCAGTCAGTCTTGGTGCTTCTTGATGTGCTAAGGTGGACTGGTGGTGGTGAGCTCTCTTTCTGAGGGGTGAAGGAGGGATCATAGGGGAATATGGAAGGAGAGTGGGAACTGGAGGAAAGGAGGAAGGGGGCTACAATTGGGACATAAAACGAATATATAAATAAAAATTAAAAAACAGAGGTGATTAGATTCCAAAGATATTAAGCCAGCTATACCATTCCTAGGCATATACCCAAAAGATGCTCCACCATACAACAAGGGCATTTGCTCAGTTATTTGTTATAGCTAGAAACTGGAAACAACCCAGATGCTCCTCAACAGACAAATGAATAAAGAAATTGTGGTACATCTACACAATGGAATACTATTCAGCTACCAAAAACAAGAACATTATGAAATTTGCAGGCAAATGGTGGGGCTAGAAAAGATCATCCAGAGTGAGGTAACCCAGACCAGAAAGACACACATTTTATATGCTCACTTATAAAAGTATATTAACCATACAATACAGGATAACCATATTATGATCCACAGACTTAAAGATGCTAAGTAACAAGGAGGACCATAGAGAAGATGATTAATTCTCATTCAGAATGACAAATAGAATAGACACTGGAAGCAGTTGAAGAGAGGGAAAAGGACAGGAGTCTACCATAATTTTCCTCTGAAAGACTCTACGCAGCATGGCATCGAAGCAGAAGAGTCTCATAGCCACATTTTGGACAGAGCACAGTGTGTCCTATTGATGAGTTGGG
This sequence comes from Acomys percivali, assembly GCA_907169655.1. Taxonomy (NCBI): domain Eukaryota; kingdom Metazoa; phylum Chordata; class Mammalia; order Rodentia; family Muridae; genus Acomys; species Acomys percivali. Next base: position 70,582,519 of record OU015760.1, on the reverse strand, counting down.
TAATAGAAGGAACTTGAGGGGACAGGAAATCCAAAAGACCAACATAGTCAACAAACCTGGGCTTAGGGCAGCCAACGGAGACTGATGCACCAAACAAGTACCATGCATGGAAATGACCTAGGGTGCCTACTCAGATGTAACTGATAGGCAGCTCAGTCTCCATATGGGAATCCTAGTAAGGGGAGCAGGGAGTGTCCTTGACATGTACTCTGTTGCCTACACTCTGATCACTTCCCCCTGTGGTGATGCTTTAGCATGCCACAGAGGAAGAGGATGCATTCAGTTCTGAGGAGACTTGATAGGCTGGGGTCAGTCGGTAGGGGGAAACGGCTCCCCCTGTAGGAGGACTAGGGGAGAGGAATAGGAGAGAGTGTGGAAGGAGAGAGGGTGTGACTGGGAGGAAAGGAGGGAGGGGGCTACAATTGGGATGTAAAGCAAATACATTTTTGAAAAATAAAGTTTTAAAAATGAATACTTTTTGTCCTTTCCATATATTATTTTCAATTCAATTTTGCAAGTATTATTTATGCAAAGTAAAAGGTTCCTTTATATGAACATTTTAATACAGATCATTGTTTTTAATAGCAAAATTATCCTTTCACAAATTCTTAAGTATCTGGATTCATCAAAAGTGACCATTTTGCCATATTCAACCATAGGCTCTTATTTCTAGCTAATCTTGGTGTCATGTCTGCTATTCTTTCTGTTGCCAGAGGGACGTCCCACATGAAGTCATTGTTCATGCTAAGCAGTTTATAGTATCTTGGTTTATTTAATATATCACTCCCGTAGGTGTGATCCACCAGGCTTGGCCCACATAGTTTTAATGGATTGAAAAATAATCTGAAAATATGTTTGTGGATATTTATAAATACAGATGTTTAATATATGTGATTCTTAGTATATTATCTTAAAATGTTAGAAAAACAAATTAAATTTAAGATAAAAATGATACAGCCAAAAATTTGGGAGAAAGAAGCAGAAATTACTTAAGATGAGTATTAGGTGACTTCTTTTCCATCTACTTTTTGGCATTCTCAACTGTTCTTTTCAAAGTATACTAAAATGTTATATTGTCATATGAATATAAACATACCTTTAAAGAAATAAAATATAATTTTCTAAAAAATATTTAATAAAATTTATTTTAATGTTTAATTACATTATTTTAAATATTTTATTTTATTAAATATATCTTTTCTCTTTCCCTATCTGCCTTCCAACCCTCTTCATAGACACCCTTTAAAATTTATGACATCAGCCATTCGATATTACTCTGTTGAGAATTCTCTGTTTAGTTCTGTACTCAATTTTTTAAACAATTTTTATTTTTACATATATATTTATATTATTAAACATATACAAAATAAACTACCTATAGCAAGAAGAACTATTAAACAATCAGGAATTATGTAAATATTATGTTCTTAGTGTTTTGGCTATTTGTATTTGGCAACCTTGAAGAAAACTCTTTCCTATCTTGATGTGTCTAAAATTCTGAATGTAAATCAATCTCTATTTCATCTTGTCATTATCAACTGAAAATATCTATCTAGACCTAAAATCATCTTACTCCCTAAACAACGAAGCTTCATTGTAAAACTAAGCTACCTGGTTGTCAACTCCTTCAGAGACTTGAGAAGGATTAAACTTGATTATCTGAGTATGCTGGGCTACACCCCATTTTTAAATTGGATTATTTGATTTGTGGTGTTTAATTTCTTGAGTTCTTTATATATTTTGGATATTAGGCCTTTGTCAGATGTAGGATTGGTGAAGATCTTTTCCCAGTGTGTAGGCTGTTGCTTTGTTCTCTTGACAGTGTCTCCTGCCTTACAGAAACTTCTCAGCCTCATGAGGTCCCATTTATTAATTGTTGATCTTAGGGCCTGAGCTGTTGGTGTTCTGTTCAGGAAGTTGTCTCCTGTGCCAATGAGCTGAAGTCTCTTCCTCACTTTTTCTTATAACAGGTTTAGTGTGTTTGGTTTTATGTTGAGGTCTTTAATCCATTTGGACTTCAGTTTTGTGCAAGGTGATAGATAGGCATCTATTTTCATTTTTTATATGTAGCCATCTAGTTAGATTAAGACCATTTATTAAAGATTCTACCAATGGACTGGACATTCTCCACAACTGAGTGGAGAGTGGGTATTGAATTTCACACGAACTCTGGTGCCCCATATTTGACCACGTCCCCTGGAGGGGGAGACCTGGTGGCACTCAGAGGATAGCAGGCTACCAAGAAGAGACTTGATACCCTATGAGCATATACAGGGGGAGGAAATCCCCCTCAGTCACAGTCATAGGGCAGGGGAGTAAGGGGAAAGCGGGAGGAAGGGAGGAGTGGGAGGATACAAGGGACGGGATAACCATTGAGATGTAATAAGAATAAATTAATAAAATAAAATTTAAAAAGATGTCTTTATGTCTAGCTACATGTTTTATGTTGATAATGATGAGATATGATAGATATTGATTTACACTCAGAATTTTAGATTCACCAAGATAGGAAAAATGTTTTCTTCAAGGCTGCCAAATACAAATTGCTAAAACACTATGAATGTAGTATATATACAATTTGTGATTTTTTCATGGTTCTTCTTACTGTATGTAGTTTATTGTATATATGTGTAATAATAAACATTTATGTAAAAATATTCCTTAAAAATTAAAAATAAAAAAGACAGTTAATGAAATTGGTAATGTAGCATATTTACCAAATGAAGATTTACTCAGCTGTAACAAAAAATGAAGTTATATAGTTTATGAGTAAATTAATGGAACTAGAAAGACTATGTAAGCAAGATAGCCTAGGCATAGAAATATAAACATTACGTGTTTTCTTTCATATGTGCATCCTGGCTTCAAATCTGTAACTCTGTGTGTTCAATCTGAAATAACCTCTAGGAAGCAAGAAACTTGAAAGACACCACTGGATAAGGATGATTTAAAGAAGTGAGGAAGTGGGATATGTTGAGTGATTATTAATACTTTATGTTGAATTATTATTTTAGTGAACTCAGTGGTTATACCCAAATCAGCTTAACACCTATGTAACTACACAGCGAAGTCAGGATCTATTTAATTAGCCTATAGCACAAATGCTGCCAATAATTACTCTATCCTAAACTTTCATGCTAGTATAGTTTCTTCCTATTTAGATTCGCCACATTATACTTGTTTTGAATCATCTCCTAGGACAGATTAATTTCTCCTGATGTTTATATGTCTTGTCCTCATGGAGCCATCATCTCCTTCCTTCTCTTTCTCCTCCCTTCACTGGATCACGATGTCCCACTCTATTCTCTGGTATTGCTCAGCATTGGCTAGTTTGTTTTTATTGACAGCAAAGAGAACCAATGGTGACCTGTTTATACAATCTTGAAACAGGAGTTATTTAGAATAAACTTAACAATGCAAATGGACCTCCTGATTGAAACAAGATAGTGGAGTAGAGAAATGAGCATTTGAATGAACAAGGGCAAACTGTTCACAGTCCACAAGAACATTATGCCAACATGAATAGTAGAGTGTAAGTAATGTAAAAGTCAAGAGTGGGGTTTGGAAATGTTTAAGCTGTAAACAGCTAGGGTTAGGGAAGAGAAATAGATGGTGAGCAGAGTAAATCAAATCCAATCATATATCATAAAGTGTATATGGAAGCAATTCTTTTCTAACTAAATTAAAATATATACAATTTATCAAACAGTAGGTTTGATAAGAAATACCTTGCAGGGAATTACAACCTCTTCCTAAAAGCCATGAGAGTTATTAAAAAAAACCTATGCGAGGTATAGGATACCTCTGCTTGATTTGGTGATAAAGGCTCCAGAGGTCCCCAAACAATACAGAATTTTGCAATTTTACTTGGTCACCCAGCAGAATTAAATAGGAAGTCTCTATTACTATTGGTTCCAAATACCAAGTTTATCTTCTGTAGAGAAATCAACCTGGAGGCAAACAGACAGCTTTCTCTATGCCTATCTGTCATATTCCCAGAAGATGTTGTTTATGCTGATTATGGAAGAAAGACATCAATAGTCTTACTGGGTTGTGAACTCTTTGAACAACAGGACCAACCAACTAGTCACAATGTACTCAATAACAATCACTGTCTTATACAATTGGTGCCTGTCTAACATAGTCAATTTCCAGTACTGTAAACCTTGTCAAAAACCCACGGCAGAGGAAAATCATAAAATATTTATAATTTCTTTTTATTATTTGGAAATTTTATACATGTCTTCAATGTTTGTTGTTCATATCCAATGCTCACTAACTCTCTCTATCTTGCCTCTACTCCCCAACAGATCTCCATTCCAACTTCATTCTTCTCTTAAAATTTTATCTCTGTAATTTAAAGTCCACTGAATATAGTGTTGCTCATATGCATATGGGTTGTGTATGAGAAAATTACCAATAGTCATACCTTCTAATTGAAACATCTCTGCTTCTCAGAGCAGCTATCAAGTATCAATAACTTCCAAGGTAGATGTAGGTCATCTGGAGACCCTTTCTCATCCATGCTAGAAGTTTTATTCTGCTTTATTTGTTCAGGTCATATGCAGACAAAGACAGTTGTTGTGAGTCCCTGTATTCAACTGTGTCATATCCAATAGTCAGGATTTCAAAGCACTCTTCCACATCATCTCACTCTCATTTTTTTGTCTCTTCTTCCATTGATATTCCTTGAAGTTTGAAAATGGGCAGGGACATATATATATATATATATATCCCATGTCCAGATGAGCACTCGTAGATGATTATTTTTAACATTTAGGAGTGGTTATGAGTCTCTGCATTCAGAAACCTTCCTGAAAAAGTTTGAGTGCAGTGGAAATCTGTGATAAATATTTATGTTGGTACATATAGATGAATGCTATCCTAAGCATTGCCCAGAGAAGCCTCTTTTCAGAGAAGTCTCTTATGCATAACTTTGGTTCTACAATATTCTGAGAACAAGGATTGGAAGAGTTTCTAACAATATTCAAAGAATTTATTCCATCCTAAGGTTCAGAAAACATTGAAGAAGGAACAATAAGAATTTAAGTGCCAAGAAATGGGGAGGAAGTTTGTTTTCTGAGCAAGATACATTTATTGCAATTATGAGCGCCTAACAACTTCAGATGTTTGCATTTGGTCTGTCAAAAGTCAGATATAGATAGAGGATTGGGAAAGAGGACCCTAACCTTCATTACTGGAGTATTTTTCATTGATATATTCAGGGAAAGGATGAGTCATTTAGTAGTGTGAACACTAGTGGCTACACAAGGCTCTTATCTTTCTTTCTTTCTTTCTTTCTTTCTTTCTTTCTTTCTTTCTTTCGTTGTCTCATTTTTTCTTTTTTGGCTTTTTCTCCTGGAGACAGTGTTTCTCTGTGTAGCTCTGACTGTCCTAGACTTCCTTTGTAGATCAGGCTGGCCTCGAATGCATAGAGAGATCTGCCAGCCTCCCCAAGTGCTAGAATTACAGACAGGGCCCACAATGTCTAGATTCAATTAGATACTTCCAATCAGTGAGTACACTGGTGGGAGAGGTTAAACGATATGAATCATAAAGCAAAATGCCACATGGGAGAAGAACTATTGGGAAGTGTGAATAGTTAATTTGGATGGAAGGAAGATAAGAGTCATGGCAGAGAAATGATATAAATGGCATAATAGACATACATGAGATGGTGAAACAAGATTTATTAATGTAAAGTTAAAATTGATAATTTGCATTTATAAATTAAATAAATCACTGAGGAAAAAACACTTTTTGAAGATATTTCAAAATGCACTTACATCCACACTCTTACAGTTCTTGTGACATACACATGTGGAATTGAATATACAAAATAAATATTTATTAATAATGTTTAAAACACTTCTTATGACACTAAAACTTGAAAAGGACACAATTAAATTTGCAGATATCTAAGTGAACGTCTCATGAAAGACAGTATATAAGTAGCAAATGAACATAAAATCTAGGATGAACTACCCTCGTTATTAGGGAAATCCAAAGGGAAACTGCAGTGTGATAACACTATAGCTTCATTAGGATGAATAGAATAAAAGCTGATAGTACAATTGAGGATAGCTAAATCTGAAACTCTTATGATGGTAGGAGTGCAAAGTAGTACAACCACTTGGGAAAACACTTTGGCAAAGTCTCAAAACATTGTTGTAAGTCCCAGAAATCTTACTGATGAATTTAACAAACATGTTAGCACAAAACACACTGCATAGTACTGTTTACAGCAGCTTTATTCACAATAACAACAGGCAGGAAGCAATTCAACTGGTCTTAGTGGATAGAAGGAGCAATAAATCAGCCTGTGTCTCACTCGGCAATCAAAATGAACTGTAGATACATGTAAGAACATAAATGACTCTTGAATATCCTGTGCTGAAAAAAAGCAATATAACCACAAGTTTTCATATTTTATGATTCTATTTGGAAGAGATTATTGGTTGCTAGGAGTTGGAGAAAAGGCGGGCATCCACAGCAACATTTAATGGCACTGAAACTATTTTCTATTCTTGAAAACTGTTATAAATCTAAATATTAGGAATATAATAATTGTAATATGATTGGACAAAAATAGAAAGTATAGTAGACAAATGGGTTTTCTGGTTACTGCTTTGCCATTTTCAAGTATTAATTATCTTTTTGAATGAAAATATCTATATTAAAATGTACATAAAAGGATTAACTTTCTTCACTACACAAACAGGAAGATTAAGACTAGTGGAAAGTTAAGGAAATACTCAGAAATTACTAATATAGCTGAAAATTTGTACTGTACTGACATCTTGCCATCTGATCTGACCCTAGCTCTTGGAAAGTACCATTATATTTACTATTTCCATGAGACTTGTTGTCATTCTTGTTGTGGTTGAATACATATATCAAATCATCACATTCTTTACTTTAAATATATACTAAATTTATTTTTCAAATATAATTTTAAAAGATGCTAGACATTTTATGTGAAAACTACTCTTATATGAAAGAAAGATTATTTTCATAAATCACATAAATAATAAATAATAGTCTCAAGATAATGGCTTGAAATTATAACTTTGATAGTTTCTGCTTGCTTTACTAACCAAATACCAACTAGAATTCATTCTATACTGGCTTTACATACTTAGTATATTTCAGAAAATTCATTATTGGCTAGTGTTTCTTTATATAGTAGTCCACTAAGCTTTCAGTTTTATATATGTCCACAAGCTTAAAATATAACATTTATTTCAAAAAAAGAATGATTAAAATTAATTTTAACAAATCAATAACTACCTTGAGCTCTGTGCTCCATACACTGTACTGCATTAACTCAGTATGCTGGCCCATGACTGTAACCCTAGAATTCATATGTCTCTCCCTCTCCTCTCCCTTCTCTTTATCTCTTTCTCAGAATTTCTTAGGTGCCTGTCATTCTTGTTGTAGGGTTAAAACCCTAAAAAGGTTTACATTTCCCTTTCATGTTAGCATGTATTATGCTGTCCTTGTTTGGGCAAACCTTTGTTGACACTTAAGAATGTATCTTCCAGAAAAATTTCTGCAACAGATAGTTTCACAGGTATCCAAAAGCAAATGGTCACCTCTCAAATCATAAACATGGTAACATACATACAAGATTGTATCTGTGTATTTTGGAATATGTAATATATGTTTGTGTGTGTGTGTGTATGTGTTAGCAATGAAAGAAAACGAAGCCAGAGGCCATGAATTTGAGACAGAGCAAGGGATAGGTTAATATGGGAGGGTTTGGAGGGAGGAATATGAAAGAGAATATGATTTTATATTTTAATTTTAAAATATCTTCAAATTAAAAACAGAAGTATATAAAAGCATTAGCTCTTGATATCACCTTTAATAAATCATTTTACTTTAACATTTTTATATTTTTACTGTCTGATATCTACTTATTAACAGTACCTATCTTCTATGTAAAAGTTTATAGTTTTATTTGCAGTCTTGTAGACTCCTTTAGAAGGGTTGTTCATGGGGCATAGATCTGTTTACATTTATTCATTCGTGCATTGCTAATTAAAAATGTGTTTCATTAAACTTGTTAAAGAATACTTAGGGAGAGAATGAACATGGTGAAATTAAAGATCCCTAGGCTATAAAATAACTTCAACAGTTGAGCTGCTAAAACTAATGTGTGTAGCAAGAGTGTCAAAAGTATCTATCACTTATCACAGTGTATAAAATGCAAAATAAAGTGTATATGTCAGGTATGTCAGGTAACATTAGAGAGTATTTTTTTTAATTTATACTATATATAGGGCTCTGAATCACTTTTCTTGATGTTAATTCCATACATATTAATGCCATAACTACACAAGTTACACTTTTGAAAACAGCATTTTTGATTCTACAGTTGAGTCAGGACTTCATTACTAATATTGAATTTCAAATTTTTAGTAATAAGTGCATATAGCTCCCTGAATTATCATACCTTAAATATAAATTAACATCTTTATCCCTGTTCTAATCCGCAGATAAGCTCTGAAATAACCAGATTTTCTTCTGACTTCTTGGTGTGTTTTTTTAATCCACTTTAGAATCATTTTGTTCTTTATTTATTTGTTTATGTATATGTCTATTCATCTTAGTAGAAGATAGATTCTTTTCTCATACAACATATCCTGATTATATTTTACCTTCCCTCTATTTTTTCCAGTTACTCCACACCTCTTCATCGCCCATGATCCCCCACTTCTGTCTCTCATTATAAAAGAAGAGGCTTCTCAGAGATAACAACCAACCATGACAAAACAACATATAAGATGAATGAAAAACTATCATATCTAAGTTGGGCACAACAACCAATTTGGAGGAAAAGAGTCCTGGGAGCAGGCACAAGTGTCAGAGACCACTTGTTCTCACAGCTGAGTGATGTCTCATTGTGTAAATGTACTTTTCTCCTTTTTAAACTTTTTAATTGTTCTTTGTGACTTCCCATCATGCACCCCATCCTGCTCATATCCCTGTCCCCTCATATCCATCCTTTGCCCTTACAACCTTCCTCCCCCAAATAATACACACACACACACACACACACACACACACACACACACACACACACAAATATACACCAAGAGACAGAAAGAGAGAGAGAAAAAGAGAGAGAGAGAGAGAGAGAGAGAGAGAGAGAGAGAGGCAGGGGTAGGGGACAACAACAAATCAAAGCATAGAAAGCATTGCATTATGGAAGCTGTAGTATGTCACAGTGTGTCCTACAGTATATCCCTCTGTCCACATACCTTTATTCGCAAATGTTCATTGCAATATACCATTGGTCTTGTTTGAGATATGGCTTTGGTGATACTATCAATATTGGATCCTCATCAGGACTCTTCTCAGTTATCTTGTTGTTGCCCTGTATCATGGTGATCCTGCAGATTTTGATCATCAGGACTGACCCTTTCCTGCACCACAACCATTAACAAATTATGGATTTTGTGTGGGCCAGTTCAGAGCACTAGGTTTGGGACAGGGTTGTCACTGATCTGGTCAGCTTGCCAGTTCTCCCTTATCTGTACCAACAGGATGAGATCTCCAGCACTGCTCCAGATAGGTCACCCAATACCACCATCGGCAGGGACAGGGTCACCTATCCTGCTCACTGGGGTTGGCTTTTCCACACCCATTCCTCCAAAGCCAGCTATACTGTGCTGCTTGGTCAAGGTGCACTGCCCAGTCTCCCAAGTGCTGCAGTCTAGGAGGGGCCTGAACAGCTCTCCTGATCTTGCACCCTTGGGGCTGGCTCACTAGTGCCTTCCCCATCAGGGCCAGCTCTATTGTTTTACAGGGGGCCACGTGCAGGGCCCACTCACTGGAGTGATGCAGCCAAACAGGGACAGTTCTCCCACTCTCATGATCCCTAGGCCAGCTCTCCCAACTGCCAAAGGTCATAAAGAGCAAGAGAGAAAGAGGGCTTTCTCCCTTGAACCCATGCCATCTATTTGCAGATAAATGATAGGGCCAGCTCTCCTGAACTCTCTCTTTGGGGCTGGCCCTCTTGAATTCAGCCAAATAGGGTCAGTTCTGCTATGCTCTCCAGGTGAGGTGCAGGGCCTGAGTGCTGCAGGTGGTGATGGCCAGGGTTAGCTCTCCTGAACTCCTGAGCTCCTGACCCTATGGGTAGCTTTACTAACTGCTGGAGGTTGTGAGTGGTGGGGGGAGAGGTATTACTTCTGTGCCCATATCATCCCTTGGCAGATGAGTGGCAGGCTCATCTCTTCAACACTAACACCCTCAGGGCTGCTCAGCCATACTCCTGCCACCAGGAACAGGTACACAGTGCTGCCTAGGTGAGGTACAGGCTCCACTAAAAGACGGGGCCATTTCTCTATAGTGCAGCATCTAGTGTGGGGCTGGGACATTTATGCACAGCCCTTAGGCCTTTAACAGATCCCTATCAGCTGCCCCAACCATGGACATCCTCATGTTCTCTTGTGGTAATAAGAGCCACAGACATCAACACCAACCCCTGCTGCTGCATAGGCATGTACTCAGACATGTTCCTCACCAGCAGCTTGGGTTAGGCTCTCAAGTTGGATCCATGTGGCCAGGTTGGCTACTCACAGCAGGCTACTCCTCTCCACTCTCCAGTCTTCAGTCCCTTCTCTTTTCATAATGCCTAAACTCTTCCACTTCTCTTTCTTTTCCATCTGACCAACATATACTTGCATATTGTAATTGCTCCTACTGCAGGCTGGCCACATAACAGGTGGGCCCCTGGGATATAGTCTCCATTTCCTGAGTGGTGTGGTGGCTCGCTGATGTCCATGGCCTGCCTGTGTATGCAGTAAACCTAGAACCCCTGTTCAGATAGAGCCAATGAACAGCTCTTTCTTCATGGTTGTGAAGGGAGGAAAGACTCCCTCTGACGTGAACTCTGGTGTCCCCAATTTGATCACTTCCTTTTGGTGGGGAGGCTCACAGAAGAAGGAGAATCAGGCTATCGGATGAGACCTGATAAACTGTGGTCATATTGTGGGGAAGGACGTCCCTTCTGTCATGGGTCTATGAGGAGAATAGGGCAGAGGAGGGAGAGAGGGTGGGAACTGGAAGACACGAGGGAGAGGATAACAATCAGGATGTAATATGAATAAATTATAATAAAGTAAAATGCTATGAAAAAATCAAAATCAAGTGATCATATGTGTATGTAGATTTATGTCTCAGTCTTCATTTAAATTCATTGATCAACATGTCTGTTTTATGCAAATATATTGTACTTTTATATGGGTCTGAAGTATAGTGCTTCTCAACCTGTGGTTTGTATCCCCGCTAAGGGTTCCCTAATACCATGGAAATTATGGGTCTTTACATTGGCATTCAACACATTAGCAACATCATATTTATGAAGTAGCGAGCAAATAAGAAATTGTAGTAAAGGGTTGCAGCATTAGGAAGATTGAGAATCACTGCTGTAGTAATTCTTGAAATTGGCAATGATGTGACCACCAGCAGTTCTTTTATTGATCATCATTATTTTAGATATCCTGAGTTTTATGCTTTTCCATATGAAATTGATCATTGTACTTGCAAGGTCTGTACCTTGGAAAGTGTTGGAATTTTGAGGGGAATTGCATTGATTCTGTAAATTTTTTTGTTATGATGTAGATGGTCATTTTTATTATATTAATCCTATAGATCCATGAGCATGGGAGACCTTTCTATCTTCTGATATATTCTTCTATTTCTTTTGTCAAAGACTTAAAGTTTTTATCCTGTAAATATTTAATTTTCTTAGTTAACGTTATTCCAAGCTATTTCTTATTATTTGAGGTTATTTTGAAAACTGTTGTTTCTGTTATTTCTTTCTCATTCCATTTGTCATTGGTAAATAGGAGGGCTATTATATTTTTAAATTTAATTTTGTATCCAACCACTGGTAGCCAGAAAGGAGCCTGCAGCTGGTGTTCTGTTACAAGAGTTGGGATGAGACTGGGGAATTTATTATGGGGCAATAAAGAGACTTGGAAATTATTTGCTGCCAACCTACCTTTTTACTGGAAGGAAAGGCCTGTGTTTTAGCAGCTGTTACCTGCTGGAGTTATGAACTAGAATACAGCAAAGAGTAAGGGGAGGGATGTGAGCATGGAGAAAAGGGGGCTTCAGCTGGTGTCCTGTTGCATGCTCAGGAAGAGACTAAGGGATTGAGGCTGGTGGAACAGAAAGAACATAGAAGGAAAGTCTGAGGGGAACCTACCTGTTTTTCTGTGAGGTGTGGCCTTCTGCATAGCAGGAGGTACTTCTTAGAATTGGGAGCTGGAATACAGTGATGAGTTTGGGGGCAGGTTAGGGGGAAAGGATCTGTAGAATCCTCAGGAGATATGGACATACTGGAGGGAGGAAGGGTGGTACGGGTGTTCTGTTGCAATGCTACAGGCAAGACAGGGGAATTGGGTCTGGGGAAACAGAGTTACATACATTTTTATAATTGCCTTAAGCATCACTGACATTATTCTAACTTTGTTTTCAGTAGTTCCACAAAATCAGTTTCTTCTTGCTAAGAATATATTCTTGGGATAATTCAGGTTTCAATTTTGTATATTTCTTTTCTTTATACCATCCATTTGATACACTATTTCTTCATATTGAGAAAACTAAGTCCAATTCTGTATGCCATTCAATGATGGGATTCACAATAAGATATATTCCAATCCTTTCCATTCGTTGACTAAATATTGATTTGAATGTGATGGAAGAAAAAAGTTAAAACAATAGAAATATCTAATACCCAAACAATTTTAGCAGTGGATTGCTGAAACATTAAGATTCAGTCTTACAATTCAAAGAACCTGTAATACATTGAAGAGATTGGGAAAGAGAAATAAGCAAAAAAAAAAAAAAATTCCAGGATAATTTGGACATTTTCAATAATAAGTAAAGATGGATAGATATATAGATATATAGAGTGTTACAACCATTTAATCACCAAATGAACTCTACTAAAGGACTTAATTTTTATTATTTTATGAAATATATTGATATCTTAGCATGTGAATATTTTATACTTAATATTAAAGTTAAGACAATAACTGAAACCAAGCATAATTTTAATCTAAAAAATTTCCTGTTTGTTTGGATATATATGTATGTATATCCATATATATATATATACATATATATATCTTATCTATGGTATATACTATAAGAGAGGAAAAATAAAGCAGTTCTTAATACAGTTAAGGAAAATTTAGAGGAAAGTGAATTTTGATTGCTATCTCAAAAAAATGACTAAAGTCAACAATAAAAGCTGTAGGTGATAATGAAAGCAGCCCTTGCAAAATTATTGGAAGAATACATGGTTTGCATAATATTACAAAGTAGTATAAAAAGGGTATTAAAAATTGCTTAAAAATTAGAAAATAATAGAAATGCCACCCTGTTTTGATTACTGCACATATATCAAATTCTCAAACTCTATGCTACACATTTAAAGAACTTTAATAATTATTATTTAAAATATTAAATTCATGAAAAAGACAGGATTTTTGAAAGAATGTATCTAAGGAACATAAAACGAAGAAAAGGCAACTCTGGGAAATCAAGAAAATTTAATTCTCTGGTTTATTATACCCATGAAAAACATTAAGCAAAGTCAAAACTTCAACGACTATAATGTATTTTCAGAAAAACATCCTTATTCATCACATTTCTTCACAGGTTGTTGAAACTTCAACAAAAACACTAGGACTGAAAGAAAACTAAATACAGTATAAAAAGAAAAATATAAGGACAAATTCATATATGATACACATAATAGAACTATCAGAAAATTAAAACACGTATGTTATGGTATATACTCACTTATAAGTGGATTTTAGTCATATACTAAAGGATAAACTTAACACAATGCACAGACCCAAAGAAGATAAGTAACAAGGGGGATCCAAGGGAGGATGCTTAAACTTCAACCATAATGGGAAATAGAATAGATAGAAGTAGGAGAGGAAACAGAGATATGAGGGTGAAGATTGGACCTGGGGAGAAAGGAAATGACAAAAGGCCTGAAAAAAAACTGCATGCAGGAGTATCTCTGTGACAAGCTGGAGACCCAAATCAGGGTAAAATCCCAGGAGGATATGAGATGGACTCTAGCAGAGACTCCTAGTATCAGGGGGCATAGAAAACTGAAGACAACTCTAACTAGTAGAGGGAGGAGAACACCAACTCATCCACAAAAACTTCAACTCAAATTTCACCCTTCCTACAAGATGTGCAGATATAAAGATAGAGCAAATGCAGCAGAGAGTGAGGGAAGGTCCAATCAATGCCTGTCCCAACCCAAGAATAACCCCATGGGAGAGAACTAATGCCTGACACTATTAACAATATTCTACTAGCTTGCAGGCAAGAGTCAAGCAGAGTTGTCCTCTGAGAAGCTCCACACAGTAATGCCTCCAAAAAGATGCTGTAGGGACACTTGCGGAAAAATGAGGGGAAGGATAAAATGACCTGGAAGTGACAGGAACTTCACAAGAAGACCTACAGAGCCAACTAACCAGGGCCCAGAGGAACCTGCTGAGATTGAAGCTCCAACCAAGGACCATGCATGGACTGGACCTAGTCCCCATATAAAGATATAGCTGATGGGGAGCTCTGACTTCATGTGGGTTCCCTAGTAAAGAGAGTGGGTCCTCTCTCTGACATGGACTTTCTTGCCATCTTTCCAATTACTTACCCCTGAGCAGAACTGCCTTCCCAGGCCACAGTGGAAGAGGATATGCTCAGCCCTAACATGAGTGGATGAGCTGGGGTGGATGGAAAAGGGATGTCCCTTTTACTGAGGCAAAGAGAAGGAGGAGGAGGAAAGGGAGAGAGGGTGGGGCTAGAAGCTGAGGAGAGATGGGCTACAAATAGGATGTAAAGGAAACAAAAAATTAAAAATAAATAAATATCTATATTATTGTCAGTATGTTCTGATTGAAGGCTTAAATGTTTCGAAAACAAACAAAATAGGCAGGATAGTTAAGTTGAATAGAATATTAAAGAAAATGTAATAAATAAAAAGATAATACAAATGAACAATTAGTATATTTGTTTTAACAGAATTGACACACACAAAAAACCAGTGACTTTGAATGTGGTTCTGAATTAAATGCAAGGAGAAAGGGGGTAAAATTCAAAATAATATCCTAGGATCTGTGAGAAAATTGAAAACTTTGCAAATAGAATAATGTATGTATGTAAGTATACATATAAGTATGTACCCATTTTAGTGTTGGGAATGGAGGAGTATGGAGAAGAAGATATATCTGCATTAATAAGAGATAAGGGAACTCAGAGAACATAAATATAAGAAATAATGAAAGAGAGAGAAAAGGATGGAAGGAGGGAGGAAGGGAGGAAGCAAGGAAGGAGAGAGGGAAGTCTTGTTCTACAAGTACACATATGGACCCATTACCAGGAACTTAAGAAGTCTCTCTGAACCACCTAGGAACTTTACTGTTTTGACTAATGACCTGGAAATTTGTAATCCAGTTTCTTCTATGAATACCTATACTTCTCAAAATTATTTTGTGACCACCGTGCCTAGTGTATCAATAAGCACTGCCACAGTGAGTGTGTCTGCAAGTCATACCATGCTGAAAACTTCTTCACAAGTTCCTACTATCTTATATCACTAAATACAGCATAATCCATTGCTATGGTAAATAGCCAGTATTGACTGTTGATAATCCCTACAACATTCATGAGGGTTGAATTTAGAGTACCCCAGAGTCAGAAACACTAAACTCTGCAGGTGACTGCTGCAAGAGCACAGGTTATGTACAAATCCACAAGAAACACAAAACCAAACAAATATATATACCAAAACCCAGTGCCAGCAGATACATCTACAAAACACTCCTGCACCTCAGGCTCATGGAACATTACAAAAGATGTAACCAATAGATTTAAAGAGAAAGAGGGTCAAGGGGACTGCTGTTAGATTGGTTATCATAGTAACATCAAAAGCTACAGACATAGTTTCACCAACATGACCACTTAAACCTTATCTAAACAAGGGTGACACTGATAAAAATGCCAAACTAGATAGGCAAAAGCCCACAAGGCCTCTACTCTACAGAAAGAACTACAAACAACTGAGTAATGCTGGGAGAGGAAGAGGTAAGGCTCCCCAGGGAGAAGCACACTGATTAGTTTTCCAGTGTGATCAGGCCTTAAAACATACATACAAGAAACTTTATGTGGATTCAATAGGCATATACTTGAGAATACATGTGTGTGTGTGTGTGTGTGTACAAATACATACATACATATATATATATATAAAGTTAATGAAAAATAGGCCATGAATTTGACACATAGTTGTGAGTGTTATATGGGAGAATTTAGAAGGAGGAAAGAGAAGGGAAAAATGTTCTAATTAAATTATAATCTTAATAATAAACACCATTACAAAATGGCATTTTTCTATAGCTTACTACAAGGAAATAGAGATCTAAATAGTTTGTCACCCCATTCCCCTCCGAAAAAAAATCAAGGCAACACAGAGGCACAATTATAATTGGACCAATCAATGATATATTTTTATTTTTCAAGATTACTTTAACTATCAGAGGTTTTTGTTTGTTTGCTTTTCTATATAAATTTTGGAATTGTCCTTTTATAGTATATATTGAATTGTGTAGAAATTTTTGTAGGAACTGCTTGAATATTCAGATTGCTTTGCATAGAATGACCATTTTTACTATGTTAATCCAACAGACCCATGAGCATGGGAGATTTTTCCACCTTCTGATATCTTCTTCAATTTGTTTCTTCACAGACTTGAAGTTTTTCTTATACAGGTCATTCATTTACTTGGTTAGAGACATGCTAAGATATTTTATATTATTTGTGGCTAGTGTGAAGGGTATTGTTTTCCTGACTTCTTTCTCAGTCTGTTATTTATTTGCATGTAGGAGGTTTACTGATATTTTTGAGTTAATCTTGCATCCAGTCACATCACTGTAGGTGATTATCAGCTGTAGTAGTTCCCTGGCAAAATTTTGAGGGTTGCTTATATACAGTATCATATTATCTGCAAATAACTAGAATTTGATTTCTTTCATTCCAATCTTTATCCCCTTGATTACTTTCAGTTCTTTTATTGTTGTAGCTAAAATTTCAAATAATTTATTATATAGATATGCAAAGTGGACAGCCTTATCTTGTTTGTGGGAGTGGCCAAACAATGAATTGTTTGACCTGAGGCCCACTCAACAGGATGGAGCTCATGTTGTGATCTGAATGAATTATAAGGCAGAATAAATTAAAAATTATTATGGAACAATAATGCATGTACACAACAAAAGGGTTTGTAAAGATATAACAAACAAACCCAGAATTTCCCGAGTAAAACATCAACTCAGGTCTACAAGTAAAATGAGGTGACATGACATTATTTTAGTGTTAATATTTACTTTATTTAAAGACATTTAATTAAAATATAATCACATCATTTCCCAATTGCAGTTAATTTCTTCAGCCCCTGCAAAGTTCCTTCCTTGTTCTGATTCTTTTCTCTTCCTCACTCTAAAGTTAATAAATTCTTATTCCCTGAATATTGTTGTTATACACACACACACACACACACACACTCACACACACACACACATACACACACACACATACACACACACAAACACAATCTGCTGAGTCTGTATTTGTTGTTTTTGTGTATGTGTGTATATGGTTTCAGGGATGCCATTTTGTATTCGACAACCAATTGGGAAATTCTCCACTGAGAGTCAGTTTCCTCTCCTTCTTTCAGTAGTTATCAGTTACCTCTAGTTCTTTATCTTAGTTTATGACAAAATTTTTCAAAGAAGTTATGTATCAAAAAGTTAAAATATTTCTGTGATTGTATCTTTGAGAGAATTAACATAGTAAAAATGGCCATCCTACCAAAAGCAATCTACAGATTCAATGCAATTTTTATCAAAATGCCTACACAAGTTTTTAAAGACATTGAAAGTTCAATTCCGAACTTCATATGGAAAAACAAAAAACCCAGAATAGCTAAAACAATCTTGAACAATAAAAGGTGCTACGGAGGAATCTCCATACCGGATCTCAAACTGTACCATAAAGCAATAGTAATTAAAACAGCATGGTACTGGCACAGCAACAAGCTGGTTGATCAGTGGAATCAAATCGAAGACTCAGATATGAATACACACACATGTGGTCACTTGATTTTTGACAAAGAAGCCTAATCCATTCAATGGAAAAAGGATAGCATCTTCAACAAATGGTGCTGGTCTAACTGGATGTCTATGTGTAAAAAAAGGCAACTGGACCCATATTTGTCACCTTGTACAAAACTCAAATCCAAGTGGATTAAAGACCTCAACATAAAACCAGAGACACTAAGTCAGTTAGAAGAAAAAGTGAGGAAGAGCCTGGAGTATATTGGCACAGGAGACAACTTCCTGAACAGAACACCAACAGCCCAGGCCTTAATGTCAACAATTAATAAATGGGACCTCATGAGGCTGAGAAGCTTCTGTAAGGCTAGAGACACTGTCAAGAGAACAAAGCGACAGCCTACAGACTGGGAAAAGATCTTCACCAACCCTACATCTGACAAAGATCTAATTTGAAAAATATATAAAGAACTCAAGAAATTAAACACCACCAAACCAAATAACCCAATTGAGAAATGGGGCTTGGAACTAAACAGAGATTTCTCAACAGAAGAATATCAAATGGCTGAGAAACACTTAAAGAAATGCTCAACCTCCTTAGTCATCAGGGAAATGCAAATCAAAACAACTCTGAGATTCCATCTTACACCCATCAGAATGGCTAAGATCTAAAACTCAAGCGACAGCACATGCTGGAGAGGATGGGAGGAGAGAGGAACACTCCTTCATTGCTGGTGGGAATGCAAACTAGTGCAATCACTTTAGAAATCTATCTGGTGCTATCTCAGAAAACTGGAAATAGGGCTTCCTCAAGATCCAGCTATTCCACTCCTTGGAATATACCCAGAAGATGCACCAGCACGCAACAAGAAAATTTGCTCAACCATGTTCATAGCAGCCTTATTCAAAATAGCCAGATCATGGAAACAGCCTAAATGTCCTTCAGTAGAAGAATGGATAAAGAAAGTGTGGTACATATACACTATGGAATACTACTCAGCTATTAAAAACAAGGAATTCCCAAAATTTGTGGATAAATAGATTGAGCTAGAAATGATCATAATGAGTGAGTTAACCCAGAAACAGAAAGACTCAAATGGTATATCTCACTTATATCTGCATACTAGCCCAATGGGCATGTCCCACAAAAGCCTTCCCTTACCAGGAAACTGGGACAGAGGGGAGGACATCCTATTGGGACTCTAGAAGAGAGAACCATGGGAGAATAGCAATGTAGAAGGATCCAGTGGGTCCTAGAAACCTACAAGTAGAACATTATGATAGGCAGATTTGGGCCAAGAGGTCCCGCTCAAACTAAGGCACTAGCCAAGGACAATACAGGTGGTAAAATTTAAACCCCTACCCAGATCTAACCAATGGACAGGACAGTCTCCACACTTGAGTGGAGAGTGGGATATGACTTTCTCATGTACTCTGGTGCCTCACATTTGACTATGTTCCCTGGATGGAGAGACCTAGTGGCACTCAGAGGAAGGACAGCAGGTCACCGAGAAGAGCACTTGATATTCTATGAGCATATACAGGGGGAGATAATCCCCCTCAGGAACAGTCATATGGGAGGGGAATAAGGGGAAAATGGAAGGGAGGGGAGAATGAGAGGATACAAGGGATGGGATAACCATAGAGATGTAGCAAGAATAAATTAATAAAAAAAAGAAATTGATAAAATAAAATTATTTTGAATGCTCATTTAAAAGCATAAGAGACAAAAATGGGAAATTAAAAATACTAATGAACGATATGGTTAAATTCAGAAAGCATTAATAGCAGTTGTAAATATTAAAGCAAGTATATAATTCATCACTGTAAAGGTTAATGATGTAAGATTATAAATTCCTTCTCCCATAATAACTGAAGAAATGCAAGTAATAGATGGGAGTATTTAAAGAGATTAAAAATATGTTTTTATGATTCTGAATCTCCATGGAATTTTTGGTGATAAGTGTAAATATGTGTGTGTGTGTGTGTGTGTGTATTCTGTTGTGAAGTAAAATCTGATAGCATGCTACACAGCTGCCATTCGGAATGGTGATTCGAACTGTATAGATGTTTTCTGAGATTACAAGTTTGGAATCTGATTTATTGTGGTGTTTTATATATTTTTATTTGCACAGTTTGCAGGATAATGTAAGACAAATCGATTCAGTAGACAGAAATACAAGCTGCTTTAGATATAAAACTCACTATTAGAGTACTTGTTTAATATGTACAAAGATTTTATTTCCATCCTCGTTACTGCATACACAAAACAAAATTTAAAAAGTAAAAAATTATATTATTTGTATATTCCTAGATGAGAGAAGCATGGGAGAATAGCAAAGTAGAAAGATCCAGAGGGTCCTAGAAACCTACAAGTAGAACTTTATGATAGGCAGACTTGGGCCCAGAGGTCCCGCTCAAACTAAGGCACCAGCCAAGGACAATACAGGCGGTAAACTTTAAACCCCTACCCAGATCTAGCCAATGGTCAGAACAGTCTCCACACTGGAGTGGAGAGCAGGGTATGACTTTCTCATGTACTCTGGTGCCTCACATTTGACCATGTCCCCTGGATGGGGAGACCTGGTGGCCCTCAGAGGAAGGACAGCTGGCTACCAAGAAGAGACTTGATACCCTATGAGCATATACAGAGGGAGGTAATCCCCCTCAGGAACAGTCATAGGGGAGGGGAATAAGGGGAAAATGGGAGGGAGGGAAGAATGGGAGGATACAAGGGATGGGATAACCACTGAGATGTAACAAGAATAATAAAAATTTTTAAAAATTATATTATACTATATGCACCTGTGAGAATCCTACCTTAAATTCAAAGACTCTTGTATGTTAAAAGTTAAAAGCACGCTCCAGGTATAGTGTTGTGTTATAGAATAGTTGGCCAATACAAAACTGATTCTATGTTTTGTTTTGTTTTGTATTTTGTTCTGTTTAAAGAGAGAAAGAAATAACATGAAATTAAATGTAAAAAGAGGAAGGTATGTGGGAGAAGTTGGGAAAGGAGAAAGAAAAGATCTATAATATATGTTTATAAATAAAACAAAATTTTAAGTAAAAACTTTATTATTTCATTTTTTACATCTTTTTTTAATTCAATCACTTTACAGCCTGATACCAGGCACCACCCTCCACTAAGTCTTGACCTCATGCTCCCTACCCCCACCCTCCTCTCTACTTCTGTTCAGAGAAGGGGTGGCCCTAAGGAGAACCAACTCACCCTGGCTCCTTAAGTCTCAGCAGGATTAAGTGCATCCTTTCCCACTGAGACCAGATAAGGCAGCCATACTGAGAGAAAGGGTTCCAAAGTAGAAATTTTAAAAGTTAATTAATAAGATGTATACTACAACAACATTAACCAAAAGCAAGTAAAATAAAACTATGTATATATAGCAGGGTAGTAGTAGTAGATTCTCTCCTAGGGTCTTTATCCTCTCTAGTCACAGGCTTCAATTCCTGATTATGGGTTTATGTAAATTTTATATTGTGGAGTGATCCTTAAATCCAATCAGAAAGTTGTTGATCATTTCTGTAACATTCATGTCACTATTACCTAACTGGACATATCTTGCCAGGCTGGTTATTATGGTAACTCTTAAGATTTACAGCTTTACAATACTGATGATTACTTTTCACGTCCAGTAATGTGCAAAGGAATGAAGTTTCTCTGTCAAAACCAGATTGATATTTCTACATTCAGCAACTCAAGTACATAGTGTCTTCAGTAATAGGGCCATAACATCAAGATCTGGATGGTAACCAAGAGTAATGGAAATAAACTATATAATGTTTTGGGGTTTTGAAAGATCTCACTAGCCAACAACTCCAAAGAAGTGACTCATTCTTGGCATTATATTGGTTATTTTGTATTTTTTATGTGTAGCTTTTTTTTGGAACCACACTATGTCTTTTAGTCATTTATGTTTCTACATATATCATTTGTAAAGCTAAATAGTATTCTATTGTGGGCACGCATAAAATAAATTTGTGAAACAGTTTTCAAAATCTCAATGATACTTTTTGAATCAGAAAAGAACAATATAACAAAAATTTGAGTAGAACCAAAAAGCTGCTAAGAAATAAAAAGTGCAAAAGTACAGCAAGTTAAATAGAATCAAATTTAAATATGGGCAATCCTCATTGAAAATAGTTAGCATGAAAATGGAAATGATCAACAACCCCCATCATTATGAAACTAGAAATCAAAACTACAAGGTAGTTATAAGGGCCATTCTAAAAATATACAAAAGGCATGCCTACAATAATTTCATTGTATTATTAGAAAGATAAGTTAACATAACATGGAAAATATGAATGTACCTTAAAATACTTGGAAATATTCTATCATATGCCCTATGCTTACTAAAACAAAAGTGTTTCTATTTGGTCTCAAAAGATTCAATTCTAAAGTTATAAAATAATATGATAAATAATATAATTTGATTATTATTTGATTTAGTGTAATTCCTATGATGTAATTGGATATTTATTACTACTATCCAAGACTTTAGATAGTGCTCTTCCTGTGGTGGTTGTTTCTCAGAAATGTTGTTCAGTAGGAATAGAGCACACTTTGGTTCTTAAGCATTCTTAGAATTCCAATGACCTATAGTCACTGTTTCTCTAGCTGAAATTTAGCTTCTTGCCTTTCAAAAAACAAAAGTCTGTATTTCCATTCTGTAATTTCTATACAGCTTTCTTAGTGACATATACATAATTCAAGTATGATGAAAATATGTTCGTAAAGTTAACCTGGAAGGAATGTGTCTGATGTTTTTATGTAACTATTTTTGAAAAAGATGATTTTTAAAGTCATTCTGATTCCCAAAATTATTGAAATTTCAAGTCACTGAAAATTATATTTAAAAAGTTTACATATTTTAAATTCAAGTTAAATACCAAAACTGAAAGCTAGTATTATGTAGCTATTTTTAGAAATAAGGACAAGACACTAAGTCTTTAATAACCATAGATTATATAATAGCAATGTTAAGTTTTCTTTATTTTAATGACTATTTATTTAAATACATTGAACTTATTAATTTTTGTGAGAAACCAGTGTTTCTTCAGCATCCATTTTGAAAGAGAGAGACTACATTTCTTCATAATTTCCCTATAATTTAGATAGAAAGAGAGACATAGAGACATTACCACTTTCTTATCAGGTGGCACATGTTCCACAGCCTGGTTTGCATACTGGAAGAGATGGACCTCAAGATCAATGGTCTCAAGAATGCCTAGAGAACTTTCAGGTGAGGCTGGTGTGCTCAATGGAGTGTTATAGCTTCCCTCTTTTAGAATAAGATTTACGGTATCTCAAGGCAGTGGAGACTCAGGAGCTACACAATCCCATGATGATACCTAAGTGTCACAGACCTTTGTGCCCTGCTAAGCAAGGCAGAGGAAGTGGGCAGAAGCCTAAAACCAGCCAGAAGTCAAAACTGGTGAGATGTAGACTGTGGGATGCTTCATTTGTGTTCAGCATGGAGTGGGGTCCATGGAGCAGGCTTCAGGTTCTGACAAGGCAGGTCTACCATCACTGCCTGATGACTGGCACTGGAGCTCCAAGCATACAATGGTGATTCTTCTCCAAAATAAATGTAATCTCAGACAGTTATGGTGGAGGAATGGTGCAACCATTAGATAGCAAGCCATGCAAACTTTACTTATAAATAATGGGCAGTGAGGAGAATTTTGTGCGTAAATGTGTCTGATTAACGAGGGCTAGTGATGCCAGGAAAATTAATCTACATGCAGTGGTACAGTACCTCATTTACATGCAGTAGGATGGAATCTAATCACAAGAAGGAAAACATAGTATTTAATTATCCTATGGGTGGAAGAAGAACTTCTAGGTATGATTAAAGCTCATTTGCTAAAGGCTAGGATCTCCAGAGTATAAGGTGGAGTATATGCAGGAATCCCCAGGTGCTTGTTGAACTGGTTCGATCAGGAAAGGATTGGGCTTGTAATCTTCCATAAGGGCTATGTGATATTCTTTACAAGATCAGGGATTCCCCAGATCAGGCAAAGAGAGCACCCCACTGAGAAAGGGAGTCAGACATCATATACCTAACTCAGAAGCTATCCAGTAATGTTATACTTCAACCTTACAAGCAGGGTTCCAAACTTTCTAACAAAATCTGTATATTTACAAAAAGATTTGCCTCACGAAACCAAGTATAGTATTGATATTTCTGTACCCATAAGCACAACTACACTGTTGAATGAAATCTTTGTTGTGAATTCCAGGAAAAAAGTTATATGTACTTGAACTCACGTATTCATTGATGATTTTTTAATGAAAATCATGCCTTGGCAACAGTCACTTCTGATATTCACACCAAAATAATTGACAGGTGTAAAAGACAAAATTTGGGGGGCATCTCTGAAATACATTTAACAATGTATTGAGATATCTCTTTGGAATAAATAGTTCAATCAATTTATCACGTGACTAAGTTGTGCACGTTCATCCATTTTTTAAATCATATTTAAAACATCTGAGATCTACTATATTCAAATACTTATCTATATTTACTTCTTAACATAGGAATTTTTTTTCTAATTGATACATTTTAAGTGAGTTTTCACCTTACATTCTGATATACTGTCTAATCTGAAGAATCTGAAATATCGAAGAAGGAGGAACTAGCCAAGATTTAGACTAAAATGTCCTTAAATACCAACTACATAAGATTTTTTGTCAGTTACATCATTAGAATTATTTTTTAAAAATATGGAAAAATTAATGGAGTGACTACATACACACACACATACACACACATTAAATGTCTATATTACCAGTGAATAATGCTTTCATCTGTCTAAAGCATACAGCAATCACACGTTTTCACCTGAGGATGTTCTTATTCCATATGTGAGACTTTATACAGAAACATTAAATGATTGATGCAAAACAATGACATGTGCCAAGATGCTTTGTATTTTACAGTTTAATATCATTCATCATTATCTTATTTATTGCATGTCTTTTAACTGGTTGTCCCTATTCAGTTAAATGTTTCAAGAATTTTGTCTGAATTGAGAATGAATACATTTTGATCAAAAATTTCAGATAGTCTTCCTTCTAATCTTTGGTTTATGAACAAAAGACATATACTCAAGTATTCACCATGATGATTTAGATATAGGATTCTTAGAGGAAAATTTTATTACTTGCCCCATATGGTTTCAGTATTTAATGATTGAAATCAATTAAATAAAATTTACAACTAGATATAGTGTATCAACTAAGAGGCTGAGGAATTCCTTGAGTGAGGCTTTTCTGTGGACTTGTATGTGAAATATTGTTTCAATTGAAGATATGTGTGGTAAGTCCCAGCCCACTCTCAATACCATTGTCCATAGTCAGGTGGCCCCAAAATATAAAGGAAAAGGATGGGAACATACCATACAGGTCCTCTGAAAGACTCCACCAGAAGGGGATCAAAGCAGATGCTGAGACTCACAGGCAAAGTTTGAGGCAGGTTGCAGGGAGGTTTATGGAAGAGTTGGGAAATAGAAGGACCTGAAGGGGAAAGGAGCTCCACAAGGAGAACAACAGAGCCAACAAATCCCCCCAGGGGGATGGCTAGAGACTGATGCTCCAACTAAGAACCATGCATATTGAGGACCTAGACTCTCTGCTCAGATGTAGTAGATAGGCAGCACAGTCTCCTTGCAGACCCCTCTGACATGGTCTTTATTTCCTACTCATTGATCAATTCTGCCTGGCAGGGCACCCTTGCCAGGCCACAGAGGAGTAAGAATCTGGCAGCGCAGATGAGACTTGATAGGCTGGGGCCAGATGATGAGTGAGGACTATGAGATAGGGGAGGGAAAGAGCGATGGAGGATGGGATTGGCAGGAGACAATAGTGGGGGCTACAATTGGGATGTAAAGTGACGTAATTAAAAATAAATAAGTTTTTGAAAAAGAAGAAACCTGTATAGAAAGCCAGAAAACAAGCCATCGGGCAGCATTTCTCTATGGCTTCTGTTTCAAGCTCCAGCCTTGAGTTTCCATTCTGAGTTTTATAAATGATGGACATGACCTGGAAGTATAACCCAAATAAAGACTTTCCTCTCTGAGTTGTTTTTCATCATTGTCTCATCACAGCAATAGGAAAGTAGCTAAAAGTATTAATAATATATAACATTCAGTCTCTCTGTTCATTTTCTCTATTTTCTACTTATATTTCTATACATTTTCAAATAACTATCCACAACTGATGCATGCAAATAATTAGCATTTATTTTTTAAAAGTAGAGTTACCATCCTAAGCAGTAAGAAAAGTAAGACATCAGAAATTAATGGTCTGAATGAATGTTAAGTTTTAAGGAGAAAAGTAAGAGCAGAAAACTGAGACATATGGGATTGCTCCATGGCAATAGATTGGATATTGCTGTGGAAGACATATGTAACAAGTTTAAATGATAAAAATTCTATATATTCTAACATAACTTCACAGTTTCAGTGTAAGATAGTTTGCCATATGGAAAGTATTGTTAGTGAGTGCACAGACATTAAAGTAGAAGGTAAAGAAAATAAAAGGAAATTTTCACTCTGCAAGGACAGTTGATAAGTAGAGACATGGCTTGACAGATTATATATAAGAATATATATGTAGATATTTTGTCCATTAAATATATTTTTATGTGTTGGGAATTCTTTGGAATTGTTTTTAAAAGATCAAAACCACCATCCAGGCAGTGTTTGTCGTGTGCTCCGGCATTCATGGTTTCGGTCTCTAGATAGACCAGTCATGTATTGGACACTCAGGCAAGTTCTGCACCACCATTGCCCCAGAACATCTTGACGGCAGTACTGGTTGTAGGTTGAATGTTTTGTGGCTGGGTTGGTGTTCTAATTTTACCACTCAAATTCTTGCCTGGTTACAGATGATTACTGGTTCAGGCTCTGTATCCACCATTAAGAAAGAGGAAAAGGAAGGACTGTAGGAGCCAGAAGGGTCCAGGACACTTGGAAAACTCACTCACAGAACTAAGCAATTATCACAGGAGCTCACAGAGACCAATGATGATGCAATCTTGGAGACTGCAAAGGTCTGTTCTAGGTCCTCCTCATATATGTTTTTGGTTGTTTAGCTTGGTGATCCTATGGGACTACTAACAATGTGAGTGGAGTTGAGGTAGTCTCTAAGTCATTTGCTTGCTCCGGGTCCCCTTTTCCTCCTACTAGGTTACCTCAACCAGCATTGATATGAGGGTTCGTGTCTATTCTTATTATATCTTGTTATGCTATGTTCAGTTAATATATCTGGAAGGCCTGCTCTTTTCTGAAGGGAAACTGAGGAAGAATGTCTCTGGGGAAGATGAGAGGTTGGGGGACTTGGAGGAGTGAAGGGAAAGAAAACTGCAGTCTATCCAGACTATGAGAAAAGAATTTAAAAAGAGGAAGAAAAAAGATCTAAATCATGAGCCTCTGTGGTTGATTCTTTCTATTTTTTTTCTATTTGTTTACTTGTATCTTTGTCTGGTATCTTACTATGTCTTTTTGATGTCCCCTGGGTCATCTTCATGAGAATTTGAAATATTTTTGCCTCCATTGTACATCAAATTGTGGCTGCATCTAAATATATAGAAAAACAACACAAAGTATTACTGAGGTGGGATTCCAAGGTACCAGGACACAGTGTAAATCTTAGATTTAACAAATTACTTAGCAAGTAATCTTTCTTGTCATATAAGAAAAAAAAAAGAAAACAACCAATAAGAATTTGGAGAGCAGCCACAGCTTTGTCTGCTTTTCCAGAGGCCTGCCATCACCAGGGATACCAAGTAAGACCACCCTCAAGCCCTTGCCTGCCAACTCCTCAGAAAGCACACTAAACAGTAGTAAACTGTACCCTACACCTTGTGCCTTATTTCCTACCCCAAAACTTTGTCTGCATTCTTGGAAGCCTGCTAGCAGCAGAGACACCAGGTAAGGACTCCCTGACAAGTATTTGTTTGCCAACTCCCCTGAAAGCACACCTAAGAGTAATAAACTGTACTCCATACCCTGTGCCCCATTTCTTGCTCCAGAATTTTGCCATACTTCCTGTATTACTGCAGGCACCAGGAACACCTGGTAAGGCCCTCCCCAAAGCCCTTGCCTGCCAACTCCCCTGAAAGTACAACCAATAACCAGAAACTATACCCTGTTCCCTGTGCTCCTACTCCACAACACTGCTTGCTTTCACAGAAGCTAAACAGGCACCAGGGATCCCAAACTACACTCATAATAGGAGTCACAGGGGCAACTTTAGCACCCAAAATCCCAGAAGCCATGCAGACCACAAAAATGCCAGCAGAGACACCCTACTGAACCTGAAGATTCACTGGTCACCATAACCCCAGGCAACTCAAATGAGAAGACCAAGACATGTTGGAATTAAATGTTCCTTTTTCTACACCTACTCTGGCTCTCAATTAATAAGATAGAGACCTGTTACATTTATAATAAACTTCAAGCAACAGAACTGGGCAGATCTCAATGTGTTCTAACTCTACTATGCAACCTGGCCCACTTCTTAGTGATGTGTCCCATTACCTGTTCTTTAATCTTGCCCTGGCCACTCATGCTCCATCCTTGTCCTCATTATCTCCTCCATGGTGACCTCCTCTTCATTGCTTAATTACCTTCTATCTCTCTTTTTCTTCTATTTCTCCCTGGCAACAGAAGTCCGACCTACTCTCTTTTCTGCTCAGTCATAGGCTCTTCAGCTTCTTATTAATCAATCAGAGATAATTGGGGAGTAATTTCTAAACAACCTTGAGACAGTAGATTCTGCAATAGCATTGATAATACCAGAATCTGTTAGCATTCAGTTCACTGCCAATTCAGAAACTTACAACCAGATATACAGAGACCCACCTTAATACAATGTGAATAAAGAGCACTTCTACATCAGTCCCTTTACTCTAAGAAATGGCTTTTTATCTAACAATAATAAACAATATACAATAAGAACAATTATAAAAAACTAACAGGTAAGAATTTCATTCACATTGTCTAGTCTACTTGTATGTGACAACCTTGGAGAAAGTATTCCACTATTTATCTCCCTAGGTGAGTTCAAAGTTCTGAACCCAATTCACTTTTTATGACCATCCAAGCCTTTATATCCTTTAACTTTACAACTTGGAATTACCAACCTTAAAACACCAGTTTCTCACTTCCTTCAAACTTCATAAAACACCTTAGACCCTCTAGCCTTCATTTATCAACCTCAAAACATCTTCTTACAACTTATACTTTCATGGCCTCCAATATATATAACATGCATTTTCTATCCTTAAATCATCTCAGTAGAACCTAAAACATTTCTCAGATCCTTCACAGCTTAAGCTCATATGTGAGACTATACCATCTTCAACCTCATCAGAGACTTGAAAAGGATAAATATCACACAAGTAGACAGGAAGTACAGAACAAGCAGCTTCAAAAAGCATAGAAATAACAGAGACAACTGAATGCCTGGAAAGTCACTCACTATTTCTCTGCTACATTAGGCCATCATCTTTGGCCTTCTGTCTCAATATATAGCTGAATTTTCTGTGAAACAGGAATTATGAAAGACTGCCTAACTTGTTTTGGCAAAGCTTGACAATCGACTTCTTCTACCTCCTGTTTGTGCAAAACTTGAACAGCATGTTCAAATGGAGGTTCTTCAATGCACACCATCTTCTTTAAAGTAGAACGTGGGTGCTGCCAGCTGACATGTCTCACTGTCAAAAAAGACTTTTAATAATAAAACACCTTTAAATTCCATATTCTGTAGATCTCAGAGATTTTTTTAAATGACTATCTATCTACAGTATATCTGAATAGGCAAATGCTGCTCATTTCTTTCTATTATTATCTGTTCAACCTAGGAGACATATTTTTATAAGCAACTAAACTACTATCTAACATGCCCATGAGTTTAATTGATTGACTGCTAACTTACATTAGTTAATTATCCTAAAGAGTTTGCAATAGCAGCTTTCAAAAGGACTAGAACTTTGCATTATTAAATAAGTTTGATAAATATCTTATACAAAAGTTGGAACATATATACAGTATGTTGTAACAAAATGAACTTAAATTTGTATCAATATACAAAGATCCATACAAATTTAAAATATTTGAATTATTAATGCTCTTAAGTGTAAAAGTAGATTCAATAAATTATATTTTTTATCATATTATTCCTCAACCCCCTTTATCTTTTTGTCCCTTCTTCTCCCTTTCCCTCTTACATTAGATAGAAGAAAAAGAAGATAAGAGTGAAGAGAAAGAGATAAAGAAATTCTTGAATCTAACCTCCTTTACTTTGTCTCCTTCCTGATCGTGACAATTAACAACTCTCAGCTGAATTCTATTTTAATGAGAACAAACATTAAACACCCACTTAATGAACAAAATACACCCACCCCACATTTTTGGAATGGAGTGCCATTCCCTTTTGTATGTCCTAAGAAAACTGAGATAGAGGTCCTGTCCTGGAAGAGCTTGCTGTTTCTCTTACTTTTCATGCTCTGTGTGATAGGAATGTATAAGGCTTAGCTGAAGTCCTAGTGAAGCAGTATGTAAGGATTAACTGGGGTCAGAAACTTTGAACCTGTCCTGCAAGCAAGTTTTGATAAAACAATGGCTAAGGCTCTCTGTTAGGCTGACTCTAGAAGGATGATGGAATAAATGTTTCAGCATCTCAGCGTACTCAGCATCCTAGAGGGTGAATCCTGTCAGGGTCACTTTAACTTCAATTGTGTCTGGTTCTTTTGTTTAGTAAACATATAAATCTTTACAGGTAATATACATTTTGTATAAACACAAGTATAGTACTTGCACTGTGCACAATTTAGCTAAAGATGATTCATTGCTGTTTGATCGGGTGAAAGGTATCTGTCTTTCTTCATCAGCCAGTCTGGACTATATAACCAAGCTGTTATATAAATTTCCATCCAGACCATATGAAAAAAAGGCACAATAAGGCTGCAATACTCTGCAGACAAAAAGATTTATTGGTTATTCAGAGATATTTTCTCATGTCTGGGTCATTCTCAGAGCTGTTCCCATGTAGAGGAATAAATAATACATGTTACCTCTTTTGTTGGTATTCATTTCTTTCTTTTTGTCTTCGGTCAAGATCTTTAGGGAGGTCTCCCCAAGTCATATCTTGTTTTCATTAATTTGGATGGAATCTAATGTTTCTCTTCTCTTTTTGATATGAATACAAAGCCTCTTCCCCAACATAACACATTTCCTATCTTCCATTTTGAGTTAAAACATATAAAAACTAATTCAATTTTGCAGTCCTTTTCCTATTTTTTAAAAAAGGATGTATAAAACTACAATCAACATTGAACATATAGTTATTTATATGTTCACAATCAAAACAAAATTATACGGGGTCCAAATGCCCTCCTCTACTGCGTTTTCTATTTTTTTTAAACAGGAAAAATCCTTTCTGTTTTAATCTCTCTAATTCTCTCCTTTTTTTAACAGTCTTCTGTTAATATTTTAAAAGTAGTTTTTCTGCCTATTATTGTATATATCCTATTTTCTTTCTTTCTTTCTTTCTTTAGCATCTAAGCTTATTGTACCTGTTCCAAGGTTTAGGTATGGCTTCTGTATAGCTATGCTGTGACTAGCTTTTTCATTGCATGCAATCAGCAGTTCTGCCATTTGATCACAGAAACCACAGATTCTGTGCTTGGGGCCTATTCCTTGGGTGGTATGTATTCTGCCACCTGCCATCGTTGGTGTTTTTCTTCCTTTGTTCACTTTGTTTTTGTTTGTTTTATAATTAATTAATTTCTTTATTCATTTTATATCCCAACTGTAACCATTCCTGCCTTTCCTCCCAGTCCCAATCTTCCTCCCTCTTCCCTTGATCTCTCCTACCCTACCCCTCAGAAATGGGAAGCCTCACCAACCAACCCATGGACATCAAGTCACATCAGGACTGAGCACATCCTCTTCCTCTGTGGCCTGGCAAAGGGAGAAGTGATCCAAAAGCATGCAACAGAATCCTTGTCAGAGACAGGGCTCCACTACCATTACTAGGGGACCCAAATAAAGACCAAGCTACCCATCAGATACATATGTGTAGCAGGGCTAGGTCCAGCAGAAGGATATTCCTTCATTGGTTATTCCGTATCTACATGGCACCCTGGGCCCAGGTTAGTTGGCTTGGTTGGTCTACTTCTGGATTTTCTGTCTCTCCCGGGTCCTTCTATCCTGTTCCCCAATCTTCCACAAGGTTTCTTGTGCTCTGCACAGTGTTTGGTTGTGACTTTCATGATCTGTTTTTACCATTGCTGGGTAGAGCCTCTCAGAAGACAACTATGCTAGGCTCACGTCTGGACAATAACAAAATGTCTTTAATAGTGCCAAGGGTTGGCACTCTCCTTTAGTGTGGGTCTCAGGTTTGACCAGACATTGGTTAGATATCCCCTCAATCTTTGCTCTGTCTTTATCCCTGTGTATCTTATAGGCATGGAAAATTATGAGGCTGTTGGTAAGCAACTAGCAGGTGACATGGTTCCATGTCTAGTGGGTCAGTCCAGATGCTGCTTGCTTACACATGAGAACAAAGGGACCTTAAGATCAAAGGTCCCATTTCTCACTTAGGGTAGGTTTAGAGGACTCAGGGTGAGTTGCAAGGTCTAGGCACAAGCCTAGCTTCCCTGTCTTACAGGGGAGGTGGAAATGAGTTTCCACTGGTGTTATTGATTAACTATTTTAGAATAAAATTTCTAGTACTGGATGGCAGTGGAGACTTGGGAGCTTGCCAAGCCCATGAAATTACCAAAAGCCCTTTGTCTAGCTATGACACTAAGCAAGGCAAAGGAAGTAAGTGAATGCATGAAACCAGCTAGGAGTCAGGCCCAGTGAATGACATGAAAGGCCTGGTCAGGTACTTCACAGGCAGTTAGCATGGTGCTAGCGATGATAGAGTTGGTGTCCCAACTGTCATGGCAGTTCCACCAATGCTGCTTGACTACTTGGTATCCAGCACAGGTTCTACCACACAATGAATGGAGTCTCAGATGGTCACGGTGGAGTAATGGCAACCATTCAAATGCATGAGCTCATTAGCCAGTCTTTTTTTTTTTACTATAACTTTATTTTTATTTTATTAATTTATTCTTGTTACATCTCAATGGTTATCCCATCCCTTGTATTCTCCCATTCTTCCCTCCCTCCCTGTTTCCCCTTATTCCCCTCCCCTATGACTGTTCCTGAGAAGGATTACCTCCCCCTGTATATTCTCATAGGGTACCAAGTCTCTTCTCGGTGACCTGCTGTCCTTCCTCTGAGTGCCACTAGGTCTCCCCCTCCAGGGGACATGGTCAAATGTGAGACACCAGAGTACATGATAAAGTCATATCCCACTCTCCATTCAAGTGTGGAGACTGTTCTGACCATTGGCTAGATCTGGGTAGGGGTTTAAAGTTTACCGCCTGTATTGTCCTTGGCTGGTGCCTTAGTTTGAGCGGGACCCCTTGGCCCAAATCTGCCTATCATAATGTTCTACTTGTAGGTTTCTAGGAGCCACTTAAGCCTTCTACATTGCTATTCCATCTTACACCCATCAGAATGGCTAAGATCAATAACTCAACTGACACCACATACTGGAATGCAAACTAGTACAACCACTTGGAAATCTATCTGGCGCTTTCTCAGAAAACTGGGAATAGGGCTTCCTCAAGACCCAGTTATTCCATTCCTTGGAATATACCCAGCAGACGCTCCAGCACACCACAAGAAAATTTGCTAAACCATGTTCATAGCAGCCTTATTCATAATAGCCAGATCATGGAAACAGCCTAAACGTCCCTCAGTAGAAGAATGGATAAAGAAACTGTGGTACATATACACTATGGAATACTACTCAGCTATTAAAAACAAGGAATTCCCTAAATTTGTGGAGAAATGGATTGAGCTAGAAATGATCATAATGAGTGAGTTAACCCGGAAGCACAAAAACTCACTTATATCTGCATACTAGCCCAAGGGGCATGTCCCACAAAAGCCTTCCCTTACCAGGAAACTGGGACAGAGGGGAGGACATCCTATTGAGACTCTAGATTAGAGAAGCATGGGAGAATAGCAAAGTAGAGGATCCAGAGGGTCCTAGAAACCTACAAGTAGAACATTATGATAGGCAGATTTGGGCGAAGGGGTCCCGCTCAAACTAAGGCACTAGCCAAGGACAATACAGGCAGTAAACTTTAAACCCCTACCCAGATCTAGCCAATGGTCAGAACAGTCTCCACACTTGAGTGGAGAGTGGGATATGACTTTCTCACATACTCTGGTGCCTCATATTTGACCATGTCCCCTGGAGGGGGAGACCTGGTAGCACTCAGAGGAAGGACAGCAGGTTACTAAGAAGAGACTTGATACCCTATGAGCATATACAGGGGGAGGTAATCCCCCTCAGGAATAGTCATAGGGAAGGGGAATAAGGGGAAAATGGGAGGGAGGGAAGAATGGGAGGATACAAGGGATGGGATAACCATTGAGATGTAACAAGAATAAATTAATAAAAAATATAAAAAAATAGAATAACGTGTTGCTTTATGAAGCTGCTGAATGAACACATCTTACACATTTTATCACTTTGGAATCTATTGATGAATTTGTATGACATTTTAGTCCACATGCTTTAAATGATGGTTGGTTACTATTAGTTTAAAAGGCACTGGATAAAAACAAACCTTCATACCTTTGTCACTTTGCAAAACCAACCAACCAACCTACCAACCAACCCAGCCAACTTCAGCTCTTCAGATCCCAACCTATACTGATGACTGATCATGTAGAGGTGTTGAACATAAAAGTCTTAGGGAAAATAGGACAATAAAAATGTACTTGCCAGCTCCCTAATTGAAAAGTGCAGAATGTTTCAGTGCCTTTTAGATATGGGGGTTGTGGCACTGGACACAATGAAAACCACAGCAAATTCACCTTAGAAAACAATGGAAAAAAGAACAGTGGCAGTGGGGAGAGGTAGAAGTCTATACAGTA
The DNA here is from genome assembly GCA_907169655.1 of Acomys percivali. Classification (NCBI taxonomy): domain Eukaryota; kingdom Metazoa; phylum Chordata; class Mammalia; order Rodentia; family Muridae; genus Acomys; species Acomys percivali. The sequence continues at coordinate 70,547,324 of OU015760.1, read as the reverse complement.
CTGCTTTGTCACTTGTATAACTGGGATTCGCAGTTAGTGTGGATATTGTATTTTACTTGATGTCTTATTTATCTTGTGTTAAATAACCCATTAAATCAAATTGATTTGTTATTGAGAAGCAAAAAAAAAAAAAAAAAAAAAAAGAAAAGAAAAGAAAAGAAAAGGCCATGCCCATGATTTTCTCTGAAAGCTATGTGGACGCTCTTTAGAGGATCTGGTGGTCCCAGATCAGGGGAAGCTGAGACGGGAAGTCCATCATAATAGACTGAGCTCAGTTGGCTATCCGTATATACCAGATTTCAACTTCTCCAGCAGTGCCTCACATGGAGCAAAGTTTTTATGGGTGGGCTGGTATTCCCCTTCCTCCACTAGGAATCCTGCCTGGTTAGAGTGTGGCCTCTTCAGTCTCCATGACCCCCAGTGTTAGGGATCTCAGCTACAGTCACCCTCATATCCTCCAGGAGCCTACTTTGTCAGATTTTCAGCTTGTCTCACAGATGCCCCTGCCTACAGTATCTCTTCTCTCGGCAAGCCCTCTGTCCTCCTGCCCCATGCCTACTCTCCCACATCTGATCTCCACACTCATTTCACTTAGTCTTCCCTCTACTATCTGGTTCCTCCTCTTCTGTGGTCTATTCTAGTTCCACTTTCTGGTGTGACTGGTTTCACTCAGGTTGCATGTAAGGTTATCTTTTTTGTTTCAGCTGTGTCAGGGTGTCCAGGGCATGCTGTAGTAGGCTAGCTGGGTTCTGTTGATTTCATATTGCCCTGGCTCTAGTTGACTCTGTTCTTATGCTGGAGTTTAGCCATCTGCTTGTCCCTGGTGTTGGCTGGGTGTTCATGATGCTGACAGGACTCCCTGAGGAGCAGGTAGAGCCTTGGGCTTGATAGTGGACTTCAGGGAATATCTGACTGCTCACCACTGCTGTCTGGTGTTCCTGGGGAACTGCAGGCCTGAATGTTCCTCTCCTGTCTGTGTACTAGGTGGGCAGAAGAAAGGCTGGGAGGGCTCTAACCTGGATGATCCTGGGGTTCCGAAGACCTTGATGATCCTGGGAATGGCAGGCATCCTCCAGAGGGGAGGTGATGGAGCTCTGTGGGCTGTGTCCTCTGTCAGGCAAGAAAAAGATGGGAGGGCTCTTACCTGCCTCTTCCTGGAGATGACAGGCCGACTCCAGAGGGAAGGTTACAGAGTTCTTTTGGCTATGTCCTGTAACAGGCAGGAAAAAGGCTGGTCAGGCTCTAACCTGTATCTTCCTGGGTTTAGCAGGCCTCATCCAGAGGGAAGGTTACTGGGAGCTTTGCTCTCTGTGTCACCCCTGCTTGGGCAGGGAGAGGAAAGTCTGAGTGGCTCTACTGTGACTGTGCCTGGTGAACAACCGATCTGGTTGTTCCTGGGGCTGGCAGGTTTACTCCAGAGGGGAGGTTATAGAGCTCTGCTGGCTGTGTCCCCAGGCAGGCAGGAAAAAGCCTAGGCAGGCTGTAATCTCACTCTTCCTAGGGCTGGCAGGCTTCCTCCGGAGAGAAGATTACGCACATTCAAAACAATTATATTCATTTCTCTTTTACTGCTTTCAAACTTTTAAAAAATTTGTTTTTGTACCTAAATTTCTCTAAACTCTGTCCCTTGGAACTGCCTGCCTCAGTGTACATTTCCATTCTTGTCTTCTTAGTCATTCGGTGGCTCTGGGAAGGTGCTGGGCCCAGGCAGTGGTAGGGGCTCCTTAGGCCAACATGTGCCAATGGCATTGTACTCCAGACCACAGCTCAGTTTCTTCTCCTGGTTTGCCATCTGCCTCACCATTTCCTCCACTATTTTGTGGTCTGACTTCCCTCTGCATCTCTGCTTCTACTGCCTGGTGTCCTGGACAACCTTCCTCTGGCTCCCACTGCAGCAGCCTGTGAGCTCTGTTGGTGCCAAGCCTCTCTCAGCTGCACTTCTCAGAGTAGATTGGTTCAGGAACGTAGTCAATACTGGGCTGACCTGCCATGCCAAGCTTGGGAGAACTTGTAGTAGCTTTTCCTTGAGTCTCTCTCTGCCCAACTCCGATTTAAAAGTACAAGCCTGGGCCACAGTGCCAGCTGCCATGTTATGTGTAGGCTGAATTATGCTTCAGCTACAAGCATCATGTGGTTGCTAAGAAACCACTTTTCCCCACTGCCCAAACTGAGGCTTCTGTGCCTGGCTTTTTGAAACTTTCTCGGGCCCTGTGCAATCTGACTTCTAGTTGGTTTTCGTCTCTCTTTCATCCCGCAGGAAGCTCCCATTCACTTGCTCAATCACCAGCTCTCTGAGCCCCTTTGTTCTCTCATTTCCTCCACTAATTGCTTTCCAAGCACTTCTACCTCTACTCACAGCTGTTTCACTTGCACAGCCAACTTTGCTACCCTTTCAAAAAACAAAAGAATAGAGTAACTCTTTTGGTTTTCCCATTTCATCCAATTTTTGTTTTTCAGATTTATTCATTTATCTTCTCAGCCATTCTTTCACCCTCCCTTGAGATGAAATATAGGAAGAAAAAACAAAGAATCACCTCTTGGAAAAAAGTGCGAGAAATCCTAGCAGCAGCAACCATGATAAAATTTTTGCTGATATCTTGAAACAAAATGTTCATCCCTTCATCTTCTACCATTTTCTTTACATTATTAGGAATCAGATTTCCCATTCTTTCTAGTTCCTCATCTGGGCTCCACCTGTTTTTGTTTTGTTTATTTGTTTGCTTGTTTTTAATTTTATCACTTAAATTCCAATTGTGGCACCCTCCCTAGTAGCCTCTAGGTCCCACCCTCTCTCCTTCCTTCCTCTTGCCTTCTCCTAGTCCTCAGAAAGGAGGAGCGCTCCTCCCCTGTCATCTCACCACACCCTATCAAGTCTCATCTGGACTGCCTGCATTTTCTTCCTCTGAGGGCTGGAAAGGCCACCCAGCCAGGAGGAAGTAATCAAAGTGTAAGGGCCTGAGTCCATGTCGGCAATAGTCCCTACTCCTCATATTATGTGAACCACCAGGAGACTGTGCTGCCTATTGACTACATCTGAGCAGGAGGCCTATCTAGGTCCTCACCAAGCATGGTCCTTGGTTGGTGTACCATTCTCTGCAGCACCCCCTCCTTTGCCCAGATTAGTTGGATCTGTGTCCTTCTATCCCCTACCTCTTCTATAAGACTGACTACATGCACCACTTGTAACCATACTTTTGCCTACTTTTCTGAGTTATTTTATCTACCACCCTTCTCCAACCTTGTCCTTTCTAAGCCCCTAACACTAGGTAGGAGAGAAAGAAGGTGAAAAGAAACATGGGGTGTCAATTTTGTTAGACTACTTTCTTCTGATGAGGGGTTCAAGTTCCATGTTATGTATTCACTTATGAGTGGATATTAGCCTTGAGGTAGACAATAGCCATGCTATATTCTACAGACCTGAAGAAGCTAAGTAACAAGGTCCACCTAAGGGGGGAAAGGTTGAATCTTACTGAGAAGGAGGAATAGAATAGACATGAATATGTGTGTATGGAGGGAGGATACTGGGTAGGGGAAGGGATGGGGAAGAGAATAGGTGAGGATCAAGAGAGTGGAGGATGGAGGGAGAGAATACTGGGAAAATAAATGGAACCTGTCAGCGTAGCATCTCAAGGACAAGCTAGAAAACTACAATTGAAGCTCTCAGGACTCTATGAGGGTGACCCTAGCTAATATTCCTAGCAAAGGATATATGGAACCTGAACTGGCTATCTCCTGTAATGCATCAATCCTTTCAATAGGGAGATTAGGATACCAAACCAGCCAGAAAACCTTAGACCCACAAATTTTGCAGGGGTAAAGATGGATCAGAAATTGAGGGAATGGCCAGCCAGTGACTGACCAAGCTTGAGACCCATGCCATGAGAGGAAGTCCACCCCTTACACTGTTAATCATATCCAGCTATACTTGCAGACAGGGGCCTACCTAGCATAGCTGTGATCTGAGAAGCTTCAGCCAGCTATCAGCTATTAACTGAAACAAATATAGAGACCCACAGACAAACATTAAGTGGAGCCTGGAAAATCCAGTGGAAGAGGGGGAGGAAGATTTGAAGGAGTTGAGAGGTCAAGGACACTAAGAAGAAAACCTATACAATCATCTAACCTGAGCTACAGTGGCCCACAGAGACTGAACCACCAACCGGAGAGCATGCCTGGGACTAATCTACACCCTCTTCATATATGTAACAGTTGTGAAGCCTGATCTTTGTGTTGGACCCACTAAGAGCAGAAGAGACTATCTCTTATGTTGTTGCCTGCCTTTAAATCCCTTTCCCATCCAGGTAGATCTGTCTAGCTTCAGTAAGAGAAGATGTGCCTAATCCTTCTGCAATTTGAAATGTCAAGGCAGGTTGATATCTATGGAAGGCTTCTCTTTTCTAAGGAGAAAGGAAGTGGAGGAGAGGTGGAGGGTAGAAGATAGGAGAGAGAAGATGCTGTGATTGACATATAAATTTAATTACTTAAATTAAAAATTATTTTGGAGCAGAAATAGCAAGTTAAAATCGATAAAATTCGTAAAATTTACATTGTAAATTTGTAAAATTCAGTCTACTATGCTGAGGTAATGGGGAGTATAAGCCTCACTAAGTTTGTATTTTTCAAAGAGAAAATAAAATGCAGTTATCTGAAGAGATATAAAACCAACACATTTCATGAAAAATACACCCTCTATGTGCCAAGATTTTTTATTATTACTATCTAATGATAGGAATACCAGAGAATGCCTCTGACTTCTCAAAATTCTGGAATAGGTGGGGTGGATATGAATTCTTTCCTGGTCGTCAGCACTCATGTCGATAAATTAGCTAAAGTGATAAGAGGGCTACAGTGATTCTTAAAAATTATAGGAAAGTGGGAAACAGAAGCCAGGTATTGATTGTCCTATGTGATATCAGACAGCAAAGGGATGTGACCAGTATTAAAATTAATTTCATCCTAGAAACCAGGACAAATCATGATCAAGTACATACTCTCCATACAAAGAGTTGTATGACATTAGCCTAATCACTTGTAGATTGAATATATTCTAGAAATAGTGGAGAGAAGCATATCATCAAGTTGGTCATACTTAAATAGAAATGACTGAGAAAATAGTAAAGATGACTGACAATGTCATTTGGTTATATTTTTTCTGTTTCATGTAAAATGGATGTTCGTATAAGAACTAATTTAAGTATAATTAAAATGTATTTTGTAATGACACTTCAAAACTCACAGTAATTCACACATCACAATTTGGTAATATTTAAGCATGTTATTAGTATAACATGTTAGATTTTATTTTTACAAGGAAAAACATTGTTACAAAGTAGATAAAAGATTTGAGGTTACTAGCCGAGAAAATGATAACATCACTTTTTAACACTCTATGTAAATTTTGCTCAGCATTACACATATACTACAGTTTTACTAAGCACAGAGACTAGAAGAATTTCTTGTGAAAATGAAGTTAGCCATGACAGTAGCCTACATTCATAACTTTAGATGACAGAGCTTGTTGTACCTTTACAATCATCTTTTTATTACAAATGAAAAACACTGAGATCTACAGAAATAAAATCATCAGCAGTTTTCTTTTTTCAATTGAAAATAGATTTGTCTCTCGTGCAAAACATTCGAAATACAATTTTCACTACCTTCACTCTTCGTAGCTCTCCCCAACTCCCCTCTACCCCAAATACACTCCCCTTCCATTTACTCTTCATAAAAGAGCAGGCCTCCAAGAGAAGACAGAAAAACAGGACAAAATAAGGTATAATATGATAAGCCAAAAGTAGACAAAGAAACCCAACAAGAGGAAAAGAGTCCCAAGAGCAGGCAAAGGAGTCAGATACATACCCACTCCCACTGTAAGGAGTTTGGGTTTGTCATTTAGTAAGGAGTGTGTATTTATAGCTATTCATAGTGATGTAGGTTATCTGAATTGTGGGAAATGTGTCATTTATATTATATATATATATATATATATATGTTAAAAAACAAGCCTATGAAATATCTAAATATTAACTTCTATAATTCTTACTAATTTGGGGGATGTCATTTGGAAACAGAATATCCAAAAAGAATTCCATTGTTAGAAATTTGGTCCCCATTGTGACTACAATAAAAGATGGTTAAACCTTTAAAAGGTGAGTTTTCTCCTCTGTACCAGTTTCCTGGTAAGGGAAGGCTTTCATGGGACATGCCCATTGGGCTAGTATGCAGATATAAGTGAGTATATACAATTTGAGTCTTTCTGCTTCTGGGTTAACTCACTCATTATGATCATCTCTAGCTCAATCCATTTGTCTACAAATTTCGGGAATTCCTTGTTTTTAATAGCTGAGTAGTATTCCATAGTGTATATGTACCACAGTTTCTTTATCCATTCTTCTACTGAGGGACATTTAGGCTGTTTCCATGATCTGGCTATTATGAATAAGGCTGCTATGAACATGGTTGAGCAAATTTTCTTGCTGTGTGCCGGTGCATCTTCTGGATATATTCCAAGGAGTGGAATAGCTGGGTCTTGAGGAAGCCTTATTCCCAGTTTTCTGAGATAGCACCAGATAGATTTCCAAAGTGGTTGTATTAGTTTGCGTTCCCACCAGCAATGAAGGAGTGTTCCTCTCTCCCCACATCCTCTCCAGCATGTGGTGTCGCTTGAGTTTTTGATCTTAGCCATTCTGATGGGTGTAAGATGGAATCTCAGAGTTGTTTTGATTTGCATTTCCCTGATGACTAAGGAGGTTGAGCATTTCTTTAAGTGTTTCTCAGCCATTTGATATTCTTCTGTTGAGAATTCTCTGTTTAGTTCCAAGCCCCATTTCTCAATTGGGTTATTTGGTTTGGTAGTGTTTAATTTCTTGAGTTCTTTATATATTTTGGATATTAGACCTTTGTCAGATGTAGGGTTGGTGAAGATCTTTTCCCAGTTTGTAGGCTGTCGCTTTGTTCTCTTGACCGTGTCTCTAGCCTTACAGAAGCTTCTCAGCCTCATGAGGTCCCATTTATTAATTGTTGACATTAAGGCCTGGGCTGTTGGTGTTCTGTTCAGGAAGTTGTCTCCTGTGCCAATATGTTCCAGGCTCTTCCCCACTTTTTCTTCTAACTGACTTAGTGTCTCTGGTTTTATGTTGAGGTCTTTAATCCACTTGGATTTGAGTTTTGTGCAAGGTGACAAATATGGGTCCAGTTGCATTTTTTTACACATAGACATCCAGTTAGACCAGCACCATTTGTTGAAGATGCTATCCTTTTTCCATTGAATGGAATTGGCTTCTTTGTCAAAAATCAAGTGACCATATGTGTGTGGATTCATATCTATTAGACATAGTGATGCATGCCTATAATACTACAGTCCAAGAACTCAGAGGGCTGAGGGAGAAAGATGGTACATTTGAGGGTGCCTGAGCTGAGTATCTAGATTCAAGTATCAAACAAATAATAAAATAATACATAAAATGCAGATTTTAGCAAGATATAATAGGCCATGAATGTCACTGGTCTAAGAAGGAATTAATATAACTTTCTGAAATTCTCATTATGATGGTTGTAAATATATAAGCCCTCTCCCTTTTTTTCTTTTCATTATGTACAATCTTTGGTTTTCAGTGAGCTATCATCTGCCCTAGAGCTAACACCAGATGTAGCAAACAATGTTTGTAATTCCACTTTCCAAATCTGTGACCTGATTTTTTTCTTTAGAAATTTCCCAGTCTTAGGTATTTTGCTAAGGCTGTGTAAAACAGTCCAACACAAGAATATTATAATAAGTACATAAATATCAATGTATAATATTTTTGAAATCTTAGTTCCCATAGAAGTGGGAAATATGTTTATTAATTCTATGAATGAACTCCTAAGATGACATTTCACCATATGCTATAACAAAAGAAAGTCACTTTTTAAAAATCTGAGTTTAATGGTGCAAGGTGAAAATAAAATTCTTTAACATATGGGAATTGGCTACTTAAATACTGCAGCATGGCTTTGACTACTCTTCATTAGCTTAGCTAATGTGAAATCCACAAACACTATTAGTGCTCATAAAATTACCAAGACCTTCTTGTAACTGACTACAGAATTGGCCTCTATGACCTTCATCAGTCTTGTAGTCTATTTCACATTGATCATAGATAGAGTAATATTTTTTTATTATACTCAAATTTGTCAGCCATTAATTTCAAATGACACTTTGATTTTCATGTTACTGCATAGAACTGTAAGAAAAGCCTGGTAAGATTTTATTGGTGCTCTTTGTGTCAATCAAATCTCTTATAAGGCTTTGTTAGCCACATTTCTGTTTTCTGGGCAAAAATATTTCCTAGAATAAAAAATGTCACAACTGAGCTGTTTCACATGCACTTAGGTTAGATAGTTGTTTATTTTTTTCTTCATCTGTTATGTTTCTAAACAAAATCGTCACTTTTATGATCAGTAATATTTGTATTTATGAGCAAATACCAAAATAAGCTATGAATAAAATGTTCTTTATAGACAATTTATTTTCTTCCAGTTGTTGCCAGATATTTCACCTACATTGTTCTTTGGTAGGAGAGCCTTGCTGAGTGCTACTCCTGATTGTCCCTAGGCTTGGCCTTGCCAAATGGGAACATAATCCACACTTTCTGGTGTTAGTAGTGGTTCTCAGCATCCTATCATCACCTTTTCATTTTGATGATATTGCTAGTCTACTACAGTTAAAAATGGGCAATTTCAGAGATTACTTGGTGTGCAACTTTTTCTCCTTTAGGGTCCTTATCTAACACATTGTCAAACATCTTTGTATCATGCAGCTTGTGTTACCTGATTTTAAACCTATCTTGAAACTTGCTTTAAGCCTCATTATTTTCAACGTATTAGTTTGCCCTATAGTGCATCCAAGCTCACACTTTTAGTAATATTTCATCTAGAAATATTTCCCTCAATTTAAATGAGAAATTAGTTTGTCCAGCTTTGTCTGATGTTTCATTTTTAAGTTCAGAGAGAATTTTTATTTTTATTTCATATTAATTATTTTGTAGCCTGTGTCAATTTCAAGCACTTTACTCTGACCCTGAACTGTTTTTTAAAAATATCTTATTGAAATAACAGAAAATGCAAAACAAAAGAATAGCTCCTCTTCTCCCTGAGAATTTCCTTAATTCCAAGATTCTTAGAGGCACTGAATCAATACTTCATCAATGTGGGGGAGAAATTGGGTAGGATATGGATTGTATATCATTGTCTCAATAATAGTAGAGGTCAAAATAGATACCGATCACACATGTTAAATATAACAGCCAAAGGTATATGTCTTTGTTACCAAATTTGATTTATGAGGGTATAAGGTCAAAGAGCTAAGGAATCTCTTTAATGCTTCTAGTGTTAATAGTAAATAAGAATACTGTGTTTATGGGAGACAGAAAAATGGTGGATGAGTACTTGATTGGCTATTCCAAATACAAATGTACAGGTAGATTTCAAGATTATTTTTACTCTGCCTTTCACTAACCATTCTTAATCCCACCCCCTCTCAACATAGCACAAAACTATTCTTATAAAAATCATAATCTCCTTAAAGTTTAAGCCAAGAACCATTTATCCATTATGAACTAACTTCTTGAAGAATTACTAAATTTCAACTCAAAAACTCCACACCCACCTAAAATCTTTCTATCTCTATGCTATTTTCGATAATACTTAGTTGTTTCAAATCATTAAGAATTTCTAGATTGTTGCACACCTTAACATTAGGTTCCAGCATGCTTTTAAGATATAAGAATAGGCTCATTACTCATCATTAACCACTTCCTGTGTATTATGTTCTCATATAGATTTCAATGTTTCTCTTAATGTTTATCATAATAAAATAAAATTTTGAGTGGACATTTGTTTTTACAGTTGTAATTGGTCTTTTGTTTGTGTTGAATCAATGCAAGAGCCCAGAAATTATATCTTAAATTAGGTTTACTAGTACGTAGGAAATTGTTCATTATCTATGAACAGATCTCTATTTTATGTGGCTCATCAGAGTCATTCTATCTCTTGTATCCTTGGGTACATGTAGACTGAGATCATTCTTGTTCAACAAAATAACTACTCCAGCAAACATACTAAACTCAAAATATGATCAATTCAGAATTATTGACGGTTGTCTTCAGTAAGATTCTGGTGTTAATGTTTGGCATATGACCTCAGATTTTATTTTTACTATTTTTTGTTATATAAATATATATTAAAATTAGATCCTTTTTCTAATCCTCAAAGAATTAGAGAAGTAGATTACGACAAATTATAGTGAAGAAGAGAACTCTTACAAGAAGATACAATATTTACATAAACTTGTAGAAAAGGCAGTACTTCTAAACTACTCTACCATTATTTGCAAGTAGACAATTGTATTGGGTAATTTAGTTATTGAAGTTAATATATTCTTGTGACTGACATCACTGTGACTTTAGTTCATCTGCAAACATCACTGACTGCTAATATTGTCTTTGCTGTCATGCAAATCTATAATAACATAACTGAAAATTACATCTCAAAATATTGATTTTTATATTATAAAAGATTGCCAAGAAGTATGCAAATTCAATAACATAATCTTCAGACATCTCATGAGGATTGTGGCAAAGCCTATTTTAAGAGAACTACATGCTGTATAAATGTTGGGTTATTGCATATAGTCTAACATAAGTCTCCAAGATGGATTATTTTCCTAGGTAAGTTTACAGTAAAATCTGTCACATTTTTTGAGAATGTACTTAAAGTAAATTTTTACCTCAATTCATGATTCTTGGATATTTTATGTAGTGTATATAATTTTATTTTTGTTAATATATATGTTTTTGCATATTCTATGCAATTTTATATATAATATTTTGAACTCCAAACAGAGAGTATTAACCTTTGTTTAAATTGTGTGTTATTTAACTACTGTATAGTCATGATTATTCTTTTGCAAGTTTCTTTGCTATTCTGTTCCATCCTTAGTGTCAATCTTTCTGCCCATCTTTATGGACCAGTAAGTTGTTTATCTTATTCTTTTTGTCATTTTGTTTTATAAGCAACTGTGAACCATGGTTAAGAATATTAACAATGTGTTTTTCAGCATAGTATTTTAAGGACTAGACATGAAATTGGAGAAAAAGCTAAACTTTATCTGTTTCTTACAAAGTTGATTAAACTTACTTCATTTAATAAAAGACTTGAATGAATTTGAGTTTATGTCAAGAAATATAACAAATATTCGTTAATAATTGCAGCAATGCTATTGCTAAAACAAAAATTTGAGAATGAATATAGAATTCACTTAAATAAATTTATATCTCAAATCATTAATTCTGTCATAATAATCCTTTATTGAATAAATTTAATCAAAGATGATGAAAGATAACAAAATAAATATTACTTTCAGTAATTTGATATGTATTGAATGTAATAAAAATTCAAAACTATTAAACAACTCCCTCTTTCCCTCCCTCCTTCGTTTCTTTCTTTCTTCTTTCTTTCTTTCTTTCTTTCTTTCTTTCTTTCTTTCTTTCTTTCTTTCTTTCTTTCTTTCTT
>OU015760.1:70487963-70535764 GCA_907169655.1 Acomys percivali | reverse complement strand
CTTTCTTTCTTTCTTTCTTTCTTTCTTTCTTTCTTTCTTTCTTTCTTCACTTTATAGTCTGATCCCTGGCCCCTCTCTCCTCTCCTTCCAGTTCCAACCTCAAACACCTCACACCCCCATTGCCACCTCTCTGTCTTCTCAGAGAAAGAGAGGACCCTAATGGGCACCAACCTACCCTGGCGCCTCAAGTCACAGTAGGACTAAAGGCATCCTCTCTAGGGGAAAGAGATCCAAAGGCAAGACACAGAGTTAGAATCAGCCCCTATTCCCATTGTTAGGAGACCCAAATGTTGAACAAACTGCACTTCTGATACATATGTGTAGGGGGTTTAGGTACAGCCTCTATTGGCTCTTTGGTTAGTGGTTTAGTCTCTGTGTGACACATGGGCCCAGGTTAGTTTACTCTGTATGTCTTCTTGCCCCCCTCATCTATCTCTATGGTTCCTGCTCCCCAAGCTTGGGCTACTGTTTGGCTGTGGATCTCTACATCTATTTCTATTGGCTGCTGGATGAAGCATCTCAGAAGACAGTAATGCTAGGGTCCCATCTGCACACATAGCAGAGTATCATGAATAGTAAAGGAAGTTCATTCTATGCCATCTAGTGGTTCTCAAATTTGGCCAATCATTTATTTGCCATTCCTTCAATCTTTGCTGATTCTTAATCCCAACACTTCTTGCTGAAAAGATAAATTTTGCATGAAAGGTTTTATTGGTAGGTTTCCCCCCTCCTTCCATGGGAAGAATCCTCTAGTCACAGGATGTGGAGACTTCAGGCTCCATATACTCTGGTGCTAAGATTCTTACCAAGTGTCACCCCCATAGCCACACAGAAGCCTCCCCTGTCTGAGAGATGCACCCCCCACTGATTTCTATTCTCTCTCCCAGTCCTTCCCACTCTCTCTTCATACGTGATACCCACCACTGTTACCCTTCCTACTCCCTTTCTGTAAGCTTATTGTATGCTTATAGGCATCAGTTTTTTTAGATAGGGGAAGTTTTCTTTTATGGTTTTGTTGAAAACGATCTTGGGTTCTTGGAGCTGGGATTCTTCTTCTTTGATTTCTATTATTCCTAGGTTTGGTCATTTCGTAATGTCCCTAATTTCTTGGTTATTTTGTGACAGGAACTTTTTAGATTTAACATTTTCTTTGACTGATACATCAATTTCTTCAATCACATATTCTACACCTAAGATACTTTCTTCATTCTGTTGGTAGTGCTTGTGTCTGTATTTACAAATTTTCTTCCCTAGGTTTTCCATCTCTAGGGTTGTCTCAGATGTGTTTTCCTTATTGCCTCTATTCCCATTTTTACGTCTTGCACAGTTTTATTCATTTCCTTGTCCCTCTATTTCTTTAAGTGATTTACTCAATTCTTTCACATCTTTGATTATATTTGTCCTGTATTTCTTTGAAGGATTTATTTTCCTCCTTTAAGGCCTTTATCATTTTATAACCTCATATATAAAATGTTTTTATTGTGCTCCAGGTGTAAACTTATCTCCAGTGCTTGCTGTGATAGGATAGTGGGTTTCTCGTCATGTCATATGGCCATGGGTTTTGTTGTTCATGTTCTCATGCTGTCCTCCAGCTATCAAGTTGTATCTGGTGTTAGCAGACCTAGTGGTCCTTGATTGTTAGAAAGTTTAGGAGTAAGTGGAGAGGGCTCTAAGCTGAATGTTGTTCAGGACCACCACAGGCCTTCTCAAGATGGTGGATTATGGCTATCTGAACACCAGTACAGGTCACCTCTGTTGGCTGTGTCTCAGCTGTGTAGGCCAAGATGGTTATATGTTGAATGTTTCTTGGGCCAACACAGGCCTCCTCTGGATAGATGGCAAAGGTGGTTGGGTTCTGCATACAGCTCACCTCTGAGGGCTTTACCTCTAGTCAGTTGGCGTTGAACATTTTAAGTACTTTTTGGCTATTAGATATTACTCTGTTGATAATTGTCTGTTTAGCTCTGTACCCCATTTTTTAAATTGGGTCATTTGATTTGTTAGTGTTTAATATCTTGAGTTCTTTATATATTTCACATATTATGCCTCTTTCAAATGTAGAGTTGGTGAAGATCTTTTCCCACTGTGTAGCCTGCCATTTTGTGCTAACAGTGACTTTGTTCTTCCCGAATATTTTCAGTTTCATGAGGTCCCATTTATTGACTATTGATTTTAGTGCCTGAGCTCTTTGTGTTCTGCTTAGAAAGTTGTCTCCTGTATCAATGAGTTCAAATCTATTCACCACTTCCTCTTCAATTAGAGTTACTGTATCTGGTTTTATGTTGAGATCTTTAATCTATTTTGACTTTGTTTTTATGCAGAGTGATAAATATTATTGTATTTGTATTCTTCTACATGTAGGCATTTAGTTAGACAGGCACCATTTTTAGAATATGGTTTCTTGTGTTGTTTTTGGCCTATTTGTAAAAATCAGGTATCTGTAGGTGTGGGAGATTATTTTCATGGCAATTGCATAGAATTTGTAGATTGCTTTTGGTAAGATGACCATTTTTATGTTAATCCTATGGATCCATGATCATGGGAGATCTTTTCATCTTCTGATGTTTTCTTCAATTTCTTTCTTCAAAGACTTGAATGTCTTGTCATACAAATCTTTCACTTGCTTGGTTAGAGTTACACCAAGACATGTTACATTATTTGTTACTATTTTGAAGAGTATTGTTTATCATCTGTAGAAGTTCTTTGGTAGAATTTTAGGAGTCACTTATGCATAGAACTTCTTCTGGAACTTCAAGTACAGTATTGAATAGATAAGGAGATAGTAGGCACCATTGTCTTGTCCCTGGTTTTAATGGAGTTTCTTCCTGTGTCTCTACATTTCATTTGATGTTTGCTTGCTGTATATTTAGGTATTGGCCATGTATCTCTGATCTCTCCAAGGTTTTTAACATGAAGAGGTGTTGGATTTTGTCAAAGCCTTCAGCAACTAATGAGATAATTATGTGGGTTTACTTTCAGGTTGTTTATATGCTGTATTACATTGATAGATTTCTGTAAGTTGAACCATCCCTGCATCCCTGGGATGAAGTCCTACCTACAAAAATAAGACAAAGGAAATCTAGGGCCTACAAACTAAAAAGCAAAAAGTCAAAATATTGTTATTTGCAGATAATATGATAGTATACATAAATGACATCCAAAATTCTACCAGAGAACTCATAGAGCTGATAAATAATACCCTTCACAATAGCCATAAATAATATAAAATAACTTGCTGTAACTCTACACAAGCAAATGAAAGATTTGCAACCTTCAAATAGGTTACATTATGTATCCTAGAAAAGAAAGAATAAAAAATATGTAGTTTCTTTATGCTTGATATTGAACTAAGGGCCTTTTGCATGTTCTAACCATGCCACTGGCCTTATATTCAGCTTATGCTGGGTTTAAAACAGAAATATCTAGTTCTAGAACTGTGTTATGTAACAAATGATCTTGGGATTAAATGGAATCATAAAAACTCATTTAACAAGTGTAATTTGACAAGTCTTTGGCTAAATTGACCTAACTAAGCTATTCTATATGAAATCAAAAGGTTATAACAGCTGGTCACTCTACATTTGTTTCAAATTTCTGTCTTGGTAACAATATCAATTTAAAAGGTGTCACTAAAAACTGGGTACATGCTATTGGATGGATATTATGTTAAGTGTGTAACATTTAAACATTAATTGGATACTAAAATTGGCTAACGTATAATCAATGAAAACATGTCCTTGCTTGCTTTCTATTGCTGTGGTAAACAAAAGCAATGTTGGAGGAAGGAAGGATTTATTTCAGTTTATAAATTATAGTCTATCACTGAGAAGAAGTCAGGCAAGAATTCCTAGCAGAAACCAGGAAGCAGAAGCTGAAACAGAGACTATAGAAGAATAGTTCTTACTGGTTTGCTTTCCATGATTTAAATAGCCTGCTTTCTTTACATATCCTATGACAACCTGCCCAGAATTGCTCTAGAACCTATTAGCTAGTGCCTCACACATCAGTGATTAATAAAGAAAATATCCCATTGACTTGCCTACAGGCAATCTGATGGAGACGATTCTTCAATTCAAGTTCTTTCTTCTTAGATCACCCTAGCTTGTGTAAAGTTGACAAAACATAATAGCATGGAGCCTAAATTTTAAAGTTTAAAATGATCCCACCACATTGGTTGAAAGAAAATAATTTTTTTATTTCTTGAATGAAATACTTGTTTCCGTGGAATAACCTTACTTATTTTAACAAAAATATAATATATAGATATATTCTAAGACTATTTTATGCTAAAATATGGAAAATAAATGTCAAAACATGATCCAAGCATCTAGTAATAGCTCAAACAATAGAATTCTTCTGCTACATTACAAGAAATAGTTCAACAGCTTGATTTTATTTGGGTGTTATTATTTTATTAGGGGTAGCACCTATTACTCTCTTACTAAATTCTTTTGTCATTGCATACATTGAAGTTGTACTTGATGGCCTGCTGTAGTTTGGATTTAGAATATTTTTAAAGATAGCATTGTCATAGGATTAGTTCACATCTTTCTGCCATTGGCATTTACTAGATCTTTTAAGATGTGAAGATTAGTGTAAGGTTTTTGTGTCATTGTGATTTTTTGGTGAAGGGGATAATAAGAGCCCAGAGCAGTTTCCTTTTTTCTATCTTAGACATGAGGTGAAATGTTTTGCTTTATAATGTGCTTGTGTTATAAAAGACTGCCATAGGTCCAACATAAAGATGCCATGAACTATAATCTATGAAACCATGGGCCAAAACTATTTTCTATTTTAATTTATTTCAGATATTTGTAACAGTGACAGACAACTAGCATATCTCCGTTGTTCAAAGGGATTTGATTATTTACATGCAAGTTACAAATACCTCATGATTAACAAGTCAGTATGAGAAAAGAAGTTAAAAAATTAAATTGTATGATGTTCACTTCAATATTTTATACATATTAATTAATGGTAAGTAGTTAGGCATTATTACTCAATGAGTGAATAAAAACAAACTTATGCCAATGTTTACTTACAATTTTCTATTTATCTCCAGGATGTAATTTCTTTTATCTAAACAGCAACTAGTTTTTTTTTCTTGTAGTAATTTATTTCTATATATGTTCCATTATTTCTGCAATAGCACATCAACATTCTGTTGATAATACATACTCTCTACAATTTTATTTTGCATTTCTATCTCAAAATAAAATATGCAAATAAAGGCAGAGACTAATTGAAAAATTCCAGTTTAACTGTTGGTATAAGTTTAAAGCTGATGATTAATTATGGAAATTGTCATAAATAAAGATACACCTCTTGAAATTAACATTACACATATGCATATATATAAATATACATATATATGTATATATACACACATGCACATACATATATATGGGATTCTCATCTCTAATGACCATATGATAAAAGGAGAAATGAAGTATTTTGACATGTAACAAAAATGGTGGAACTTTATTATGCAAAATATCTTCTTTTATAAAGATACAAAAAGATTTGATAAAATATATTTAAAATTTTAAATGTATTATATAATGTCAAGGGAGTAAGAGACATCATTATAGTATAAAAATAACAAAAAAAAAGAGCATGAATCACAAAGAATTATTGTAACCCACAGCAATTCTTGTGTCATTTGCCAGTCCATGCTTTTAATGGGTAAGAAGCAAAAGAAAAAAAGACAGAGCCTAGGGTCCATCCAAAAAGAAAGTAGGATTTGAGACTCTACATGAAGCATTTATATCTAAAGAGTCATATGCTCACAGTTTTTTGAACAAGCAAAAAAATTTCCTATCTAAGGGAAATAGTTTAAAACACCTGCTTATCTTAAATTTGACTCATTTTTGAATAGGAAAAAAAATCTCCAGGACATTTTCAAACATAATGTAGTCTTATTTGAATTTAAGGATTGAATCAAATATCTGTGTAACCATAAAAATCAAAGCTTAGGAATGAAAGTAATGTACAAAATGGTGGATATGGAAATTCTAAGACCCCTTTGTCCCACAGATGTACCTACACACCTATGCTCATACCATCAACACCTGCATAAAATAAGATCAGAGTTGACCTGGTAAATTTTCAGGAAAGGAAACATAATGCCCACTTTCACAAAGTCATATTTTATAAGCGCCATTTCATTTTTATCTAGTACATGTCTCACACCTTTTTCTTTTCATGAAATAAGATTATTCGGGAAGAGAGTGTAGCTCAATTTGCATTTAAGTTCCTCAAATAGTGCAAGCACTATTTACTATAGTTTACCTGGTCCAGTGAATGTTTAAGGGCTCATTTTGTCTAATAGAGTTCTATGGTATAAAAAGTAGCATCTTTTACACTATGATAGGCAGATTTGGGCCCAGGGGTCCCACTCAAACTATGGCACCAGCCTAGGACAATACAGGGTGTAAACTTCAAACCCCTACCCAGATCTAGCCAATGGACAGGACATTCTCCACAGTTGAGTGGAGAGAGGGGTTTGACTTTCTCACGTACTCTGGTGCCTCACATTTGACCATGTCCCCTGGAGGGGGAGGCCTGGTGGCACTCAGAGGAAGGATAGCAAGCTACCAAGAAGAGACTTGATACCCTATGAGCATATACAGGGGGAGGAGGTCCCTCTCAGTCACAGTCATAGGGGAGGGGAATAAGGGGAAAATGGGAGGGAAGGAAGAATGGGAGGATACAAGGGATGGGATAACCACTGAGATGTAACAAGAATAAATTAATAAAAAAAATTTTTTTAAAGTAGCATCTTTTAATCATAAAAATTGCATAGAGAATGCCACTATATGCCCAGGAAAAAAATGAAAAATATATGCCTATAATATAACACCAAATGATTTAAAAATATTTAAAATGAAATATCAGGTAATGAAAATATTAAAATATAATTATGTATTCCTGCAAATACAGAGACAAACATGGGTAACTTATGTGCTCAGAAAAGTCTTGAAGAGACTTAACATTTCACTATTTGCTAAATTAGTGGCAGTGTAGAGTATAAAGCAAAGAGAAAATATGTAAAGTCTTAGAGAAAAAAGGATTTTATTCCTAATACATGACTTTTTAAAATGAAAAATTCCGCAAAATTACATAAAGAAATAGAAAATATAACTCATTCTAAAGAATAATATGAGCTGTCAGACACAACTGAGACAAAAGAAGGTATCATACTTACTAGATTTTAAAATAGAAGTTTTAAATATCCTCCTAGAAAGGAAAACTAAATTTATAGACATAGACCCAAAAAAATTGAAGAAATAAGGAAAATGGCTGATGAACAAAAATAAAATATCAGAAACAAAACAGATTTACATCAAAAAAAGATGAAAATATAATTTTGAAGCAAAAAATAATGTAAATCAGTTGAAAAAATATTGGAGGGATTCAAGAGTAGACTGGCATAAGCAGAAATAAAAACATTGTGACTGAGAAACACATCAAAGATGTTCATCATTCTTAACAATTAGGGAAATTCAGATAAAAACAATTTTAAGATTTTATCTTAAGTAAGAATAGCAAAGATCAACAAATAGTTAGCAATAAACGCTGGCCAAGTTGTGAAGAAAAAAGAATATTCACTTACTGTTGGTGGAATTGAAAATTGGTACAGCCCTCTGAAAATCAGAAACTAAAAACTAAAGAAACTAAAAATAAATCTAATATATGGCTCCTAGAATATTCTCAAAGGACTAGTTTTTCTACTCCACAAATTCATGATGTACAATATTCTGTGCTATTCCATACACAATAGTCAAGAAGTAGACACGACCCAAATGTCCTTCTACAGATAAATGTATAGTGAAATTTTGGTACATATACACTATGGAATACAATAAAACTGTAAAGAAAAATGAAATCAAGAAATGTTTAGGTAAACATGGATCTAGAAAAGACTACTTTGAGTAAGCTAACCCAGACGCAGAAAGACAGATGCAATATGCTCTCTTTCATTAGTCATTCCTACCCTCAGCTCATTTTTAGTTTCTTTTTTTTGAGAATTCAAGCAACATATAACGATCATAGGTTTTCTTCCCAAATCTCCTCCTAGATCCTCCCCATCTTCCTACACATCTAACTCCACTACCTTTTTTCTCTTTTTTAGACAGGCAAATTTTAAAAAGAAAAAGAAATATCACTATAAACACACACACACACACACACACACACACACACACACACACACACACACTATACTCAGAAAACCTCATAAAAACAAAAATAGAAGCCATAATATACATGTGGAAGACAAACAACAAAAACAACACAAAGATATCTAAAAAGACACTATTGAACTCACTTTTGTTTGTTATTTATTGCTGGGCATGGAACCTATTCTAAGACTTCAGATGTTAATATATAACTACATAAACTATAGACAGTATAAACAGGCCATAGGATTGGGGAATAATTTTAGATGGTAACAGCAGCATGAAGATCATCTGAAGTGAGAAACAGAATAACAGGTACAGGTCTTCAACTAGGGGAAAAAGAGAGAGGCGACTACAGAAAGAATATGAAAAATAACACCAAGATTGTTTGAGAAACCCTCAAGAAATCATGATTTTTTTTATAATTATCAAAAATTACACATAGTACTTGTAAACTACATTGAAGGAAGTTATACCTCTTAGGCTGGTTTGACACACCATTAAAGCCATACAAAAAAAAAAAAGAAAACAACAACAAAAAAGAAAAATAGTGCCAGATAGCTAGCAATGGCACATGCCACCTTTAATCCCAGCAGGTGGACCTATGTGATTTTTGAGGCCAGTCTGATTTATAGAGTGACTTCCAGGACAACCAAGGCTACACAGAGAAAGCCTGTCTCTAAACAAAACAAACAAACCAAAACACCCATCAAACAAAAATACACACACAGAAAAACAACCAACCAATCAAACAAAAAATGGTACCAGACACAAGAAACATCATTTTGAATTTGAATGCTTGGTCAGATTAACCAAAGGACTCTAAAAGCAATATAGACTATTGATATAACCTCTGGTTGCCTCTCAGAAGATGAAAGTAAATCCCTGTTGCTGAAGATACTACATACTTAGAATACAGGACTCACATGATTTCATTCAAGGTGGATCTAAGCCTCCTTTCTGAAGTCTAGCTTCTATACTATGTTAGTGACAATGAGAGGAAGCAATGAATAGCCCTACCCATCTGCAACACCTATGAACCACAACAACAAACAGTGCTGCATAATATATGTAGGGTGTAGTACATAGCACTCTTGTTGTTGGTAACCAATAGCTGTCTCTGTACTTAAGGCATACTCCACAGGAGGGAAGCTGGGTACTAGAAACAAAGCCAACTAACCATGGTTAGTCAGGTAATGAAACTACAATAGCCTCTATACTAGACCAGCACAATTCATTACTACATTCTAAATCTTATTTTTATAGATGCAGATAACTGTAACAACCAACCTGAATCAAAGAAGCTTTTTTTATATCAAATGGAGATTAACATAGAAAAACCACAGCTAGACACGAATCAGAAATCAACCAATTATGGTTGATCAACCAGCTCTAGTAGATAGATCTGTTTTAGCTCCTACATCTATGGCTCATGTAAAACAAAATACTGGCTAGAAAATTGTAAGATCCATGATACCAGACAATCCAGAGTGAGATAGTCTTTTCTAGAAATGCATGCAAAAACAAGACTGGAACAATGGCAATATTAGTAATCATATAAATATGGAAGAGTTTATAATTTCATGGGGTCACATTTCTAGGCAAAAAACTATATGCAACTAATGACTACTGGGAGAGGGAGGATTAGACCTCTGTAGGGATAAGCTCCCTTATTTTTCATTCAATACAAGGACTCAGCACTGAAGCCATAAAGACACAAACAACAAAACAGAATCAGCAGGTTTTATTTGTACATCTAACACACATATCCATACACATGTGTAACAGTGAGAATCAAGGAAAAAATTGCTATCTATATAATATTTTGAGTCATGAGAAGAATTAGAGGGACAGCATCAGAGAGCAGTGGAAAAAAGAAAGGGAAGAAGCAAAATGATGTATTTTTAATTAAAATATATTTTAAAAGAAAATAAAAGGAATTTGACATTATCAGGTACAGAGACCAAAATAAAACTGAAAGTGAGCAGACTTTAAGAAATAGGTAAATCCTATTTTTATTTTTATTTTTTATTCATATTACATCTCAAGTGTTCTCCAATCCCTTGTATCCTCCCGTTCCTCTCTCCCTCCCTCCCTCCCATTTTCCCCTTATTCTCCTCCCCTATGACTGTGAATGAGGGTGACTTCCTCCCCTTGTATATGCTCATAGGGTTTAAAGTCTCTTCTTGGTAGCCTGCTATCCTTCCTCTGAGTGCCAAAAGGCCTCCCCATCCAGGGGACATGGTCAAATATGGGGCACCAGAGTTGGTGTGAAAGTCAGTCCCCACTCTTCACTCAACTGTGGAGAATGTCCTGTCCATTGGCTAGATCTGGGTAGGGCTTCGAAGTTTACTTCACATATCGTCCTTGGCTGGTGCCATAGTTTGAGCAGGACCTCTGGGCCGAGATCCACCCTTCATAATGTTCTACTTGTAAGTTTCTAGGACCCTCTGGATCCTCTGTTTCCCCATTCTCCCTTGCTTCTCTCATCTAGAGTCTCAATAGGATGTCCGCCCCTCTGTCCCACTTTCCTGGTAAGTGAAGACTTTCATGGGACATGCCCCTTGGGGTAGTGTCCAGATATAAGTGAGTATATACCACAAAGAGAATTCACTGCCTATCAAATACATCTGAGCAGAGAGTCTAGGTCCTCACCACTCATGGTCCTGGGTTAGTGCATCAGTCTCTGCAGCAACCCCTCCCCACAGACTTGTTGGCTCCATTGATATCCATGTGGAGCTCCTGTCACCACCAGGTCCTTCTATCCTCCAACTCTTCCATAAAACTCCCTGTGCTCCACCCCAAAGTTTGGGTCTGAGTCTCAGGATGTGCTTCAATGCCCTGATGGGTGGAGTCTTTCAGAGGATCACTTTGGTAGGCTCCTGTCCTGTTCCTTCTCTTCAAGGGCTTCTGATGTTTATTTTATTTGCCATTCTTAATGAGAATTAAATATTTTCCCTAGGGTTCTCATTGTTATTTATCTTTTTTAAGT
The DNA here is from genome assembly GCA_907169655.1 of Acomys percivali. Taxonomy (NCBI): domain Eukaryota; kingdom Metazoa; phylum Chordata; class Mammalia; order Rodentia; family Muridae; genus Acomys; species Acomys percivali. The sequence goes on along the minus strand of OU015760.1, from coordinate 70,524,592 downwards.
CTGTGTATTATAGTGTATTTATCCCGTATTATGTGGCTATTATCAGCATATAAGTGAGTATATACCATGCATGTCTTTCTGGTTCTGGTTTACCTCACTCAGGATTGTCATTTATAGTTCCACCAGTTTCCCGGAAAATTTAAGACTTGCTTGTTTTTAATAGCAGAATAGTATTCCATGTGTAAATATACCAGTTTCTTTATCTGTTCTTCTGCTGAGCAACATCTAGGTTGATTCCGGAGTCTGTCTATTATAAATAAGACTGCTATGAACATAGTGAGCAAATGTCCTTGATGTATGATGGAAATTTGGGGGGTATATTCCAAGTAGCGGTATATCTGGGTCTTGAGGTAGAATTATTCCCAGTTTCCTGAGAAAGCACCAGATTGCTTTACAAAGTACTCCCACAACAATGAAGGAGTACTCCCCTGTCTCCATATCCTCTCGAGGAAGTGCTAAAACTTGTGATTTTAATCTTAGCCATTCTGACAGGTGTAAAGAGGGATCTCAGAGTTGTTTTGATCTGCATTTCCTGATGAATAGGTATGTTGAGCATTTTGATAAGTGTTTCTTGGCCATTCAATATTTCTTTGTTGAGAATTCTCTGTTTAGTTATGTACTTCACTTTTTATTTGGATTATTTGGTTTGATGGTGTTTAATTTCTTTAGTTCTTTATATATTTTGGACATTAGCCCTTTGTCAGATAGAGGGTTGGTGAAGATCTTTTCCCAATCTATAAGCTGTATTTTCATTCTATTGACAGTGTCCATTGCCTTATTCAGACTTTTCAATTTCATGAGGTCCTATTTATTAATTGTTGATTTTAGATTTTAGCTGTTAGTTCTCTGTTCAGGAAGTTATCTCCTACACCAATGAGCTAAAGGTTTTTCCTCAGAATTTTCAACAGAGCAAACTCTTATGGCCAAGAAGAACTTAAAGAAATGTTCAACACCATTAGTCATTAAGGAAATGCAAATCAAAATGACATTGAGATTCCATCCTATACCCACAAGAATGGCTAAGATAAAAAAAAACAAAAAAACTCAAGTAACAGCACATCCTGGCAAGGATGTGGAGAAAGGGGAAGACTCCTCCATTGCTTGTGGGAGTGTAAACTGTACAATCAATTTGGAAATCACCTTAGCAGCTTCTCAGAAAATTGGAAATAGTTCTACCTTAATACCCAGATACCACTCCTTGGTATATACCTAAAAGATGTTCCACCATACCGCAAGGACAATTGCTTAGCTATGTTTATACACAATAGAATACTACTCATCTATTTCAAACAAAAACAACATGCAATTTGAAGGCATATGGAAAGAACTAGAAAAGATCATTCTGAGTGAGGTAACCCAGACTCAGAATGACACCCATGGTATGCACTTGCTTATAAGTGGATATTAACTATAAAGTAGAGGATAACCATGCTCCAGTCCACAGACCTGAAGAAGTTAAGCGACAAGGAAAACCCAAGATTATACAGCTGAATGTCATCCAGAAGAGGAACTAGATTAGGCATCATAGCAGAATGTAGTGAGGGGCATGGCTAGGGGAAAAATTGGGATGAGACAAGGAGGGATCATTTCTGGGGAGGACCAAGGGAAAGAATACTGGGAGAAATAACTAACATGAGGGGGCATCTCTGGGACGAATTAAAATCGTACTACAAAGTAACATCCGAGGAATCTATGAGGATGACCCTAGCTAATATTCCTAGCAATGAGGGATATAGAGCCTGAACTGTCCATTTCCTGTAATCAGGTAAGACTTTCAATTCAGGGATTTTGACACTAACCCAGCCACAGAACCTTACACCCACAATTTGTTCCATCTACAAGATGTGCAGGTGTAAAAGATGGAGTAGAAAATGAATGGCTATCCAATTACTGGTCCAACTTCAGATCCAGGCCATGAGAGGGAGCCCAACTATTGATGATATTCTGGTATACTTTCAGACAGGAGCCTAGTGTAACTGTCATCAGAGAGGCTTCACCCACCAACTGATGGAAAGTGATGCAGAGACTCACAGGCAAATCTTAAGTGGAGCTTGGGGAATCCTGTGAAAGAGTAGGAGGAAGGATTAAAGGAGCCAGAAAGGTGAAGGACAGCACAAGAAAGCTTACAGAATCAACAAAACTTTGCCCATAGGGGCTCATAGAGACTGAACTGCTAACCAGAGACCATGTATGGGAAGGACCTAGGCCCTCTACACATTGTAACACTTGTACAAGTGGTTCTTCATGTGAGAATCTTAACAGCAGGCACAGGGGCTTTCCTGACCCTGTTGCCTGCCTTTTGACACCTTTCCCCTAATCTAGTCTCAGTAGGAGAAAATGTACCTAGTCCTATTCCAACTTGATATGCTAAGGCTGGTTAATATCCATGTCGACCATCTCCTTTTCTGAAGAGAAGGGGGTGGTGCGCATGGGAGGTAGTGAGGTGCACGGGAGGGAATGAAAGGAGAGGAGGGAGGAGAAACTAAAATCTGGATGAAAAGTAAATAAATAATTAATTAAAAGAGAATGGGCTACATGCAAGCTTGATGGTGTAAATTTAAATTAATAATTAATGTGGGTGTGCCCAGGACTTTGTGGGTGTTCCTACCCATTGGCTATAAACATGCTGAGACAGCCATGAGGAGCAAGACAGTAGGTAAGCATCACTCCTCCCTGGTCTCTGCCTCAGCTCCTGGCCCACTTCTGGTTTCTTCCCTTCTTAAGTTCCTGCCATGCCTTCCTTTGTTCATGAACTGTGATTTGAAAATGTAAACTAACTATATCTATTGATTCCTCCCCATGTTGCTTTTTGTCACGGTGTTCTCTCCCAAATACAACACTAACAAAGACAACCATCTAGGCTCTGTTGCTTACTTTTACAGGCTAACTATCAATGGCAGCATGACTTCTGGAAATCCTTTGTAATACTGTTGATTGCTTAGTCTTTCTTATATTCCTGTTCTGGTAAAAAACACAGGCTCCAATATCCATTGCTCTCTTGCAGGTTTTTTCAGGTGCTTCAACACTATGCTAAATTTGTTAATTTTGTATAACACACAATTGTACAACACATGAATAGTACCTTGGTTCATTCAAAGATCAAATAAACAGAATTCAGGAGACAATTTCCAAAGTGTTACTGGCCATAAGCCTATTCAGACTGGCTCAAATTCATGGAGTAGATAGAGGCATCAGCCTTGATGATTTCCGAAATGTCCTTGAGGCCTTTTTTAGCTGTACTTGATAATTAGTGTCTATGCTAATGTTTTTAGCAAATGAGAAACTTAAAATTGTACATTGTCCATTAAGAGCAAGGATTAATATTTTAACAATATTGACTGTAACTAAATTGATCTATAGACTTAATGCAAGTAAAATGAAATCCCAAGGGTAGAGTTTGTGCAAACTGACAAGATGATTCTAATAGGTATAGAAATATGGAAGACGCAAACAGAAATCCATTAATAAGAAAAATATATTTTACCAATATTTACCATATAAAACTAAAACAATCACTATTTTATGTTATAGTACAAACAAATAAACTAATTTGAGTCTTCATTAGATTTTAATGTGTTTCCAGAAATTCCTAAAAGTGCTATCCAGTTCATAATCATAATCACAATCTCAGAAATAGAGATGCTAATATGTAAGGTATGCACACATAACCTACAGTCTTCATAACTATCTGCAAATTACTTCTCTGGGAGCTGAAATTCTATGTTTTTGTCTACATAATCAAAAAAGTGGTTTTTTTAGTTCAAAGTTTTTATATTTGAGTTTTTTATTATTTATTGCTAATCAAACTCTATAAGAGATCTGGATTTCTAGAAAAAAGGTGAGCAAAAATAAGAGAAGGATGTTATATATTTTTGTGCCCCACATTTCTTCTAATTAGTGAGCCTCCATTCTCCATTCATATACACTTAGTACTTACAATCTAGAATTTACGTTGAGTTCCCTCTTTGTGTGCCATACTCTTTGGGTTTGAATTGTTGTAAGGACATGAACTCATCATTGCAGTATCATATAAAATAAAACAACTCAAGTGACAGAACATGCTAGCGAAGATATGGAGAAAGGAAGTGCTGATGGGAGTGCAAAATCATACAACCACTTTGGGAATCAATCTGTCACTTTCTAAGGAAATTGAGAATAATTCTACCTCAAGACCCAGTCATACCTCTCCTGGGCATATGCCTGAAAGATGCTCCATAATACAACAAGGACATTTGCTCAACTATGTTCATAGCAGCTTTATTTGTAATACCCAGAATCTGGAAACAACTTAGATGTCCCTCAATTGAAAAATGGATAAAGGAATTGTGGTACTTTTACACAATGGAATACTACTTAGCTATTAAAAACAAGGAATTCTTGAAGTTTGCAGGCAAATCGATGTAACTAGAAAAGATCATCCTGAGTGAGGTAACCCAGACCCAGAAAGACATGAATGGTACATGCTCACTCATAAGCAATATTAGCCACATAATTCATGATAACTACACTACAATACAGAGACTGATGCACCAACCAAGGACCATGTATGATATGGACCTAGATCCTCTGCTCAGATATAGTAGCACAGGCTCCTTTTGGATCCCACAGTATGAGGAATAGGGACTGCTTCTGACATGGACTATGACTCCTCCCCAACTTTGATTACTTCCCCATGGCAGGGCAGCCTTGCCAAACCACAGAGGAAGAGGTTACAGGTAGTACAGATGAGACTTGATAGGCAGAGGTCAGATGTTAATGGAGGAAGGCTCCCCATCTGAGGACTAGGGGAGGGAGTGAGAGGGCATGAGGGAGGGAGGGGTGACTGGGAAGATATGAGGGAAAGGGATACAATCTGGGATGTAAAGAATTCAAACTGCATAACAAGTTGGTAACTTATAGTGCTAATCCCACTACATGGGAATAGCTCTGAGACTGGCTGAGACATCAATGTCTAGGCATAGACAATGTTTCTCTTGGCTACTGAATCTCTGTGAATTATTATTATTAGATGCCATTCTTCATATGGCATGAATGATTTACAAATGTCTTTCTTTTGCTCATAAAAAGACAAGAGACCCAGCCATAAATGTTCTGTATATCCCATATACCTTATACATTTATAATTTTAGGGCTGAATAATGTTTGTGAGAAAATATATGTTTTCAGAACAAAAGAACTGGACATTGATGCTGGATCAGACCTGCAAGGATTCAATCCACTCAGCATGCTGGATACTGACATCTTGTATACTTCATTCTCCAGCACCAAGTTCCTGGAACTTCTCAACATTTAGAAAATGGACCACAAATGCTACTCCTGGCTTTTTAAAAGCCATTTCCCCCAATTTTATTTGTGCCCTTACAAAGCTATTACTCATCCCAAATAAGCCAGAGGAAACATTAAGAGAATGAAGCCCCATTTCTCTTAGGAGGGGTTGGGTAGGTTTTTGGTTGTTTTCTTGGGCAATAGATGTTTATTTTCAGTGGGAGTTGGTTATAAGTTATTATTGGTCTTGTTTAGAGAGAAAACAAGGTTGGACTCATGGATGTATCTCTTTTCCTTTATCTTTAATTCTTAGATTTTGAGTTGGAGGTTGAAGAGAAAGCAGGGGGAATATAGATATATTCTACCACAATGATGAATGGACAAAAAGGAGATTAGTGAATCTACTCCTCAACTTAATGCCTTAATTGTTACTCACAAAGTTGTTTTTAATTCACTGGTATAGAATCTTGTATATCGATGCAAAATAAGCTTAATTTTAGATACACTGATATAGAATTCAAACTTAAGATTATTCTTCACACACATTATATACACTTTTAATCTAATATGAGGTATTGTACCAAAACAACTCAATTATAATACATGGTTTACTTCCAATATCTTGGAAGAGCTATTGCAGACTGTTTTGGATAAGTAAGTTATACAAGTTAATTGTTAGTTGAGCAAATCATGGCCATATCAATTACTAGTCTATTTTATCACAAGATTATAATGCTAGTTGTAATAGATAGATATGATTCTGAAAAAATTTAGGGTAAAATAGTTAGATAAAACTTCAAAAACCTCAGAGACCTACAGAATATGGTATTTAAAGATGTTTTCAGTATTTTAAAGATTCATTGACAATAAGACAGGTTAACTCCTGGCAATATCCAGCCTACTTCAAAGAGGATGATGAGCATCAGAGAACCTCCTTATGGAGATGGCTTCAAATGTGTCAAACAAGCCACTGGGGAAAATGTTCTCATTTTGGCCACAGAAAAAATTCTGCCTAAAAACGGGCAAGCTTGGATGTAGGCAGAGTTGATGGCCAAATTATGACAAAACAGGATAAGAAAATCCTCATTAGTTCTTGCCTCATAAATATGTCTGCCAGATCTATTGGGCCAAAAGGCTGAAACTGATACGTCAACATTATAGAGAGTTTTGTGACTGTTCAGACAGCAAACTGTCTCTATCTTCTTCTCATTTGGAAAGCTGCTAACCTGCACTCCCTGGATACTCAGGTAATTAATTTTATTCCTTCTCAATTCTCTCATAGGGTTGAAGACCAGATAGTTTAGTTTTACTATTAAGCTTAGTTTTTTAGGGCTTAAGGTGTTTTTAGGTCTAGATAGATGATTTAAGCTGATAATGATGAGATATGATAGATATGATTTACATTCAGAATTTTAGATACACCAAGATAGGAAGGCTACCAAATACAAATAGCCAAAACACTAGAATATAATACTTATATAATACCTGATTGTTTTGTGGTTCTTCTTGCTCTTAGTAATTTATTGTATATATGTGTAATAATATAAATGTCTATGTTAAACAATAAAAAAAATTAATAATAAAACAAGTAAAATAAAGTAAAACAACAACTTTAAACATTCTTTTTCATTTAATTTTTACTATCAAAGTAAAAAATAGTGTTTATTAGTTAAGCTTTAATTGGTTTCTTTTTAAAAATCTGTAAGATATTTTAATGTGCTGAGTGATTCTTCTAATCAGAGGATGAACAGATTTAGTCTATCTCTTTCTGAGTCTTTATATTTTTAATTTTCATCTTCATTGTACTGAACATTTTATCTCAGCAGCCTGGAAACAAAGGCAGGAATACCTCTGATTTTGAGGCCAGCCTGGTCTACATAGCAAGTTCCACTAGCTAGGGCTTCATGATGAGACTTTGTCTAAAAAAAAAAAAAAAACCCCTTTTTTCCCTAAAACTTAACAACTACTGAACTCTTCATTTCATGTGTAAGTTTCCAAATCCATAATGTCATATAGATAGACTCAAAACAGTATCTAGTGTATTAAAAAATTTTTGGCATGGTAATACACATTTGGCATTCCTATTTTTAAGTCTTGATTAACATGTTTATTTTTATAGAAGGATTATGTTTTTATTATAATTTTTAAAATTAATTTATTCTTCATACATCTCAATGGTTATCCCATCCCTTGTATCCTCCCATTCCTCCCTCCCTCCCATTTTCCCTTTATTCCCCTCCCCTATGGCTGCGACTGAGGGGGACTTCCTCCCCCTTTATATGCTCATAGGGTATCAAGATGGATTATGTTTTTATGATTGCCTATTGAATACAATTAGGAGTGATTCAATGAGTGAAAATATAAATTAAACCTACCATAAATACTTATGTTTAACTTCACTTATTGTTAAAATACCAATACATTTATGGGATACATAATATATATGCTAGGATCATATCACAACAAATTGTGATTTCCATTTGTTTGTGTTGGATAAATGCCAATTTTAATCTTGTTATTTATAGGTTTATATGTTTTTGAAAATTATAGTTATAACACCATATTGTATAGAAGTGGAACTCATTCTATGAAATTATTCATTGTCACCTATTACCTGACCTCTCTTCTATCCTGTCGTGATCATTATTCTATTCAAATTCACTGAAGCCAACTTTTGGCCATCCACCTATGAGTATCTGGTTTCTTTTATTTTATATAATAAATAACATAGATTATAGGATTTAATTCTTTATGTGGCTGAGGCATAGTCATAATTTAATATCCACTAGTCTCATAAATGACAAGTAAGTTGAGTCAATAACTTGAGTGTAGCAGATAGTCCACGAGAAACATAAAAATGCAGGTGTTTTGTGATATAATGATATCTATTCTTGGGAAATATGCCCATCAGAGGAACATCTATTTCACATGGTGATTTCCTCTTTGATTTTCAATGAAATTCTATCCTATTTTATGTAACAGTTGTACATATTTATATTAGCACCAGTAGTACATATTTCTTTCCTTTCCTTTCCACTTTCAGTTCTTTTCAGAATTAGTAGTGTGTGTCTGTCTGTGTGTGTGTGTGTGTGTGTGTGTGTGTGTGTATGTGTGTGTGTGTGTATGTTATATGGGTGGTCTGTTCATGTAAGTATGCAGGTGCATGCACAGATGCACATGCATGTTTTGTCAAAAGCAAGACATCAAATTTCTTTTATTGCTCATTAGCATTACTACTTTTAGATAGAATTTCTCAGAGAATGAGATGTTCACTGTTGTCTCTGTAGGCTCTCTGGACAAAGATCTCTCAGATCTTCTTGTTTCTGTGTTTGACCCCAGTGTTTGTATTTATAGACACTATCAGCCATGCTTTGTTTTTATGTGTTAGTATTCAAACTTGAGTCTCCAAAATTATATAACAAGTACTATTATCTATTGCACTAACCCTATATGTTCTCATTTTTTCTAGCAACTCAACTAGAGAGATGAGATATTAAATTGTCCTGTTTTTTAAATAATGTATAGGGTGTTTCTTCATGATGGAATGGTTCCTTTGCTTGTACAAGAGCCTCTACATTTGCCATGCTAGTTATTTATTTTACTTTTTTGCTTGTTGCTTTTACACTCACACAAAAACTGCTTCCTATACCAATGTCTTAAACTCTTTCACTAATTTTATACTATACATTTATTGGTGTTGGTGTTACATTCATGCTTAATAATATAAATACTACAATAAATGTATAATAAATATTAAAATAATCTATTTTGAATTTATTTTCCTAATGAGTGAGGTTAAGTTCAAATTTTGATTCTTTATGTGGAACATCAAATTTTCCAGTATTATTTGTTGAAGAGACAATTCTTTATCCATGTGTTTTACCTGTTGCTGAAATCTTTTTGTGGGTGTATAGAATTACATCTGAATATTTTATATTATTCTATCAGTCTCTATGCCTGGTTATTATGTCAGTGAAGTAATTTTTTGATTTCTATAGCTTTCTATTAGATGATAGTTGGTAAATGGGGAAAGATATGGGCTTTTCCTTCATTTTGTTGATGTGTTGTATTATGATTATTGACTGACGTAACTTGAACTGTTCTTAAATCTGTGGGATAACTCCCACTTGACCATAGTATATACTCCTTTTAAAGAATTGTCGAACTTGGTATCCTACTGCTATTTTACTGACTAACAGTTTTTCCTATTTGTGCTAATTAGAGACATTGAACATTATTAGCACTTTTTTGTATCCTTATCTGGCTTTATTTTATTGGTAAATCACATTATGTAGAATGATTTTGAAAGTGATTCTTTCCTCTCAATTTTGTATAATAGTTTGAAATAGATATTATTTTATGCATTTATCTGATATATTTCCATCATGTATATCAACTCTTGCTTTCATCTAACTTCACCTAATATTCCCCGTCTTGTGTCCTTCCCAAGGTCAGGTCATCTTTTCATTGTTATTGATAAACCCTGAATCCAATTAGTGGCTCCCATATGTGAATGCAAGTAGGTCTATTTGCTGAGGCATGGGCAACCTAGTAGCATTCACCCACAGCCAAGCACTTAGTTACCCGTATCACCTTGATCAGTTAGGATTCTCTGCATTAGCCATGACTTACTTTAAAAGAAGCTTCTTTGACTAAAGTTGACATAAACACACATCTATGTGTATAAATATGAGTATTCAGAATTCAGTTTGGTAGCAGTACCATTTAGTGAAACCACAATTACAAGTTTCTTATAGAGCCTATGATCTTCCCAGGAACAAAGTTTTGACTGTATTTACAGTTTCAGGTTTGAAATTCCTCCAATACTTATGGTCTATTTAGGTTTTATGAGTCTTTTTGATTGAACTACAATATATAATATGTGTCCATTAATTTTTCCATTTCATTTGTTTTCCAATTTGTTAGTGTGTAAATTTTCAAAATAGCCTCTAATATCCTTCATATTTCATTGATATCAGTAGCAAATGACTGTTTTCAGGTATGATTTTAAATAATTGAATATACTCTTTTATTCTTGTTTGTCTAAAAAAGACTATTATTCTCTTGAATGGATATAATAATAAACTGCTTTCTAAGTTCCTAGTTTTATATCCATAAATAAATACGTCTCTTAAGCCACAACAGAGAAACTTCTTTTTGAAGTAGATGGCTATTAACACAACAACTCAGAGAAAGAATAAAAGAATTATAGGTAGTAGAAATCAGCAGCAGAAGAGTGTTTTCAGGGCATGACATGGATGTTATACATATTGACTTACAAAGAATGTAACTACATGCACCAAGACCTGCACAAGGTCAAGACAACCAACATTCTGTTATGGATTCGAGATGGAATCATGAAGATCCAACACGAGGTGAAAAATTATTGGCAACTGATGCTGCTGGGAGAGGGAAAGTCAGTTTTATTCAGAGATGCAGATTCTCAGGAGGTAACCTTGATCTTGTAGAATATCCTACTATGTGAACTCTGTGGACTTTTTACAAAGAACATGATGCTGGGAGAGAAAAATGTTAGTCAGAGCAAACACGAGGAAGGAGAAAATAAATGACAGATAAAATTAAAACACTCTATATGCCTATGTGAAATTCTTAAGCAATTAAAACCTTGTTATGAAACATGGACTGTTTTTATATGGATTGTTTGACAACTATGCAAAGCACCACTACTCAGAAGTGGCTATGTTGAGGAAAGCACACCATAGATGTTTGTCCTTTTATTTATATAAGGTCAGATGAGTTCTTTTTCTCTGGTATAGTAGGTCCCTGTGTGTGAATAGCAGCATATTAGATACCATGCATTCTTTTCATGTCTGCTATGATGGTTAATTTTCCTTATGAACTTCAAAAGATTGAGGTGCTCCAAGGAAAGTGTCAAATTAGAATCACAAATGTTTCTGTAACGTTTTTCCAAAGAAGTCTGACTAGAATGGAGAATGTCCTTAAATATGGAAACATCCCCCAATTGGCTGGAGATCTAGGTGGAATACAAGGTGAACAAAGATCATTATGAAGGAAAATATTTTGTCTTTTTGTTTTGTTCTTCTGAGTGCATCACCAATGTGACTGGATCTCTGAAAAACTAGCCCAAACTAAATAAGTCCTCCCTTAAAAATATTTTTGGTTGTCACAAATTTGAAAGGTATAATTTATACATTTTAATTGTTCAAGGATTTGTGGCAATGTAATAGTTTTCAATTTTGTAATGTAAAAACATAATTATTTGGTCATATGTTATGAATCCCTAGTTTTTAAGAAACATCCAAATTACTTTTAAGATGGCTACATTATTTTTTATTTCTAATTAGCAATGCCCCAAAGGACTTATTTTTCAACATCCTTTCCAAAATTTGGTATTGAAAATGCTTTGGTTGAATTTTTGTCACTTTGATTCATAGTGGGTTTTTTTTTTTTTCATTTTTATTTACAGTATATTCATTACACATGTTGTTGTGATTCATCCCAGATGTTTATGCTGTGGTGTGAATATTGTTGCCTCAAAATTCATAAATGAAATTTCAATTCTCAATTTGTAGCATTAAGGGGTGAAGCTTTTGGGAAAATAATTTCTGAGGACTTAGCTTTCATAAACAGATTTAGTAAGCCACGCATGGCGGTGCATGCCTTTAATCCTGGAACTCTGGAAGCAGAGGCAGGTATAATTTAGCCTAGCCATGGATATATAGTGAGATGGTGTCTCAAAAATAATAAAAATGAATAAATACTGGCTTAATGATCTTACTAATTTATTGAAGAGAATCCCCTTACTCTTGTCACTGTGCTAGATTATAACATTCATCTCTTCTGCCTTATATAAAATATAGAGTTGCCATCTATGAGGAACATATGAGCATCTAACTAATAATCTTCTGGTACTTTAATTTTAGAGTTCTGGTTTCTTGAACAGTTAGTAATAAAGATCTGTTGATCATAAATGATATAATCAGCCATTTGGGTAATGAATAAAAAAAGATGCATTACTTGCTACCTCTATACTTCCACTTACAAATACTATTTCCAATTTTTATGGTATTTTAAATGTACAGTGTAGAGAGATTGAGAAAACATGTTTTAGACTTAGAAAAAAACTCTTTATAAAGAATACTCGAATAAGAGACTGGTGTCCAAACTATAGAACATTCATAAAGACCTTAGGGACTTAGTAAATCTTAGGGTTACCCCATTAATGGAAAGGCTTTTAAGTTTGTTTTGTAAGTTGTTGTACACAAATAGGAACAAGTGTATTAGTTTATATTATGGATAGACTTTGCTGTGTTTATACTTCAGTCATATATTGGGTATTCATGTCAATTTGGTATTAGATGGACCAAATATTATTTTAATTTCCTACAGACATTGTCTCTACTTCAGTAACATGACAGAGCTTTCTGATGTCTCTTTTTATAGAGGTCACAAAAGAGCTCTTTTGTAATGAGAACTATGGGCTTGAACCACACCATGAAGCTTAATGATGTCAAGAACTCATCAGAGTCTACTGAATAAGACATCTGTAGAATTAGTAAAATACAAAACAAAACAAAACAAGAAACAAAAAACAAAAAAAAGCCCCATGACTTTGGAAATAAAATATATTCAGTTTCTAGGGCGTCATAGGAGCTACTTTATGTGAATAAGAACATTTAAAAATAATTACATGTGCCATAATGATGGGGCGTTTCATCCAAGAGTCATGCATGCCATACCATGCATGAGATAAGAGAAGTGAATTTCTGCATCCCAAACTTTACTGTCACTACATAAAAATAACTACTACTGCTATTCAAAAATGCTTTGAGCAAAAGCTCCAACGTTCCAAATGATCCTGCAAATGCCATTTCTATATGGTTTTTAAGTTGTTTAGTTCTGAATCAGCAGTCTAAAAGTGTGTTTAAACACTGCAGGTAACCATTTCCCATGGAACAAATAGGAAAGAAATCAGGTTATGGTGAGGGCACCCAGCAGGACACTTCTACTATCTACTCAGTGTCAATATAAACTGATTTCCTTAAGAAAGACACAGAAAAGAGAACAGATTGCATGAAACATGCTCTGCATGCAAGAAAGAATAAAAAAATAGGCTATGGGATACTTGGAGATAATTATGTAGAAGGATAAAAAGCAGAACCAAGAGAGCTATAGAATAAAAAAAACTGAGGCAGGTGGAAGTTACACAAACTAGGCTGTCATTTTTGCTTGCAGCAGCACAAAACGAATGACACATGAAGGTACTGGCCTAGTCTCTTAATTTTATGCAAAATAATTGCTCGCTCATAAGCTTCTGATGGTTACTTTATCATGGTCCATGTTACTCAAATTGCTGTTTGCTAAGCATAAGGTTTGAGCTAAATAAATAGAAAACGCACCACATAGCAAAGAAAGAGAACTATATGCATTAAGAGTAAACCTAAAAAAGCATCATTCTCAGCATAGAGCTAGAACTATTATGAAGAGCTTAGGAAAGTGAGATATATTTGTGCTTACAAACTTAATTAGCTTCATGCTACTAAAGCTGAGCACTAGACAGAAGGCAACATTATCACAAACAGTAAAGTCTTCTAACACAATATTTAACAGCAAAAAGTAGTTTAGTGAATAAAATCAGGCATTCTTCTACATTAAGTTAAAACAATTATATTACTAGTGTGAGTAATTTTAAATATTAAACATTTTATTTTGTAGTAATATTAATCTTTTATAGAGTGAAATCAGATTTATTGGTTAATTTTAATGGTAAATAAGTATATTGTACTGAAAAAATAGGGCTTAAACCTTTAAAAAATTAAGGTCGAATTTTCAAACTGACTATTAAATTCCATTTAAATGGAAATTGGAAATTTTGTTTTGTTTTGTTTTTATGTGAATATCTAATTTATACCATTTATATTTTAAGTACTAAATATTTTGGTGATAAAAGAACATTATATAAAAATTAACACATAAGAATATGGTAAAACAGAAAGAGGAAAAGACACTAAATAATGTAAAAGGAAAAGAGACACATTTGTTGGCACACTTGGGATACCCTTAATACATTAAACTGGAACCTATGATATATACACAAAGGAACTGTAGGGCAAAAAAGAAAAACTTATAAATAAAATGAAAAATAATAAAATATCATTTTTAAAACAGAAAAGGCCATGCTGTAGCATTATGAGACAAAGAACCTCCAAAGATACCACTGACTTTGTTTTCTGTTAAACATCTATTGCAGGGCATTCAGCCTGCCCTTAAGAGTAGTTTGTTTTTGTACTAAGACTGTCTTTGAGGAAACTAATTTTTCATTTAAAAGTGGTTATCAATTGGACACAGCTTTTGGATTAAGGATGGGGACATGTGTCCTCTTCTTTTAGTTCTAGGACCCTCAACTTGGGCAGAACCCTGTAGTCCCTGTGTTTTCTGTACAAGTCTCTGTGAATTCATATATGTGTTGATCCGGCTGATTTAGAAGGCCTTGTTTCTTTGTTGTCTTCAGCAAATAGGCTTTGGCCCAAGTTAGTGGAGAACAATCTTTATAGTCTTAGAAACAGTATGAGTTGTTTGGGGTTTCCCATGGGAACACTATATCCCATAACTAAACTAAATGGAGCTCAATCTTGGTGCTATAAGCTCCATTTGGTGATAAGACATATCCAGGTGGAGCTGTCTCCCCCATTTTTTGTTGTTTTCAAGTGTATCTCCTTTATATATTTTAGGAAGCTTCTACTGCATCAGGTTCTCATATTTATCCTCAAATGACCCTTAGGGTTATCTGTCTCTCTTGGTATTCCCTTCCTCAACTCCTTCCTCCTTCCTTGACACTTGACCTCCCAGTTTCAAACAATGCCCCATATATCCATAAATATGTATTCTATTTCCCTCATCTAGAGAGAGCTCTCTGTGTATCTCCCCTTTACCCAACCTAGCCTATTTCTCTATAATTACGCTCTGTGTTCCTACAGATTGTAGATTGGTTGTCATTGACTTGAGAACTAGGCTCCCAAGGCGTATTGTCTTTACTAAAGCAGGTCCCCAGTTCCAGTGGTGCTCTGCTCTAGCAATCAGACCTCTGATCCATCCCACTTCCCCAAGGGCAGCCCCTAGATCTCTGGGATCAACATTCCAACACCAATCCACGGCTCTACTCGTTTCCCTACCAAGACCACTTGCACAATACAAACATACAGAGCATGAATCCAAGGTGGCAAAGACCAGAAAAATCTGAGTGCCAAGAGCACAGAGCCTACTTGGCCACCAAATGACTGCATGGCTAAATCTGATTCAGTAAAGCCAGGGCATATTTGCTGCCTTGCTGAATTCATATTTCTAAAACCTACTCTTGATCTACTCATCCCACCTAGGACACAGCCAGCAGAGAGATGAGCTACAGACAGCAGGGAAGTGAGTTGTATGCAGAACCAACCCCTATTGTTCACCATCCAGAGGATTCTGTTGGGCACCCTCTAACAACATTCAGCTTAGCAGCCATTCCCTGTTGACTCCACACCTGCCTGTTATACCTAGGCAAGGCCAGCAGAGGAGAGTAATACTCTGGCTCTGACCCACATCTGCCAACCCAAGGAGGCCTGTGTTTGCCCAAGCAACATTCAGCTTGGAGCCATTGCTCACCTGCCCTCTAACTGCCTGGACATCAAAGAATACCAGGCCAGTTATCACTAGAGACCACCAGATGGCTAGAAGTCAGCATAAGCACACAATCAGCAAAATCTAGGGGCCTATGTCACCACAGAATACCAGCTATTGTGCCACAGCAAGCCCTGGAGATACTAACAATTCTGAAGCACAAGAAAATGATCTTAAATCTGAGGTTATGAAAATAATAGGGTCCTTAAAGAAGAAAAATAAATCCCAAAAAGAAAAGTGGGGAAATACATTTAGACAGAGGAAAGAATTGAAAAATCATTTAAAGTTTACAGGAAAATACAATGAAATGAGAGAAAGAAATGAATAAAATCATTTAAGACCTAAAAATGGGATTAGGAACAATAAATAAAACACAATCTGAGGCAATCCTGGAGATGAAAAAACTATAGACGAGAACAGGACCTGCAGACACAGTAATCACCAACAGAATACAAAAGATAAAAGAAATAATCTGCAGTGTAAATGAAACAGTTGAAATAATTGATAGATCAGTCAAAGAAAATACTAAAACTAAAAAGTCCCTGACACAAAACATCCAAGAAGTGTGATACACTATGAAAGGACAAAATCTAAGAATGATAGGAATAAAAGAATGAGAAGACTCCCAGATCCAAGGCCCAGAATATATTTTCAACAAATTTATAGAATAAAACTATTCCAATCTAAAGAAAGAGATGCCTATAAACATATAAGAAGAAGATAGATAAATAGATAGATAGATAATCCAAATATAAAAATAATCAAAAAGCTAAATACACAGAATAAAGAAAGACTATTAGAACATGCAAGAGAAAAAGGCCAAGTCACATATAAAGTCAATATATCAGAACTACACCTGATTTCCTAAGGAGACTATGGAAGCCAGAAGGGCATCAACAGAGGTTATGCAGACCCGAAGAGACCACAGATGTCAATCAAGGTTACTATACAGAGCAAAATTTTCAATCACCATAGATGGAGAAAACAAGATATTCCATGAAAAATCCAAGTTTAAACAGTATCTAGCCAGAAATCTAGCAATATAGAAGATACCAGAAGGAAAAGTCCAACCCAAAGAAGCTAAATATACACAGGAAGTAAATAACCCCAGATCTTCAAAACCAAAAGGAAAGACACACACTCCCTCTCTCCAATGGCCTAAGTCCCCAAATAAAAAGGCACAGGTTGACAGAATGGATGTTAAAAAAGGACTAATCTTTCTGCTGCATACAAGAAGCATACCTCAGCAATAAACATAGAAATTACTTCAGAGGTAATGGCAGGAAAAAGGGTATTCTAAGAGAAAGGTTGGACTCAAGGATGTCTCTCTTTCTATTTTCATTATCTTTCTTAGGCATGGAGATAGGGGGTGAAAAGAGAGAAGGGGGAAACATAGAAATATATAGGGATGATAGGACAAAAAGTAGATTATTGAATCTACTCAACTTAAGGCATTAATTGTTACTTACAAATAAGTATTTTTTTTAATTCATGGTATAAAATTTTGTATTTTCAGGGAAATTAAGTTTAATTTTGATACATTGGTATAGAACTCAAAATTAAGATTATTCATCATACACTATATATATTTCTACTCTAGTGTGAGATATTGTACCCAGAAAATTCAATTATAATACAAGGTTTACTTCCCATACTTTGAAAGAGCTACTGCAGGATGTTTAGGATAAGTAAGTTATACAAGTTAATTGCTAGTTGATCAACTCATGGTTATGTCAGTTACTAGTTTATTTTTATCACAATAATATGCATCCTAGGTTTAACAAATAGATATGATTCCATAGATATATAAGGTAAAATAGTTAGATAAGGTCTTCAAAAACCTCAGGGACAAATAGAATATGGCTTTTAAAGATGTTTTTATTATTTTAAAGATTCTTTGAAAATAAGAGAAGCTAACTCCTGGCAACACCCAGCCTACCTCAAGGATGATGACATCCTTATGGAGATGGCATCAAATGTTGCAAACCAGCCACTGGGCAAAATGTCCTTGTTTCAGTCACAAACAGAATTCTGCTTAAAATTGGGCAAGCTTGGTTGCAGATTGAGTCACCACACAAACTCTGCCAAGACAGGGTAAGTAAGTCTTCAAAAGTTCCTGCCTTTCAAAGATTTCTGACATATATATTGGGCCAGACAGCTGAAGATAATGATCCAATGTTGTAGAGAGTTTTGGGAAATTGTCCAGGCAGCAAATTTTGTCATCGTTTTGTTTCATTTTGGAAGCTGCTAACCTGCAATTCCTGTTTATTCAGGTAATTAATTTTATCCTTTCTCAAATCTTTGATGGGGTTGAAGACAGGATGGTTTGGTTTTACAATTAAGCTTAGTTGTTTAAGGGTTAAAGGGTTTAAGGGTTAATGTCTAGATAGATGTTTTAACTTGATAGAGATAAGATATGATAGATATTGATTTACATTCAGAATTTTAGACTCACAAAGATAGGAAAGGTGTTTTCTTTAAAGTTGCCAAAATAAAATAGCCAAAATACTATGAATGTAACATTTATATAATTTCTGATTATTTTGTGGTTCTTCTTAATGTATGCAGTTTATTGTATATATATGTAATAATATTAACTCTATATGTAAATAAATAAAAGAAAAATAATTAAAAAGTAAAAAAAAAAAAACCAAGAAGGAAGCTTGAGTAGCCATTCTAGTATCTAAAAAAATAGACTTTCAGCTAAAACTAATCAAAAGACTTGGGAAAGGACACTTTAAAAGAAAAAAAAATAAACCAATATGACACCTCAATCTGCAACATTTATTCCTCAAGTTCAAGAGCAGCCACATTCATAAAATAAACATGAATTAATCACACATTGAACCCCACACATTAATAGTGGCAGACTCAACGGCTCACTCTCACCAATGGACAGATCACTGACACAGAAACTAAATAGAGAAATAATGAAACTAATAGATGTCAGGAATCAAATGGAAATAACCTGGAAGATATCTACAGAACATTTCACTATAACACAAAAGCATATACCTCTTTCTTAGCACCCCATGGAACTTTCCCCCAAATTGATTATATACTCGATCATAAAGTAAGCCTCAACAGATACAAGAAGGCTCCAATAACCCCTTGCATCTAAGCAGACCACCATGGATTAAAGCTATAACTCGACAACAGAAGCAAGAGAATACCTACAAACTCATGGAAAGTGAGCAACTCCTAATTGAATGACCACTGTGACAGGAAAATATAAGGACTTTCTAGAATTCAGTGAAAATGAAGGCACATCATACCCAAACTTATGGGACACAATGAAAGCAGTGTTATGAGGAAAGTTCATAGCATTATACAACTTAACAGCACATCTAAATGCTCTAGATCAAAATGAAGCAAACATACCAAAAAAGAGTAGATAATAGCAAATCATCAAACTCACGGCTGAAGTCAATATATTAGAAGAAAGAGAACAATACTAAGAATCAATGAACCCAAGATTTTCTTTGAGAAAATCAACAGGATAGATAAACCCTTAGCCAAACTAAATAAAAGGCAGAAGGAGAGTATCCAAATTAAGAAAATCAAAAGTGAAAAGAGGACATAACAATAGACACTACAGAAATCCAAATAATCATTAGGTCTAATTTCAAAAGTCTGTATTCCACAAAATTAGAAAATGTAAAATAAATAGACAATTATTTTCTTGATAGATTTCACTTAACAAAGTTAAATCAAAATCAGGTAAACAGTTTAAACAGTCTTGTAATGCCTAAGGAAATGGAAGCATCCATCAAAAGTCTCCCAATCAATAAAAGCCCAGGGCTAGATCATTTTGACTCAGAATTCTATCAGACATCCAAAGAAGAGCTAATACCACTATTCTTCAAATATTCCACATTACAGAAACAGAAGGAACATTCTCAAACTCATTCTATGAAACTACAGTCACCTTAATATCTAAACCACACAAAGGCACAAAAAAGAAAGAGAATTTTAGACCAATTTAGACCAATTTCACTCATGTATATTGGCACAAAAATACTCAATTCATTGGGGAAACGAAAATCAAATGACTCTCAGATTTGATATTATACCCATCAGAATGTCTAATATCCATGCTGGCGAGAATGTGGGGAATGGGAAACATGCCTCCATTACTTATTAGAGTCGAAACTTGTACATCTAATTTGGAAATCAATCTGGTACTTTCTCAGAAAATTGAGAATAGCTTTACCTCAAGACCCAGCCATACCACTCCTCAGTATATACCCAAAAGATGTTCAACCATACAACAAGAACATTTGCTCAACTATGTTCATTAGCAGCCTTATTTATAATAGACAGAATCTGGAATGTCCCTCAACTGAAGAACGGATAAAAAAAACTGTGGTACATTTATACAATGGAATACTACTCAGCTCTTAAAAACAAAGAAATCATGAATCTAGAAGGCACATACATGTACCTAGAAAATATCATCCTGTATGAGCTACCCCAGACCCAGAAAGACACACATTGTATTACTTATTTATAAGTGTATTTTAGCCATATAGTACAGGAGAAATATACTACAGTGCATAGACCCAAAGAAGTTAAGTAACATGGAGGGTCCAAGGGAGAATGCTTAAATCTCACTCAGAATTGGAATTAAAATAGACAAAGGTAGTGATTGAAGAGAAGGAACAAATTAGGAGATGAAACAGTGAAAAATGAGGGTAGGGATCAGACTTGGGGAAAGTGGATGTGAGAGGACCAAAGTCCTGTGGAGAAAAGAGAAATTGTGTGCAGGGGCATCTCTGTGACAAGCTAAAGCCCTAAGTCAAGGTAGGCTTCCAGGGTGATATGAGAAGGACTCTAGCAGAGACTCCTAGTAGCAGGAGCCATTAGAGACTGAAGAGGACACCTTCTAACTAGACAAGTCTCCTAATAGTAGGAAGGGAACACCAACTCACCTACAAAAACTTCGACTCAAAATTCATCCTGCCTATGTGCAGAGACAAAGGTAGAGCAGACTTAGCAGAGATTGAGGGAATGTCCAACAAATGCCTGGCTGATTCCAAGACACACTCCATGGGAGAGAACCAGCGCCTGACATTTTAAAGATACTCTGCCATGCTTGAAGTCAGGAGTCAATCAGAGTTGCACTCTGAGATGCTCCTGCCAGCAGGACCTTAAAAAAGACACTGAGATTCACAGCCAAACATTTGACAATGTGTAGGGAGTCTTTTGGAAAAGTGGGGAAAGGGAAGAAAGAACCTGGAGATGACAGGAGCTTCATAGCACAACCAACAGAACCTATCAAAAGATAGAAGATCTTACATTCTAATGTACACATAGAAGTAATATTGTGAAAATGGCTATCCTATTAAAAGCAATGTATAGATTCATGGCAATCCCAATCAGAACTCTAACAGAATTCTTCACAAATATTGAAAGGACAATATTCAGCTTCATATGTATGCCTTATGTTTTTATCATATAAGTTTTCCATCCATCGGTTAGAATTATCTCAAGATATTTTATGTTTTTGAGACTACCGTGAACAGTGTTTTTCCCCTGGTTTATTTTTAGTCCATTTGTCATTTGTATATGAAAAGGCTACTGTTTTGTGAGGTAATTTTATAATCAAGTTACTTTGCTGAAAGTATTTATCAGCTGTAGAAGTTTCATGGTGGAATGTTAGAGTAAATTATGCATATTATTATAATATCATTTAATATAATATCATTTGCAAACAGAAATAACTTGGCTTTTTTATGATGTGCATTTATCTAATCTCCTCCAGTTTCCTTATTGCTCTACTTATGACTTAATGTCTTGTATTGAACAGGGATGGAACATGAGGTAAGCTTGCTTTGTTCCTGATTTTATGGTTCTTGTACCTTGATAAACATCTTCTTTAAGTTAGGGTTTTTTTTTCTATTATTTTGTTGACAATACTTTCTTTATCTTTTACTTGGGTTTCTTCTCCTTCTTCTATTTCTATTATCCTTAAGATTTTGTCTTTCCATAGTATATCAGAGCTCCTAGATATGTTGTGCCAGGATAATTTTAAATTTAAAATGTTTGAAAGAGATATATATTTTTCCTATCTGGTCTTCAATGCTTGAGATTCTGTCTCCCATTTTTTGTTTGTTTGTTTTTTTAATTCTGTTGTTGTGGGTGGTCTCTGAGATTTCTCTTTGAGTTCCTAAAATTTTCACATGCAAATTTTCCTCATTTTAAAATTTTCTTTATTGATTATCTTTTTACTTTCAAGTCTTGAACGACTTTATTCATTTTCTTCCACTCTTTTTGTTTTTAAATTACTGTGATAGAGTTACTAGGCTCTAATTGAGACATAGTATTGTGGTTGTTGTTGACTATTCAGTCAGGGTCTTCTTATTCCCCTGGCAATGGAGACAGAGAGTCTGCTCCAAATCAAGGCATGGGAGTTATGTTGGATTTGGAAGAAAGTAGGGAGAGTAAAAATCTGAAGCTTGCCTATCTCCTTTGGAAATGAGGGCAGAGTAAAGGAAGCTGCACAGGCATATGAGTGACACTGGGGAATTAGATTTTGAATAAAGAATAGAAAGGTGAAAGATCAGCAAATAACCTATCTGCTTTTCTGGGTGTAGTTACCTGGGAGTTTCCAGATAATGCTTGCTGGAGTTGGAGTCTGAGATGAAGCAATAAGGGGGAGGGAACATGAGTTTAGGGAGTAAGATCTGTGTCAACCACTGGAGATGGTGCTTGGAGTAATTTTAAATTAACACCCAATTCTAAGAACTGTCATAGAGATTGATTCTGCCCTTTCCAAATGTACCAATTTGAAAAACTAAAGCTAATTATTTGAATAAAAATACAAACATTTCAACGGAAAGTTCCATCACCAAAATCTTACATTGTTCCTTTTTACACAGATTTATTAAAATTGCCACCATCCTTTGTCATTGACCAATGGCAATCACTTACCTACATTTATATGATTTTCTCATTCTCAGCCTCATATAAGTGAAATTATATGATATGCAACCTGTTGAGATTAGCTATTATTTTTATAAGCATTCTTCCTTGGAGATTTATCCAAGTTGTGGTATATATTAATAATTTATTCCATTTTGCTGTTAAGTTCATAATACATTGGCTTTTCTAAACTCTATACACTGAAGGATATTTGGATCATTTGGATTGTTCTTATTTTCTGACCATTGTTAATAATGTTTCTATGAACATTCATGTATACATTTTTGTAAGCACTAATTTTCATGTATTTGATTAAATATCCTTGAGTAAAATTATCTGGTATTTTGATATAATGTATACTTTGTTTTACCAACTTGTCACTCTTATTTCCATTCTGACTATACATTTAAATGCTCACAATCAATGTAAGAGTCATGTTCTTTTATTATAGTTGTAACTAACTTAGATATTTTTATTTGTAGTATCTTGATTTGTTACTGATAACTAATTTTTTCATTTATATTTTTCTAAACAGTGATAAAATTCAATATCTTATATTACATTTCTCAACACATATTAGTTTCATATATTATGGAGAATCAGTACATATACATTCATGGTATTATGTTCATAGATGAAAGCTAAAAATCCTTTTGCTCTTTATTTCTCCCCATATGCTTCCAAGTACCTAATATCCTTTTCTACTTCTGGGACCACTATTTCTGTTTTTATATATGAAAGAGAACATATGATGTATGTCACTTAAAATAATACGCTCTAGTTTCATCCACTTTGCTTAAAAAACCACAAATTCCATTTTCTACATAGCTGAATATCACATTAAATTGAAATATATTTTAATGTTTATTTTTTATTTTTTGGTAGAAAGTTGTTTTTATTTTCTAACTTGGTTGTTTGAGTGATATTTGCCATGAAACTGTTAGAGATACTCCCATATTTAAAATACTAATAGATATATACTCAAAATTATTTATCAAAAAATTTTCCCCCTTATTCCCCTCCCCTATGATTGTTCCTGAGGGGGATAACCATTGAGATGTAACAAGAATAAATTAATTTAAAAAAAATGATGTGGACCAATAAAAAATATTTCCCATTCTGGAGCTTGTGTTTTCATAATTTTAATACATCTTTTATAAAACAATTAAAATAACAAAACAAAGTTTATAAGGTTAGGGATACAATTTTTCCCTTTATAAATCACTGTTGGCATGGTACCCATTGAACCATTCAGGTTAATGTTTGTATAAAGTGTGACATTTTGGAGACAATTTAAAAATAATGAGTGACTGTTTAGTTTCTGTTGATTTTGTTGTCATTTTCTTTGTATATGGATGGTGCATTGCTCTAAGGGCTGGTTAGATTTTTTTCTCAACTTGACACAAACTGGAATTATTTGAGAAGGGGGACTCTCTGTTTAGAAATTGCTCCTACAAGAATAGACTGTGGGCAAAATCATAATGAATTTTCCGAAATGTTTAGTGTGGGAGAACCCAACTCACTCTGGTAGGTGTCACCAAAGGAAAGTGCTTTCAAATTGTATAAGAAAGTAAAGTGAGAAGAACTACATTTATGGTGCTTTGAAAATTAGATAACCCTACATTTTAAAGCAGTTACAGTAACTTTTGACATTTTCCAGTGATTAATATTCCTATTAATAAGTTCAGGGTATGTTTCAATTTATTTTAATTTTCATTCATTTTGTACTTTTCTCATTAATAGCTTGTAATTATCAATATGTTGATTTAGGACTTACTTAGTTTAGCACCTATTTAAATAAGTCAATTTCTATGAAGTAATTACAAATACATAAAATCTTTAAATTTTTCTTTTTGTATGTGGTAGTTTGTTAATTTAAATATACTTTCTTTTAATAGTACATATTAATTTTATATATTAACAGATGCCTGTACCTTATTCCAACAATGCAATCAATATACACTGATTAAATCTAATTTTCCTTTACCCACAATCCTCCCTTTTGTCATGATAGAAACTGGTTTCATGGCATTTCCACACATACATGTCATTATACCTTCTTCTAACTTGTATATTTCCCTCACCACCCTAACAATTTCCTGTTGTACACCTTTTGCTAGAGTCTTTTTTCTCTCGTACTACCTACTTCTGCCTTATTTACATTCACTTATTTTTGCTTAACATTTTCTCTTGCATGCATGTATGTGCTTGTGTGTGTGTGCATGCATGCGCATGCGTACACACACACACACATACACACACACACACACAAGACTAGTTTATTCCATATATCATAGCAATCTGTAATTACATCCACTTTCCTGCAAATGTCATGATTATATTCTTCGCCTAAGTTTTAAATATTAGGGGAAAATGGAATACTTTGCATAATGTGGTCCAGTTTCATCAATGTTTCTGCAAAAGACAACTTTCCATGTTTTGTAGCTTAATGATTTTCTCTTTTGTATATATGTCACATAATAATTGGAACAGATACAAATGATACTAGGCTTTATATGCTTTCATTTATAAGAAATTTGACCTACTTAATTAATTATGTCCTTAAACTTGCTACACAGTCCTTTGAATGTTCTACATTAAAATAATGTCATGTGCAAAAAAAGTCAAGTTTATTTCTTCCTCAGATATCACTGCCTTTTTATTTCCTTGTGAAACAGCCTCACTAAAATATCCAGAGAAAAGTTGAGTTGCACTCATTAGAGAAAACTATGTTTCATTTTTCCCAAACAAGGGAAAATATGTTAACTCTTTCCTTAGAAAGTAATTGTAATCTTATGGATTTTGCTGTTATTCTTCATAAACCCAAGGAAGTTCCTGTGTTAGATTTTGTCAGATGCCATTTTTTAATGGTTATTGCTTTTTTTTAAATCTTTTTTTTATTAATTTATTCTTGTTACATCTCTATGGTTATCCCATCCCTTGTATCCTCCCATTCTCCCCTCCCTCCCATTTTCCCCTTATTCCCCTCCCCTATGACTGTTCCTCAGAGGGACTTCCTCCTCCTGTTTATGCTCATAGGGTATCAAGTCTCTTCTTGGTAACCTGCTGTCCTTCCTCTGAGTGCCACCAGGTCTCCCCCTCCAGGGGACATGGTCAAATATGAGGCACCAGAGTTCGTGTGAAAGTCATACCCCACTATCCACTCAACTGTGCAGAATGTTCTGTCCATTGGCTAGATCTGGGTAGGGGTTTAAAGTTTACCACCTGTATTGTCCTTGGCTGTTGCCTTAGTTTGAGCGGGGACCCCTTGGGCCCAAATCTGCCTATCATAATGTTCTACTTGTAGGTTTCTAGGACCCTCTGGATCCTTCTAATTTGCTATTCTCCCATGCTTCTCTCATCTAGAGTCCCAATAGGATGTCCCCAGAGATGGTCCAGCACACAACAAGAAAATTTGCTCAACCATGTTCATAGCAGCCTTATTCATAATAGCCAGAACATGGAAACAGCCTAAGTGTCCCTCAGTAGAAGAATGGATAAAGAAACTGTGGTACATTTGCACTATGGAATACTACTCAGCTATTAAAAACAAGGAATTCCCGAAATTTGTGTACAAATGGATTGAGCTAGAGATGATCATAATGAGTGAGTTAACCCAGAAGCAGAAAGACTCAAATGGTATATACTCACTTATATCTGCATACTAGCCCAAGGGACATGTCCTGCAAAAGCCTTCACTTACCAGGAAACTGGGACAGAGGGGAGGACATCCTATTGGGACTCAGATGCCATTTTTATGCCTGTGGCACCTTTATATGAGCTTCTATATTCTATCTACTGACATAGTAGTTTGTGTTTATTGGTTCATTAGTTAATTTATTTTAGTTAATTTTTCTTACAATATTATCTTGGTCAGTGTTCCATTGCTGTGAAGAGACACTGTAATCATGGCAATTTTTATAAAGGAAAACATTTAATTGAGGCTTTCTTACAGTTTTTGAGATTTAGGCCATTATCATCACAGCAGGGAGTATAATTGCATGCAGGCAGACATAGTAGCTGAGACTTCTACATCCAGACCTGAAGGCAGCAGGAAGACAGAGACATTGACACTGGCTTGTGCTTTTGAAACACCAAAACTCACTCCTAGTGACACATTTCCTCCAACAAGGCAAAATCTCTTAATCTGCCTCTCTTTTTAAAAAACAAATAAACATATTGCTCTGCTTTTCCTTGATTGTTTTCTTATGCTGGACTTTAGCCATCTGGTTGTCCCTGGCATTAGCTGGTTGCTCCTGGAGCCTGCTGGGCTTCTTGGGCATGCAAAAGGATCCCTAGGCAGTGAGCTGGGGCCTTGTTCTCCTCAAGTAGCCTACAGTTCTTCTCCGTGGTTGCATCCCGTTTGGACCTATAGGTAGGCGTTAGGGTATGGTTTTTTAACCTGTGTGATATTGAGGTCCTGAAGGTCTCCTCAAGAAGGCTAGTAGAACTAGGAACTGTAGGATAGACTGGCACTTTTCAGTAATGAAAAGTCATCTTTAGGATGTTGGGAGAAGGAGGGGGATCTGAGGGTGATACTATGCATACTTGGAGCCAGGATTACCTCCTTTCTCCAGAAACATGACAAAAGCTAGTATTTCAGAGTCCACAGCAGGGTGGCTTGTTTGCCCTGTATACACTGTGCTACTGGTACTCAGACTCCTCTGGGCTCTGCCATTAAAATGGGAAACTGTATGTTTCTATTGTCCAGCTTTACTCATAGTAGCCAGAATCTGGATGTCTCTCAAGTGAAGTATGGATAAAGAAACTGTGGTACATTTATACAATGGAATATTACTCAGTCACTAAAAACAAGTAATTAAAACTTGTATTAGTAATATTTATTAATAAAAACAGTTATTAAAAACATGCAACTTTCAGACAAACTGATGTAATTCTAAAAGATAATCCTGAGTGGGGTAACCCAGACCCAGAAAGACACACATGGTATATACTCACTCATAAATGGGTTTAGGCCATATAATACAGGATAGACATACTTCAATCCATAGACCCAAAGAAGGTAAGTAACAAGGAGGATCCAAGGGAGTGAGCTTAAATCTCACTGAGAAGGGAAAATAGAATAGGCATTAGAAGTGTTTGAAGAGAGGGAAAAAAGTAGGAGATGGAGTACAGAGAAATGAGGGTGGAGATAAGACCTGGGGAGATCTGGGGCTGGAGGACAGAGGCCCTGCAGAGAGAAAAGATGCATCTCTGTGACAAGCTGGAAACTTAAGACAGGGTGTGGTATG
Source organism: Acomys percivali (assembly GCA_907169655.1). Taxonomy (NCBI): domain Eukaryota; kingdom Metazoa; phylum Chordata; class Mammalia; order Rodentia; family Muridae; genus Acomys; species Acomys percivali. The sequence goes on along the minus strand of OU015760.1, from coordinate 70,496,510 downwards.
TTTCTGGGGCAATATAGGAGTGACTCTAGCTGAGACTCCTAGTAACAGGGGCCATGGAGACGGAAGAGGACATCATTTAGCTAGTCAGGACTCCTAATGGAAGGAGAACAATTCCAACCCACCCACAGGAACTTTGTTCCAAAATTTACCCTGCTTACAAAATATGTAGTGATAAAGATGGAACAGAGATCCTTTCAAAGATGTCTAACCAATGCCTGGCCTAATCTGAGAACCACATCAGTAGAGAAAGCCAACCCCTGACACTATTATTGATACTCTGCTATGCTATCTGATGAGAGCCTTGCATAGCTGCCCCCTAAGAGTCTCCACCCAGAAATGGTTACACTTTATTGATTTTTGATTGTTAAACTAGTTTTATATATTTTGAAAAAAATCACAATTGATTATGGTACATAATTCTTCTTAAGTGTCGTTAAAATTTTCTGGTATTTTAACTATATTTTTATACATAAGTTCATGGTGTATTGCCTCTTTTTTTAACTGCCTTTGTCTGGTTTTGGTACCAGAGTAATACTGACTTCATAAAATGAGTTAAGCAGTGTTCCTTCCTACCTATTTTATGTTAGAGGCTTTTTTGTTGCAATCCATAAATTTTCAAGTGCTGTCTTTACATCTTTGAGTCTGATAAGGCCTCAAGGGCCTAACTGTGCATTCTTCTTTCATCATCGGCCTCTGCCAATAGGAAAAATTCCCTATCTGGCTGTTTTCCCTACAGGTAAGAACAGCCTCTGGAAATGAAAACTTATAGCTACACAGTCCTCATCCTGGTAGTCTCTGAAATGCAACGACACCCCAACTTGCAAAGAAATTATCAGTAAACCTACCAGACACTGAAATTTTTCTAAGTTAAAATGCATCTTGTAGAACTACAGCAACAAATATCACAGTTTAGCAACACAGTGCATCATAGAATTTTCATTGTTCTTCCTTATGATGTCACTGAGTATGAGATATAGCTCATTGCTATTTCTTCATATAGTAAAGATGTACCACACTGTGTATTGTCAGCCCAGATAAAGATAAACTTTTAAAATTCAAAGCATATTTTATATTTACATATATACCTATTGATGAATAGATATAGATGATATATAGAGACATACATTTGATAACGGAGCCTGTGGTTTTCTGTAATAACCTCAATCTATTGCAAAGACAAGTTTCTTTGATGAGGGGTAAGAACTACACTTGTCTTGGGGTACAAGGATAGATTTTAAAGATGTAGTTAGGAACCATGATGATTTATTAAAGTGGTAGTTTCAGGTTCTCCTCAAAGACCCATGATTTAAAAGGCCTGGGTAGCTGACTCAGTTTATAGTACTAGGCATGATTTCCTCTTGTTGAGGGACATTAAATTTAATACCAAGTGATAAGCTCTGAGCATGTTTATTTTTTTATATTTAGAAATGAGTGTATGTGTAACAATAATTTAAGAAACAGAGGCCATGAATTTGAAAAAGAGCAGAGTGGGTGGGTGGGTGGATCTAGTTAGAGCAAAGGAAGCATTATATTTTTGGTGGTCTTTTATGAATGTGCACATTCTTCATTGCTTATACTTCTTTGTACTCTCCTGATATAGCAAATGACTTTTCTTCACTATCACAAATTCTTCTTCTGCTTAAGCCAATTTTCTTATTAACATTGTCTGGTACATTTTAATATTATTCATTATATCTATCAGCTTTTTGTATTATTTAACTCTATGTTGTAACTTTGATTTGTCATGCATGAAGTAGTTTTCTGAGTTTGGCTTATAGTCTTTGTTCTATAGTAGCTTATTATGAATCCTTGAAACAATAACTTAGTATACATTCTCATTCAACTCATAGATAAATTATACATGCTTGAAAATGCTTGTTTTAGTTTTTGTTTACACACTTGATAGAGAATTCCATACTGCCCTATATCAAAGGTGGTTTTGTTGGAAAACCTTTTTATCTTTGAATAGATGTGAAATTATATGTCAGTTGAGGTACAAAAGGTATTGGCTCTTATAAAGCTTCAAGGACATATCCTTTTGCTTGTTTATTTGTTTTTTGTTTGTTTGTTTGTATTTTAAGACAGGATTTCTCTGTGTATCCCTATATGTACTGGACTTCCATTGTAGACCAGGCTGGCCTAGAAGTTCAGTGATCCACCTGCCTCTGCCTCCTGAGTGCTGCAAGATGGCTGAGACATCTGTCACCCCATTGATCACCATGGTTGATTAGGCTGATCTGGCTGACTAGGTGGATGTTCCCTTTCTCTCTCAGGCCGAGGAGAACCACTTTCCTTGAATAGAGTATAGGAGTAGCTGCGCTCTCCTGCTAGAACCTCCAAACAAGCACAAGGACATATTCTTGTAGTGAGAATTTTAGTTTCTCTAAAAACCCACTTAAGTTATGTGAATATGTTTTTGTTTTAACCCCAGATGTGAGTAAGGGTCTGCTTCAGAGAAGGTGATTATGGTTTGCCTCATGCTCTGGTGGGGGCATGCCAAAGTAGAAGAAGGTTGCTACGCCCCCTGCTCCTGGTTGCCATTTTTCAATTTGTCAAGTGGTCATGAGCAAAGAGGCAAAGTAGAGTAAACTAGATATGCTGTCAGAAAAAATCAAATGATGCCCAATAAACCCAATGTCCCTAATTAGAGAGCAATAGTTTAAAGAGGTATATGTCCCCTTTCCCCTCTAACTTCTTTTTGCCTACCTAGTGTTGGTGAGTTGCAAGGGAGGTAAAAGTATAAGAACCAAAATAAGATTGATAAAAATAATGTGCCTACATATTTTACCTGCAGGTATTGTAGTGTTCTTTTTCTTAAGGTTTATTTATTCTATATACAGTGTTCTGCCTGCATGTACACCTGAAGGCCAGAAGAGGACATCAGATTCCATTATAGATGGTTGTGAGACACCGTGTGGTTGCTGGGAATTGAACTCAACACCTCTGGAAGAGCAGTCAGTGCTCTTAACCTCTGAGCCATCTCTCCAGCCCCTATTGTAGTGTTCTTTAGCCTCAGAAAAGACTATATAAATTTTACTAATTCAAGGCTGTCAGTGTACACACTGATGGCAAGAGTATTGAGGTATTTGATAGTGGAAGATGCTGGCATAGTCCTGATATCTTTTTTTTTAACCGATACAAATTATGACCAGAGAAATCTTTCCTAGTACCAAGTTTTTTTTAACAATAGTGATATGCATAATCCTTAGGAAATTTTCACAGCACTGCATTTTGGAATACAGGCATATCTTATGGGATGCTGTGTCATGGTCCATGACAGTGGGATGTTCCTGCAGTATATGCATCCAAACTTTTACATTGCTATATTATATGAGAACGTGGGGTTTTGGAGCAATATGGAGCTTGTATTCAAACCATAGTGTTATATAGACAAATGCTAGTTATGAAATTTTCATTACAGGGGAATCAACAAAAATGTAGCCCCAGTTTGTTACACATGGTTACCAAAAATTCAACTTCACAACAAGTGTCCACAGTGTGAGCATAGCTAGAGTGCCTGCTCCTACAAAGAATGGAGTATTAAAATATGCAATTCAATGGTGGTTCTGGCATCCATTGTATGGGTGCCTGAATGAGAAATAATCCCCATAGTTTCAGTCATTTGCCTCTTACCTCTAGCATGGCATTATAGACTCTAAGACCCTAGATGCATAAGCCAAAATAAACTCTTCTTTAAATTATGTTGAGCATGATGTTTTATAACACCGATGGAAAAGTCGCTAATGCACACATGTAAAGGCATATGTTAAGTGTATGTGTATTTGGTCAATAAGTTCAGATTAGAATGTGAGTGTAGCTCAAATTACTAAGGTGTTGGCACAGAAATTATAGTGAAAGATCCAGTACTTAATGCATGGACATTATATGCTACTATCTCGGAACAAAAGCTCACAGTCTTAAATAGTTCAGTCTATGTTCGGTCATCCTTTTTGCATTAGGATCTATGTAAAGCAAACATATCATGGGAATAATATGTAGCAAATAAAGCTCCTCAACTTATGGATGTGGCCAAAAGGAGAGAAAGAGATTGGTGTTCCACAATCTCTTTTGAGGATATGCTCTCAATGATTCAAAATAGTCCACTAGAACCCACTTCCTAGTAGCTCCTTGAGAAGTGGGATCTTGTGGAACCTAGTAGAATCACAGGCTGAGTGAGGCAGGCAATTTCAGGGATAGGTATTAATACTCCTTGTCTAAATAACATTCCAATCAAGATAATTCTGCCCTTTTAACTATGATTATGCCATTTGTGGCCAAACACATTCTAGAGCCAGGGGACTGAACCATACTGCATGAACAAGATTCAGGTATATTTTATCCATGTGCAATCTTTCTGTTGATACTGGTTAATTTAGGGTAAGTGTTGTCAAACCCATTTTGTCTTAGAGCAAAGGTCCTTAGGATTTTCTGAAACTTTATTTGTATGTGCCATGGATAGAACCCACAGAATCAGTTAACCTGAGCTCATAGGTGCTCATAGGACACTAAATTGACATCCAGGAAGCCTCTATGGTTCTTACCTAGGTCCTCTGCACATATATTACAGTTGTGTAGCTTGATTCTATTGTGGGGCACCTACCACTGGAAATAGAGGCTCTTTTGCCTGCTTTTCTTCCTACTGGGTTGCCTCTTCAAGCCTTAATGCAAGAAGTGGTGCTTAGTCTTACTGCACCTTGATATGCCATGGCTGGTTAATGCTCATAAGAGACCTACCCTTTTTCTGAGGAGAAATGGAGGAGGAATAAATGGAATAATGGAAGTAGAAGTGGGGGGGATGGGACCGTGAAGAGAAGAGGAGGGAAGATGTAATATATAAAAGAAGAATAAATGAAAATATTAGAAAGAATGTTCAGTTCTTCTAGAGGCCTATTCACATGCTCTCTAGTAATTCCTATGAGTATATTATGCCTTGAAATTTCAGAATGCACACTAGGGATTCACTTTGGTGCTTTCATTCCACTAAATCACTATTGAGTGCACTGAAGTAATTATTGGCTAAATTACCCTACTGTCCTAAAAAGTGTAACATCTCTTACATAGTCCTGCTAAAATATTTACCCTTGAACAATAACTGCAACTAGCATTCTGTTATTTGTGCTAATGAGTGTTGTGACTAGTAGTGGTGAATAAAAGCCTGGCAATTTAAGTTTTTGTTTGAACTAAGTGCTTTAAATCACATACCAATTTTAATATTGTATAAAACATTTCTTCAAAACACTCCAAATTATTTCTCATAGAAACAACTTGTAGTAGAGTGCATGCTTGTTCATAAGTTTACACCATTGACATTGACTTAGTTACTTTAAGAGTTATCTACTTCTCTTAACATTTATGGGAAAAATATACCTGCATGTTGGACAATAGTTTAGAGACATTAAACAGCTATAGGTCCTGCCCTAGAAGTTTTGCAGGTGGCAGAGAGGAGAGAGCATTTGTACATGTTTGATGTTTTAACCTGTGAACATCTGCATGATTAGTCCCCTAACATTCGCTGAAAAAAGTGATCCTGTGATAACCTCCAGTCAGGTGTCAGGGGTCCCAGCCAGGAAGCTAGCCTACGAGGACACCAGTCCAGTTCCACACATGCTCTGATGGGGTTTTTTGAAGGGGAACAAGACACACACTAAAAGAATGCCACCTGGGACCATGGTCCCAAGCCAGGAGTGAGCCTGAGACAGATGACTCTTGCATAAGGCCACTTGTGCTAGGCAAGGCCTGGCTAAGCAAGGAGCAAGACCCAAATGACCACCAGACTGGTACCATGGGATCCAGACAAGGAGCTAGGCTGAGATGATCACCAGTCTGGTGCTGCTAAGGCCTAGGAGGGAGAGAGATCGATCATACCTGAAATGACCCCTGCCCAGTACCATAGTACAGGGGAAGGGCATAGCATTCCTGAGACCACTCCTGAGATGATCTTGGACATTCAGAGACAAGTAAGTGGTAGAGAAATTGAAGTGAAAAAGAAGTAGTAGTATGTGGGATCAACAATGTGAGACAGACTGGACAGTCAAGGGTAGTGAGGAACAGCCTCTCACCTGCTGCAAAACCTGGGAGAGCAGGCTCAGAACCTCACCTGAGCAGCACAGTAAAGCTTGCCTCATCTTGACTACAGAATATATAAAACATAATGTGTGTGTGTGTGTGTGTGTGTGTGTGTGTGTGTGTATCCACTGATACTCTAAGTATCTTATATATAAAATAATCAAATACTATATATTGTCATGTTTTAAAATACAAAAATTTCAGAGTTTTTAATAATCAAACAAGGCTTTAATAATTATTCTTCTCCACTTTTTAGTACTTCAGGTACTGTGATAATCAGTAAAGATTATCTTTACTTCAAGAAATCTTACAATAAACAAGGAAGACAAGTATAATATTAGGTCTTTACCAAAAATTCAATGCTGCATTTTATGCTGTAAATGTTAAAATAATGCTATATAAGAGAAAATAGCAAAGCAGACATGGATTAAATTGTACATCCAAGTTACGTGGAAAATCTTGCAAAAAATACTATATTGACAAGGCAGACAAATTAGGGGAACAGGATCCAAATGCAGGCCTCAGTGTCAGAGAGGGCTTCCTCTCCAGTTGCTGGGAGATCCACATGAAGATCCAGCTGCACATCTGCTACATATATGTAGGGGGGCTATGACCAGACCATGTATGATCTTTGGTTATTGGTTCACACTCTGAGAGCCTCAATGTATCTAGGTTAATTTACTCTGTAGGTCTTCTTATGGAGTTTGTGATCCCTCCAGAGCCCCCCGATTGTTCCCCCTACTCTTCTATAAGATTCCCAGAGCTCTGTCTAATGTTTGGCTGTGGGTCTCTGTCTGCATCTGTTTCCATCAGCTGCTGGGTGAATCCTCTCTGAGGAGTTATGCTAGACTCCTGTTTATAAGCATAGCAGAGTATAGTGTCAGGACTAGTTCTCTTCCATGATATGAGTCTCAAATAGGGCCGGTCTTTGGCTGTTCCTCAATCTTTGTTTCATCTTTGTCCCTGCACATCTTGTAGGCAGAACACATTTTGGATCTAAGGATTTGTGGGTGGATCTTTGTCCTTATCTCTTTACTGGGACTCCTGCCTGGCTACAGGGAGAACCACTTTGGGCTACCCCAGCTGCTAAGAGTTTCAGCTATGATGACCCTCAGAGACTTCCTGAGCCCTCCCCTATCCCTGGTTTCTGGCACATCCCAGAGACACTCCTACCTCTGATTCCCATTCTCTCAGTAGGTCCTCTCTCCCCTGCTTTCCCTACTCCTAATACACACCCTTTCTCCCCTCCCCATCCCCTCTTCTACCAAGTTCCATTCCTCCAGTTTTAAATATAATAGGCACTGGAGGGCAAACTCTTAAAAAGCCTAGACTTCTTATTAAACTCCCTTCTTGTAAAGGTGAACAATAACAGTCAATAATATCTTCTTACAGAATAATCCTTAATGTATAAAATCATACTAAATACTTCCCATGTTCAAGTAGTAGCTGATTTCTGTGTATTTTGTTTTCAGTAGTGTATTAATACAGTTTGAATTTCTATAGCAAAGAGGTACAGGTACTTTTTATTGAAAATATGTTCATTTAACTCATACTTTGGGAGTTTTAGAAGAATGACACTTACATTCCCACAGCTGGCATAAGGGCCTTCTAGCTATACATCAACTTAAGCGATGTTGTTGTTCTTTAGCCTCTCTGGGTTTGTGGACTGTAGTATGATTATCCTTAACTTAACAGCTGTTTGTCTTTTGGGGTCTGGGTTACCTCACCCAGGATGATTTTTTTTCTAGTGCCATCCATTGCCTACAAATTCAATGATGTCATATTTTTAACTACTGAGTAATAGTTCATTATGTAAATGTGTCACATTTTCTTCATTCTTCCTGTGAGGAGCAAGGCTTCCAGCTGTGGAATTGGGACACCAACCAAGCCACACAACTTACGATGAGAGCAGGAGGGTCTCCCACACTTTTTCTTGCCGTTGGGACCCATTTCCTCCTATTGAGTTACCTCATCCAGCCTGAGTATGAGGGTTTGTGCTTATTCTTATTATAACTTATTATGCCATTTCTGGTTGATATCCCTAGGAGTTCTGCTCTTTTCTGAAGGAAAGGGAGAAGAGTGTGGGAGTGTGTGAGAGATTGGAGGTGTGGGGACACTGGAGGAATGAAGAGAGAAGAATTTGTGCTCACGAAGTAATGTAGAAAAGAAGAATAAAAGAAAATGATATCATAATTAGGGTATGAGTAGTATAGAACACATGATGAAACAAGCCAAAAGGGATTCAAGCTTTGTGCTATGCAGCATGGGAGCTTATGGACTTCAAGTTTCCACAGATACATCTCAAAGTGGATACACTGGGTCCATGAAACAAAAATCTTGTTTTTGAGATAGAAGAGTAAATTTTGCAATATACATACACAGAAGGAACTGTTATAGGGCTTATTATTTTAATATATTTTATAAAAGCACATAAATATTTCCCATATATGCATATAAATACACATACATATATAGGAAATA
>OU015760.1:70462346-70482963 GCA_907169655.1 Acomys percivali | reverse complement strand
AAAAAGGTACGTATAAATTGAAGAATAAACCAGGCAAAAGATAAATTGGAGAATAGACATAAAACTTAACATACAGCTTAGAACAATACAATAGTTAGCTGTTCACACACTAACCACTTGACTCACTTGTCACTGGATATTTTAAAACAATTTACATTTTCTAAATGTAATCTTAACTATTTTAAAATGTCATAAATGATTTATTTGTATGGGAACAAATCCTTCTAAATCAATGTTTTGTGGTAGTTGAAATTTAGCTTTGGCTTTCTTGTGAATATAATTTCAACAATAATGGAAGCATTAATGTAACATGTTACAATATTTAAAGTTGAAACTTTTGAAGAGGTCACATGATATTAAGATAGACTTACCAAGGATCATGCATGGAGAGGACTTGTCAGACCACAGAGGAAGAGGATACAGGCAATCCAGATGAGACTTTATTGGCTCGGGTCAGATGGTAGGTGAGTAGGGCTCCCCATTTCTGAGGATTGAGGGAGAGGGACAGAAGGAGAGTGGGAATTTGAGGAGAGAGGGGAGGAGGGGGTGGCAATAGGGCTGTAAAGTAAATAAATTAAAAAGAAGTAAATTAAAAAGATAGACCTACAAAACGTGATATCAAAATGTGTATCATAGTTGTTTTAATACACGTATTATAAATTTGTATATGTTGAGAATTTCTGGATTAGAAAATGATTATAATTTTAATTATACATGGAGTATAAAAAGATTCATTGCTTAATTTCACTAGAAAACTGTATTTAACTGTGACAAAAACAGAGTACTGAAAGTGTCAAGAGAAAAATTCTAGAAAAATATGCAGAAGGAAAAGGAGTGTGTAAAGTACAGGTAAGAGAACAAGAAGTAACACAAAAAGCAGCCAGGGATAAAGTAAAGCATTTTTCTGGATCAAGAATATTGGAAGTTGCTTAAGAATGAAGTAAACTACCCAGAATTCTTTGATTACTGCCAGGGTGACTCATTAGTCAACTTTTGTATAAGCATGTGGAAGAAGCTTTCCTTGATTCTGTAATTGATTTCTTGTAAGTCTAACTCAATGTGCACACCATCAAGAAAAATGTTCTCTGAACTCAAAGTCTGAGTATGGTAAACTGGTGCTTAGGGTATTATTTATAAAGTCAAATTCCCCAATAAGGTGAACATAATTTTCAACTATTTTTGCAAAGGTACAATAAAATGGACAGAAGAAAATGCCTCTTGTTCTATAATTTTTTAAAAAGGTATCTTTTGAATATCACAGAGTGTTTTCCTTTTTTATACTTAAAAATCTCAACTCTAATGAAACAATTTAATATATTTCAAATTTGAAACATAACAAGCACTTTGAAATATTATTTAAGTATACGTTAAGAACTAAGAGGGAAGCTGATGATAGTGGTGCATGACTTTAATCCCAGCAAAGGCAGGCATATATATGTGAGTTTGAGGTGATCCTGGTCTACAAAGCTAGTTCAGGACACTTAAGGCTACACAGAGAAACCATGTATCAGAAAAAGAAAAAAAAAGAAAGAAAAAAAAGAAAAGAACTAAGAGGGATAACATTATACAATTGTAGCAACAATTTAAAATGTATGAATCCAACATATTTTACACTGACAGGTAAGTACAAATCTTGGAGTATCAATCGACTACAAAGCTTTGTGCCTGGGGTGGATTGGGACACCACCATAGCCACAAAACTTTGATGCAGCAATTTTCCTTTCAGCATGATGTTCAAGGATAAAAGTGGCACAGAAATTGTGGGACTGAATGACCAATGACTGGTACAGCTTGAGCTTCATGTCAATGAGAGGGAGCCCACCATTGACACTACCTGTAGTACTGGATAGGCCACAGACCTATAATACTGCCAAATATGACTGGAGAAAAAGTCAGTGATATTATTCTAATGATATTCTGCTATACTCAGATTACTGCCTAGCTCAATTATCATCAATGATGATCCACTCAGCAACTGATGTAAATAGATATAGAGACCCACAGCTAGCCATTATGCAGAGTTTGGGGAATCCTGCGGAATAGGAAAAAGGAGGATTGTAGGAGCCAGATGGGTCAAGGGCATCTCAAGAAAACCTACAAAATCAACAAGCCTGGGTTTATAGGGCCACACAGAGACTAAATTAACAATCAGGTATCCTGCATGGTTCTAACCAAGGTCCTCTGCATATGTGTTATTGTTATTTAGCTTGGTGTTTTGTGGTACTCCTATCAGAGGGTGCAAGGGTTGTTTCTGATATTTTTGCTTGCTTTTAGAACCACTGTCCTACACAGTTACTTTTTCTAGTCTTAATATGAGAGGAGGGGCCTAATCTCACTGCAATTTGATATGCCATGGTATGTTGCTGTACCTGGGAGGCCGGCCTTTTTCTGAAGAGAAACAGAGAAGTAGATGAGGAAGGAAGAGAAGGGGGAGGGATTTTTTAGATTTAAATTTTATATGAACAAAATAATTCATTTTGAGTGACTTGATATAGTTTATAAAATTTTCAAGATACCATTGATAGCATGCACTCTAGGCAAGATGCAGAGAGAGCACAAGAAAGGAGGGAGGAGACACTGCAATATGTGAGAGCATACATTATTAAAAAAGCTATTGCAAGCCTTAAAAATACTGAAATCATAAACGTTAGTGGACCACAAATACATGTGGATATTTTAAAAATCATTTTCTAACATCTATGCAATATATTCTTTTTACTCCTACCCTTCATCTTCTTTTATCTCCCCTATCCTGTCCATCACCTACATAAAGGTCCATTTCTCAAATTCCAGTCTTTAGGTTTTATTTTCTAAGTCACTGATTTTACCAGGATCATCCGTATGATCATAGGTTTGGATCTATCCTTTGGAGCCTGCCCATATTTCTATAATCAGATTTGGTGTTTTCAAAACAAATTAAATGACAGAAGAATCTGGTGAGCTTATGAGTCAAGGGATATCTTTAATCTGTAATATTGGTGAATAAAATCTAACAGAAGGTAGACTGGTACAGTCACTTTGCAAATCATTAAGTGTTTCTACAAAAAGTTCCATTTTTATAGGACTTCCATATGACACTATGATTCCAATCAACCAGAAATAAAGGAAAACATAAGAGGAAACAGAAACATCACCCACTACTGGTGAGAATACAGAAGAGAGTATAATTAGCCCTTGTAGAAAATATTTTAGTGGTTTATCAAAAAGTCAAACAGATTTTCCAAATTTATCTTTTATTTATATCTTTTATTTATTTATATATATATTTATTTATAAGTATTGAGACTATGTGTCCATAAAATTTGTATGATGATGCTTATGGCATTATTTAGATACATGCAAGAAAAAAATCAGAATGGCTATGAACAAAAAAATGGAACAATTGTAGTGAATCCTTTTTAAAAAGTATAATATTCTTGTATATTCTAAAATGTAGACAATTCTTAAAAATATTATGCTCAGTAAAGGAAGACAGTAGCAAAAATCTCATATTGAATAATGTAGGCATAAGGTTATTGGGTAATTCAAATGCTGATTTCTGTATCCCTCATATCTGGTTGAAATTCTAGTTCTGAGAATTTACTGTCTCAGTATTGTGTAAACACTGCTCCCCAATTATTCCCTTGTATGCCAATAAAACAGCTATCAGACAATCACTTAAGCAGAGGAAAGAATAGGGTTGGGATTTCTGACAGCTAGGGGAGGAGGAGATAGAGAAAAAAGGAAGGGATTGAGGCACCATATATGAGAGAGGCTCAAGGGATATCAGGAGCAGGAGAGGAGATGCATCATGGAAAAATGCAAAATGCAAGTATCTCTGGGCTATAAGATGTGAGGAAACCTTATTAGCTTTGAGGGGTAAGAGTAGGGTGCAGGCAGAGTCTACTGTCAAACTCTGCCAAGACAGGGTAAGCAAGTCCTCAATAGTTCCTGCCTCACAAATATGTCTGTCAGATATACTAGGCTAGAAGGCTGAAGATGATGCCCCAATGTTATAGAGAGATTTGGGTGACTGTTCAGGCAGCAAATGTTTGTAAATATATTGTGATGTGAAGTTAATAAATTGTGTATGTACTATTTTATGTAATTTCACAATTTCACTTCCCTCAACAGAAAACAAACTCCTTTAGGAGAGTTTACTCATCCCTTTCATCTCCAGCAAACAGCTTAGATCCAGCACAGTGGATACCATGGAAATTATTTATCACACATAGGAGAATTAATGGGTAAAAAAGACTCAGTGTTTTTCCCCAATTCTGGCACGATCTGGATCAATTCAGGAAAAAAAAGCCATTTATGGAAGCTCAACCCTTGAACATACTCACACGTGAATACTTCAGTGTAAGCATGAATGGTGTTTTAGCCATCCTGTGTACATACAGTGGATGTTAAGCAAGTCCACCGTAATCGTATACTTATTGTGTTAAATTCTATGGCATAAATGAAGCACAGGTGTTTTTTGATGCCTGTGGCTCATATTGCTCTTTAGTAGAGTGTTCTATTGTACACCAGCTGGAGCTCTTGCAAGCATTCTCCCAGGTATAAATCCCAGGTTGAAATGAAAAAGAAATGATAGAGGCCAATGGCATTTTGATCACCTGGATTCAAACACTGATCTATTTTACCTCCTTTTCATTTTCATTCATGAATGTAAATTCATAGGACATAAATTGTTGCCAAAATGCTTTTTAATGTGAGTATTATCACTAAAGCAAACCAGATGATGTTAGATTCCTAATTTCCAAGCTATTCAACTTAGCTGCAGAGCTTGGATTGATAAATAAATGGCATAAATTCCACCCTGGCAATTGTCAATGAGTCAAGGGAAGATGATTTTTTGTTGTTTTTGTCTTTGAACATCAACTCTCAAATCATAAAGTAGAGAAATATTGTTCTACTAATGTCTTTACACATCGGTAATGTGAATTAACAAATGTAAGTTTAGGATGCTGTATTTTAGCATGTTTCCAGATACCATCTTTTTATTTGCTTTATTTAAACATTGTTTAAAATAAATTTCTAGTGGTCCCAAGTAATTCCTGAATGCCCTTGGAGAAGTACTATTATCTAGCATATTTTGGCTTCATTTTTGTAGCATGTGAATGATAATTTCTCATTTGATTGCTAAATATTATTTCTTCAAAATAATGATCATCACCATACCATTTTAATACACATAAATAATGCAATTCATTCATTCTCACCCCCATAACCTTTATTATCTTCTTGGTATCCACTCCTTTTACTTCAAAGAGTTCCCCCACTATACCCTTGTGTCCATTATATTAATCTAGATTTGTTAATAAAAGAAAAGATGTCATGTTTTTCTTTCTGAGCCTGGATAGTTTCCCTAACCGTTCCTGTATGCTTCATTTCTTGAGCCAAGCCTCTTGCCACCTATACTTTATGGCGTGTCAGAATCCAGTTGCTCTGATTTCCAGGGCTGCCTGTTTACAGATGCCTCACCTTGATGCTGCTGTTGCAGGTTGACCTCTGGCAACAATGTGACCAGATTATTTCTATTCCTTGATATCTTAGTTTAAATAATAATTTGTTAATCTAGGTGGTTCCAAGGAAGAGATCTCTGAGTTATAGGAAGTGATAAATGAGAAAGCCTCACCATTTCTTAACATGTCCTGATGGAGGTGTCACTCATCAAATTATAAAATATGTATGAGGCTTTTAAGAATTTTTGACTTAACCTGTTAGAAGGGATGCAGTATTTTTTACCAGAACCATAGGCTTATGCTTTTGATGTGGTTTCTTCCACCCTCTCAGTTAGGGAACTGAGGGCCTTGTATTCTAGGGAGAAAACTTAATTTTTCTGAGTCACTGTTTTGTTTCTCCATACTTTTCATCTTTTCTATTTGTCTTTTGGTCATTTCTAGTGTTCTTCCTCTATTATGGTAAAAATCTTGAATCTTCATCTGGACATGGAACAATTTTCTAATCAATCATGCTACCTTTGAATATTTTGCATATGTTTATAAGTAATTTGTATTTCTTCCTTTGAAATTTGTTTTTAAAAATAATTCACCTGGATATCCAAGATGGCAGCGAGCAGTGTGGACTGTGTTTGGAAGCTCCAGTGAACAATTGGGGAATTGCACAGATTTCTGAGCCAGAACACCAAGATCCCGACACCACCACGGCAGCAGGAGTGCTCCACGGTTCGGAAGGACCAGGGTGCGGAGGACCTGTGTGCCCCTACACACGGGAGGAGTGCAGATTTTCTCGGATCAGAGCAGCGGCGGCACAAGCGGCATCAGCGGCACCAGCAGCAGCGACTGAGGTTTGCAGCTCAAAGCCTTCCAGTGGAGGTGGTTAGTGTGGTGGCTGGTGGGAGTTGCTGCGGGAGAGGGGACACTGGACAGGATTTAGGTCGCGTGGTGCCTTGTGACCCAAACTGGACTCGGCGGACAGTTCAGCCCCAGAGTCCCGGGTACAGCTCAGGGCACAGTGCTGTGGAGACGCTGACTCAGTGCAGCAGGCAATTCTGCCCAAGGCAACAGCTTAGCGCAGCCATAGCTCTCCTGCTGTGATGCAGGCTGGGTGGAGCACTCAGGTCCACCAAGGGCACCATCTCAGCGCAGCTGCAGTTCACCTGCTGTGACGCAGGCTGGGCAGAGCGCTCAGGTCCACCAAAGGCGCCATCTCAGCACAGCCGCAGTTCACCTGCTGTGACACAGGCTGGGCAGAGCGCTCAGGTCCACCGAGGGCGCCATCTCAGCGCAGCCATAGTTCACCTGCTGTGATGCCGGCTGGGCGGAGAGCTCAGTCCCACTGGAGGCGCTAGTGCACAACAACGAGCAGTTCTGCTCAAGACACTAGCTCTCCACAGAGGGCAGTTTTGGGGCGCGGACGCAGGCTGAGGTCAGCACGCAGATTCAGCCCAGAGGCCCTAGCTGGACTTGCCAGGCAGATTAGGCCCAGAGATTCTTCCTGAGCTGTGCACACAGGCTCGGCGGCCCCAAGACTCTGGCTGGACTATCCACGCAGTATAGGCCCGGAGTCCCGGGCTGAATTCAGTGTACAGTGTGGATCCATAGTCCCTGGCTGAGCTCGGTGCACAATATGCCACAGAGACTTGGGTGGAGCTCGGCGTGCAGCTTAGGGCCAGAGTCCCTAACCGAGCTTGGCAGACAGATTGGGCCCAGAGTCTCTAGTAGAGCTTTTGGCACAGTCCCGGCTCTAAGACTCTGGTTGGACACAGTGTGCAGTTTGAATCCAGAATTCCTGGCTGAGCTGTGAGGATATTTCGGCATGAGTCAATAACTGACCACAGCAAGCAGTTTGGTCAAACACCCATAGCTGAGCTTGGTGCGCAGTCCCAGCCTGATAATTCTGGCTGGACCCTGTGTGCATTTTGATACCAGAATTCCTAGCTGAGCTCGGCAGACGGTTCAGGCCCTGTGATTCTAGCTGAGCTCGGAGGGTGGTTTGGGACTAGTGTCCCTGGCTGGACTTGGCATGGAACCCAGAAGGCTATGGATACCTTGGCCTGAACCAACGCTCATTCAGAGACCCAGGATGATTGCAGGACCCACAGCACAGGGGAGCTGAGGATCACTGGCTGTGAGAGCCCAAAACACCAGTGCTAACCTCCTGCCATCCACACCAGTGAAACATCAGAGCTTCCAACCTACGGAAATCGTGAGAAAACAGGTGAATCTATCATCAGACTCCCTCCATCCAACTCGGGAAGCTACCCAACGAAAACAAAGCCAGCAAGATGTCTAAAGGACAGCGTAAAAGCATACACAAAAAACCCCAAAACAACATGGCGTCTCCAGTTTCCAGCTATCCCAAAGAAAACAACCCAGAGAGCTCAAATACAACAGAAATACAAGAAAATGACCTCAAATCCTTAATAAGGAGCATATTAATGGAGGAAACAAATAAAATTCGTAATCAAATACAGGAAGACGCAGCCAAACAGGTGAGAGACATAAAAGAAGCACATAGAGTGGAACTGGAAAAATTTCAGGAAAATGCAAGTAACCATATGGAAGAAATAAATAAAACGGTTCAAGCTCTGAAGACCTATAAAGAGGCAATGGAAGAAACTCAGGAATATACAATAAATCAGGTGAAAGAAATAAAAAAATCAGTTCAAGATCTGAAGACGAAAATGGATTCAATGATAAATACACAGACAGAAGAAAAACGAGAATGTGAGACCTCAGAGAAGAAGGCGAGCAACACAGAGGTGAGCTTTTCTAACAGAATCCAAGAGACGGAAGAACGAATCTCAGGTCTAGAAGATACAATCACAGATCTTGAGGCAACCATTAAAGATAATGCCAAATCTGGAAAACTCCTGACACAAAACATCCAAGAAATTAAGGACACCATGAAAAGAAGAAATGTGAGGATAATAGGCATTGAAGAAAGAGAAGATATCAGAATCCAAGGCCCAGAAACTGTTCTCAAAAAAATCATAGAAGAAAATTTCCCCAACCTAAAGAAAGAGATACCTATAAACATACAAGAGGCCTACAGAACACCAAATAGAATGTCACATAATAATCAAAACACAAAACATACAGAACAAAGAAAAAATATTAAAAGCTACAAGGGAAAAGGGCCAAATAACATTCAATGGCAAACCTATCAGAATTACACCCGACTTCTCAGCAGAGACCATAAAAGCCAGAAGAGCCTGGCCAGAGATCCTGCAAACCCTAAGAGACCACAGATGCCAGGCCAGACTACTTTACCCAGCAAAACTATCAATAACCATTGACGGAGAAAACAAAATATTCCATGACAAAAACAAATTCAAACAGTACCTATCCACAAATCCAGCTTTACAGAAGGTACTAGAAGGAAAACTCCATCCCAAAGGGTCAAGCTACTACCAAAACTACTCAGGAAATAGGTAACTATACCATGGCAAAAACACAGCTACACAAACTCTCGATTGGAAACAACATCAAAATTAAGACTCTTAACAGTCACTGGTCATTAATATCTCTCAACATCAGTGGTCTCAATTCTCCAATAAAAGACACAGACTAACTGAATGGGTGCATAAACAAGATCCAACTTTCTTCTGCATTCAAAAAACACATCTCACTCATAACGATAGGCATTACCTCAGGGTCAAAGGTTGGAAAAAAATATTCCAAGCAAATGGTCACAAGAAGCAAGCAGGTGTAGACATTTTAATATCAAACAAGATAGACTTTCAACCAAAATTAATCAAAAGGGATGCAGAAGGACACTTCATACTCATCAAAGGTAAAGTCAAACAAGATGACATCACAATTCTGAACATCTATGCTCCCAATAAAGGGTACCCACATTTGTAAAAGATCTGCTAAAAAAACTTAAACCACACATCGATCACCACACAATAATAGTGGGAGACTTCAACACCTCACTCTCACTGAAGGATAAGTCATTGAAACAGAAGCCGAGAAATAACATCATTAACCAATACCATGAGTCAAATGGATCTAACAGATATCTATAGAACCTTTCACCCAAACAAGAAAGAATATACCTTCTTCTCTGCACCCCATGGAACCTTCTCCAAAATTGATCACATCGTAGGTCACAAAGCAGGCCTCAACAGATACAAGAGGATTGAAATAATACCTTGTATCCTATCAGATCACCATGCTCTTAGGCTGCAATTCAACAACAACAGAAACAACAAAAAGCCTACATGTATGTGGAAACTAAACAACTCTCTGCTAAATGACACCTGGGTCAGGGAAGAAATAAAGAAAGAAATCAAGGAGTTTCTGAAATTCAATGAAAATGAGGTAACAACATATCCAAATTTGTGGGATACATTGAAAGCAGTGTTAAGAGGAAAATACAAAGCACTAAGTGCCTTAAAGAAGAAATTGGAAACATCACACATAAGGAACTTAACAAAACAGCTGGAAGCCCTAGGAAAAAAAGAAGCAGAAACACCCAAAAGGAGTAGACTTCTGGAAATAATCAAACTCAGGGCTGAAATTAACCAATTAGAAACTAAGAAAACAGTCCAAAGAATCAACAAAACCAAGAGCTGGTTCTTTGAGAAAATCAATAAGATAGACAGACCATTAGCCAAACTAACTAAAAGGCTGAGAGACAGTATTGAAATCAACAAAATCAGAAATGTAAAGAGAGACATAACAACAGACACTGAAGAAATACAAAGAATCATAAGGTCCTACTTTGAAGGCATATATGCCACAAAATTTGAAAATCTAAGGGAAATGGACAATTTTCTTGATCAATTTCACTTGCTGAAGTTGAGTGAAGAACAGATAAACAAGCTAAATAGTCCCATTTCCCCTATAGAAATAGAAGCAATCATTCATAGTCTCCCAACCAAAAAAAAGCCCAGGGCCAGATAGTTTCAGTGCAGAATTCTACCAGAACTTCAAAGAAGAGCTAATACTGATACTCTTCAAGCTACTCCAAAACATAGAATTGGATGGAACATTACCAAATTCATTCTATGAGGCCATAGTCACGTTGATACCTAAACCTCACAAAGACTCAACAAAGAAAGAGAATTTCAGACCAATTTCTCTAGTGAACATCGATGCAAAAATACTAAATAAAATTCTTGCAAAACGAATACAAGAACACATAAAGGATATCATTCATCATGACCAAGTAGGCTTCATTCCAGTCATGCAGGGATGGCTTAATATACGGAAACCCATCAATGTAATCCACTATATAAACAAACTGAAAATAAAAAACCACATGATCATCTCTTTCGATGCTGAGAAAGAATTTGATAAAATCCAACACCCATTCATATTTAAAGTTTTAGAGAGATCGGAGATACAAGGCACTTTCCTCGACATAATAAGGGCTATATACAGCAAGCCAATAGCCAAAATCAAAGTAAATGGTGAGATACTCAAGGAAATTCCTCTAAAATCGGCAACAAGGCAAGGCTGTCCACTCTCTCCATATCTCTTCAATATAGTACTCGAAGTTCTAGCCAGAGCAATAAGACAACAAAAGGAGATCAAGGGTATCCAAATGGGAAAGGAGGAAGTCAAATTATCCCTATTAGCAGATGATATGATAGTGTACATAAGTGACCCTCAAAATTCCACCAGAGAACTCCTACAGCTGATAAACACTTTCAGCAATTTGGCTGGATACAAAATTAACTCAAAAAAAGTCTGTAGTCTTCCTATACACAAATGATAAGCTTGCAGAGGAAGAAATTAGGAAAGCCATACCCTTCACATTAGCCACAAGCAATATAAAATATCTAGGAGTTACTTTAACTAAGCAAGTGAAGGACTTGTTTGAAAAAATTTTCAAAACTTTGAAGAAGGAGATTGAAAATGACTTGAGAAGATGGAAGGATCTTCCTTGCTCATGGATAGGGAGAATTAACATAGTAAAAATGGCCATCCTACCAAAAACAATCTACAGAATCAATGCAATCCCTATCAAAATACCCACACAATTTTCTAAAGACATTGAAAGTTCAAATCTGAACTTCATATGGAAAAACAAAAAACCCAGAATAGCAAAAACGATCTTGTACAAAAAAAGGTGCTGCGGAGGAATCTCCATACCTAATCTCAAATTGTACTATAAAACAATAGTAATTAAAACAGCATGGTACTGGCACAGCAACAGGCTGGTTGATCAGTGGAATCGATTTGAAGACCCAGATATGAATTCACACACATATGGTCACTTGAAATTTGACAAAGAAACCAAATCCATTCAATGGAAATAGGATAGCATCTTCAGCAAATGGTGCTTGTCTAACTGGAGGTCTATGTGTAAAAAAATGCAACTGGACCCATATTTGTTACCTTACACAAAACTCAAATCCAAGAGGATTAAAGACCTCAACATAAAACCAGAGACACTAAGTCAGTTAGAAGAAAAAGTGGGGAAGAGCCTGGAACATATTGGAACAGGAGACAACTTCCTGAATAGAACACCAACAGCCCAGGCCTTAATGTCAACAATTAATAAATGGGACCTCATGAGGTTGAGAAGCTTCTGTAAGGCTAGAGACACTGTCAAGAGAACAAAGTGACAGCCTACAGACTGGGAAAATTTCTTCACCAACCCTTCATCTGACAAAGGTCTAATATCCAAAATATATAAAGAACTCAAGAATTTAAACACCACCAAACCAAATAACCCAATTGAGAAATGGGGCTTGGAACTAAACAGAGAATTCTCAACAGAAGAATATCAAATGGCTGAGAAACACTTAAAGAAATGCTCAACCTCCTTAGTCATCAGGGAAATGCAAATCAAAACAACTCTGAGATTCCATCTTACACCCATCAGAATGACTAAGATTAAAAACTCAAGTGACACCACATGCTGGAGAGGATGTGGGCAGAGAGGAACACTCCTTCATTGCTGGTGGGAATGCAAACTAGTACAACCACTTTGGAAATCTATCTGGTGCTATCTCAGAAAACTGGAAATAGGGCTTCCTCAAGACCCAGCTATTCCACTCCTTGGAATATACCCAGAAGATGCACCAGCACACAACAAGAAAATTTGCTCAACCATGTTCATAGCAGCCTTATTCATAATAGCCAGATCATGGAAACAGCCTAAATGTCCCTCAGTAGAAGAATGGATAAAGAAACTGTGGTACATATACACTATGGAATACTACTCAGCTATTAAAAACAAGGAATTCCCGAAATTTGTGGACAAATGGATTGAGCTAGAGATGATCATAATGAGTGAGTTTACCCAGAAGCAGAAAGACTCAAATGATATATACTCACTTATATCTGCATACTAGCCCAAGGGGCATGTCCCACGAAAGCCTTCCCTTACCAGGAAACTGCGACAGAGGGGAGGACATCCTATTGGGAATCTAGATGAGAGAACCATGGGAGAATAGCAATGTAGAATGTTCCAGTGGGTCCTAGAAACCTACAAGTAGAACATTATGATAGGCAGATTTGGGCCAAGGGGTTCCACTCAAACTAAGGCACTAGCCAAGGACAATACAGGAGGTAAAATTTAAACCCCTACCCTGATCTAGCCCATGGACAGGACAATCTCCACACTTGAGTGGAGAGAGGGATTTGACTTTCTCATGTACTCTGGTGCCTCACATTTGACTATGTCCCCTGGAGGGGGAGACCTAGTGGCACTCAGAGGAAGGACAGCAGGTCACTGAGAAGAGACTTGATACCCTATGAGCATATACAGGGGGAGGTAATCCCTCTGAGGAACAGTCATAGGGGAGGGGACTAAACGGAAAATGGGAGGGAGGAGAGAATGGCAGGATACAAGGGATGAGATAACCATTGAGATGTAACAAGCATAAATTAAAAAAAAATAAAAAGAAAAAAAATTCACCTATTTATTTTGTTTTACTCTAGGTCTCTAAAGCATCCAGCTTCTAGATCTTGAACATATAGGTTCTCATGCTATGAGCCTCAGATTAGACCAGTCATAGGTTAGCTACTCCTACAAGCTCTGAACCACCACAACAGGAGCACATCTTGCAGGCAGGGGAGGTTGTGGGTCATAGATTTTGTGGCTGAGTTGGTGTTCCTATTCCACCCTTGCGAGCTTAGCATGGTTATAGAAGATGGCAGGTTCAGCTTCCATATCCTCCATTACTAGGAGTCCTCTTTAGGATCAACATCATAGATTTCAGGAAGTTTCTACTGAACTAGATATCCATGTCACTCTTTAAATGCCCACCTATTTTAGTTGTCTCTCCCCACACTCTCTCTGTCCTTCTCTCCCCAACCTGATTTCTTTTGTTCCCATTCCCACCTTCCCCTAGCACATCCACAAAATTTATTCTATCTCCCCTTCCCATGAAGGCCCATTGTCCCTCAATAAACCTCCCAACTTTATCTCACGTCTATAGATCTGTGAATTGTAGTGTGATTATCCTTTACTTAACAACAAACATCTATGGGCTCTTCTGAATAAAGTTGAAGTGTGATATCCATTTGTACTTGGTCTATAAAAGTAGACTCTCTTTTCTCTTCGGTTTTCATTCTATGTGATCTAGTAACCTCAGATTTTGCAAGGAGTGTCAAATAGCCTGAAGGGAAGATTAGAGGCCTGACCCTTTCCTGATAAGAAACCTGTTTACCAAGCATCTGTGGATTCATGGAGTACCATGCCTTATGCTAAGGAGTTCCTAGCTCCTAGCAAATGACCTTTAGTCATACATGGAAGTCCTTATTCTACCCATAGTATAATTAAGTACTGTGTTTTTCTTATTATGATAGGACCCCCATGCCACTGCATGTAAATGAGGTACTGTCTTATTGCATGTAGACTAAGTATCCTGGCACACCTAGCCTCAGTCACCCACAAATCCTTCTACATTGCCTAAGGTTTATAAACAAAGGCTGGCTGGTGTGCTGGTGCTCTCTTTTGGGTTCTTGACATCTCTCCAGCATTTATTCTGGGGAAGAACAACCTGTAGATGCCCATTGGTCAGGTAGCGATGATGGAACTGCCACGGCAGCCAGAAAACCTGTTCCATCACTGCCTGCTCAGTGATGATCACTGGTAAGGCATCACATGGACCGGCCTGCCACCTATGTGCTCTGCTGTGCTTAGCACAGCAACTATACAAAGGGTTGTAACACTTTGGTATCACCACAGGCTTGCTGGGCTCCTGACTTTCCACTGCTGTATGATACCAGCAATTTCATTCAAAAAAGCTAAATTTTAAGACTCTGTGGGAAATTCATTTTCCACCTCTCTGGTGAGACTCAGAACCTGGCCTAGCTCTCGGGTCTCAGGCCTCACACAGAGTGCTCTGAGATGCCCCTGAGAGAGAAACAGGACATTGGCACATTTGATTTCAAGCTCTACCCATTCTTGTCCAGAAGCAAGGAGCTTTGGGACCAACCCATGCAGTCATGGAACCTAGGCCTGCCACCAGATGCTGAACAGCAAATATCCACTTATATGTGAGCATTTTGAATTTTTTTTCATTTTTATGAATGCTGATAAATCTGGGGGTTTTTTTTTATTCATTTTAAACTTCAACGAAGTGTTCTTTGAAAATAGTCTTCATCTCATTCATGTATTATCAGTTTCTCCAATAGAATTGAAAGCAATTACTTCTGGAAACAGACTGCTTACTGTTTGTACAGGCCACTCTTTTAGATCATTTATAAGTTCTTCTTCCTGTTATTGTCTTACATATGGTTTGAAGGTTTAGAGAGTGACAAGCTTTGATTTATTTCTGATTGCCTTTGATGCATTTACCATAGGGTTTCCTCATAATTACCATGAGAATGTAATGAAACACATTATAATGACTCAGATTCAATCTTAGACACATCAAAATGGTTAAGATAAAAACCTCAAGTGACAGCACATGCTGGCAAGGATGTAGAGAAAAGGGAACACTCCCTCATTGCTGGTGGGAGTCCAAACTTGTACAACCACTTTGAGAATCAATCTGGCACTTTCTCAAGAAATTGAGAGTAGTGCTAATTCAAGATACAGCTATACCACACCTGGGCATATACCTGAAAGATGCTCTACCATACAAAAACGACAATTACTTAGCTATGTTCACAGCGACTTTATTCATAACAGCTAGAATCTGGAAACAACCTAGATGACCCACAAACAAAGAATGGATAAAGAAACTGTGGTACATTCACAATATGGAACACTATTCAGCTATTAAAAACAAAGAAATCTTGAAATTTGCTGGCAAATGAGTGGAACTCTAAATGATCATTCTGAGTGAAGTATCTCAGACCCAGAAAAACACACATGGTATATAGTCACTTGTAGTTGGATTTTTTCTTCTTTTTTTTCTTTTTTTCTTTTTTAAAATATATTTTATTAATTTATTCATATTACATCTCAATGGTTATCCCCTCCCTTGTATCCTCCCATTCCTCTCTCCATCCCATTTTCCCCTTACTCTCCTCCCCTGTGACTGAGGAGGACTTCCTCCCCCTGTATATGCTCATAGGGTATCAAGTCTCTTCTTGGTAGCCTGCTGTCCTTCCTCTGAGTGCCACCAGGCCTCCCCATCCAGAGGCCATGGTCAAATATGGGGCACCAGAGTTTTATGTGAAAATCATACCCCACTCTCCACTCAACTGTGGAGAATATCCTGTCCATTGGCTAGATCTGGGTAAGGAAATGAGATGGTTTTTAATGATTTTCTGTGATAGGATTTGTACCTAGCCAAACTGTCAATAGAGAGGCTTCTTTCAGTAACTGAGGGGAGCAGATAAAGAACACACTTATAGGCAAACATTGGGTGGAGCTTGGAGACCTCTAAAGCAGAGGTCGCAGAAGGATTATACTTCTGCGACCTCTGCTTTGGACACAGAGGGTTTGAGGACACCAGGGGAAGTGGCCTACAGAATCAGTTGAACAGGCTTAATAGGGCCTCAAAGAGACTGAAATGCCATCCGTGGAGCACCCGTGGGTCTGCACTAGCACCCCTGAATACATACTTGTGGTTTTTTTTGGACTCCTAACAATGTTAATGGGTGTGTCTCTGATTCTTTTGCCTGCCTCTGGAACCTATTTATTTCCTTTTATCATGTTGCTGCTACCAACCTTGATATTGGGGTATTTGCCTTGTCTTATTCCATCATGTTATTCTGAGGTATGTTCTTTTCTGGAGGCAAACAGAGGAGCAATAGATCTCAGACAGAAGGGAGTTGGGTAGGTTGGGGGCTTGAAGTAAGAGGATGGAGGCTGTGGATGGAGTGTATTATATGAGATAAGAGTAAATAAATAAAATAATTTGTCTATGTAGTGATTGGGTTATTTGGAGAATGGGTATTTAATTTTAGGTTATTTGTATTTTCTAGATATTAATCACCTATCACATGTACAATTTGCCAAGATTTTCTCTCATACCATATATTCTGTATTTTCTCTGACAATTACTTCCTTTCTTCTTCTGATGCTTTTTAATATTGTATATTTTCACTTGTCAATTATTATTATTATGTTTTATGCTATTGGAATCTTATTCAAAAATAATATAGTTTCTTTTGTAAGAGTGAGTTTCTTAATCTTTGCTTAAATATTTGCAAGCTTTCAAGTATTTTTAATATTTTTGTTTTATTGTTTGAATGTTTCTTACCTTTATATAATAAATTTCACTCATTTTAAATCATATTTTACTTATTCTCCTTGGGCAAAGTTTGAAATATTCTCAGTGCTGTATGAGAGACATAACTCTAATTTCATTCTTCTACATACAACAATCCATTTTCCAAGCAGTATTTGTTGAAGAGTCAATCTGTTATTCCAATGTCTGTTTTTCATATCTTTATCAAAAGTCAAGTAAATGCAACTATGTAAGTTTATGTGGGAGACTTTTATTTTGTTCTATTGGCCCATTTTATGCCAGTATTATGGTGTTCTTACTAATGCTCTTATGAGATATCCTCACCATTATTCATTTTACTTAGAATTCCTTAGTTTTTTGGTACTCTCTTATGAATTCTGGAGTTGTCTTCTTTTATTTCAATGAAAATGTTATGGCAATTTTTATTGGAATTACATTAGGTCTCTATATTCTTTTATAATCAAATGCATCTTTATAGGTCCAGGAGTCTAAGGCACTGTACTCTTTGTACATTAACAATTGGTCTCTTTTCTATTACATGAGTTTGGACTGGTGTTCTTCTCAAAATGACCATTTCTTAGTCAGCTTTACTAAATAACTATACTCTGTACCAAGGTGTATCTGTATCAAAGAAAGTCATTTTATATCACCACTGGTCAGTCATCTGTAATATATTGGATCTTGGTTGGTTTCTCACTTAGCAAGTAAATATGTGGATCTTTAGGATTTGGTTACATTAAAAAATCATATTTTTCTGCTTCCCTTGACAGTTAGTTCTCATTACAAACCATCTCCCATATAGGCCTCCCTATTACCTATGAGAAGTATAGGGAAGCATAGGGTACCCCATTCCATGGCAACTACTTGCCATGAGTACATGGTTTTAGTTTTTAAATTTTTATTTTGGAGAATTTTTCTTTACCTCGGAAGGCTATTTTGACTGTAACTAGCCCCACCAGATACAAAGATCAAAGAAGAAAAACTTCTTCCAAATGCTGATTAGTGATGTAGGGGATTTGTTGGGATTACTCACAGAAACACAGATGATAAGTTATTTATACAAAAATGGGTAATTTGGGCAGGTGCCATATTAGGAAGCTTTCCCTACTGTGAGCGATAATTTACATAATCTACCTCACTAAAATGTCCTGTATAATTTCCAGATAGCTGTAACCTTCAATTCCCCTCTTGCCTAGCAAAATTTTGCAGTTTACATAACTTTAGGGAGGGAAGTCATGAATCTTACATGCTTTGTTACCTTCTGAAGACTTAGAGGTTTCTTGTGAGTTCCATGAGCTTTGTGAACTTCCCTCTTCTCTTGAGAAGAGATTTCCACAAACCATAGAAATCATCTTCACAACCAATAGATTCAGAGAAAATGAAAATTTTCTATTTATGGTTTCCTTGAAGTAATACTGGGAGATGGGCATTGTTTCCCCTTTCTATAATTTTGATTAGGCATCTAATGATTCTTTCAAAAATGTAAATCATCACTTTGAATCAAAACATACTAGACAGAGGTGTTTAAGTTCATGTAAACATATTAAAATAAGTATATCTTACTAATCAGAAGTATCTTTGAGGACTACAAGTATGTTGTGAATAATGTAGGTGGTCATATGATAATTCCCAAGCTGTTTGTTTGTGAAATATTCAGATTAGTATCACAAATAAGAGCTGGTAGACTGGCATTGGCTATCCATTCTTTTATTGTTTTAAATCCGAACTTCAAACTAGGAGAAAGAATGGGTAATAATAGTGTTTTTTATTTCTTTCTTTTCCCTTGGATCACATCACTATATTATGTAAAGCTGAAATAAGTGAAATTAGAACTTTTATAGTGTATCTTTTCATTACTTAAGACTTTCACCTCTGCCACAAAAAATTGATTTAAATGTTGCCATTTGAAGAAAATGAGCCAAAATTAGCCTTGCAATAATCACAAGTGGTACTTGAGGGAAGACTTTGGCATCTGTATTCCTTTTAATTTAATTGGGCAAAATGATTTATTTAGTTGTTATCTTCAAACTTGATATTCAACACAAATAGGTTTTTGTTATTTTTTTGAGCTTTTAGGCCACTTAGTATTGAATTTGGGTTAAAATTCAAACTGGTTAAAATTATTGAAATCTGATTTCCCAATATCTTTGATTTTGTGAATTCCAAGCCTAGCCCTATGTGCTGAACTACTTTTTATGTAAGAATTCATGTTTTAGTATGTCAGACACATTTTTGGTATTGTAAGAAAGAGAGAAAATAAAGATCTTTCAACTTATTATCTAGAAGAATGTTTGTGTGTCTGTGTTTGTGTGGACATAGGTAGATAGATGATGCCTTAATTTTTTCTTATTGTTATGATAAAATACACTAAGAAAAGAAACTTAAGTGAGAAAGGATCAAGTCAGCATGGATGTAAACATGTTTTTGTTTGGATCCCAACTGTGGTATGTAAAATAGACTTGTGTGAGGGTATGTGGTGTTTATTGGTTAGAAACAGACATGTGGGAGGACACTGTTGTGTTTGTCCACTAGAAGGGGCATAGCCTTTGCCAAATGATAAACATCCTAGTATGTACTCTGAGACTATATATATATATATATATATATATATATATATATATATATATTATCCCCAAAACAAGAGGCTTGGCTTTTTGGTTTTGGCATCATTTACTATTGTTTGGCTGTTCATCACACTGCTTCATGATATTCCTAGAGAGAAACACCCCAGAGAATACTTTGGTGTTCTGGGTTCTTTCTGCTACTCTGAATTCTGGATGCTGCAGTTGCTGTTGCCTTTGCTGAATTTCTAATTTGCTGTTTTTAATGGGTCTGGTGAAATCCTAACTACAAAGCGTGGGACGGTGCCAAGGACTTGAGTCTAAATAGGTCTCTTTCTCCTGTTCCCTTTAACTCTTTTCTCTCCTATATAGTGTTGGAGGGTTGGAAGGGAAGTCTACGCATTAAAGAACCCTAAATAAAGTAGGCTTGAAAAAGTTCTAAGGCTATAATCACACCCATAGTTAAGAGATAAGGCTAATAAATTAATGTATAATTAATTGCTAGTACTTAGCTCACTTTCTTATTTATACAGTCTATGCCAGATCCTGCCACAACTGAAATTGGTATTTTGTCATAAATTAACAATCAAAACAATCCTGATAAACATTCTCAGAGTCCTGTCTTCCATGTGATTTTTGGTATTGTCCAGTTGGCAGAAATAATAATTGCAAATTCACCCTTTGTCAACTTGACATTCAACTTACCCTATAAGCCATAATGTTCTATTGCTTATACCCAATATCACACATTTATATCAGAATATAAAATGAGGTCCAACTTTAAAAAAGTTCATGGTCTTTACAATTTCAATATTATTATATTTGTTTGAAAGTATGTATAATCTGGGGAGAGGCGTTATATGGAATTTAGAGGAAAACATTGTAAAATTAATTCTCTCCTACTCCCTTTGTATGCCTGTCAATGCCAGGTCATGAGTCATATATAGCAAATATATATATATATATATATATATATATATATATATATATATATATA
>OU015760.1:70447522-70461936 GCA_907169655.1 Acomys percivali | reverse complement strand
GTGTGTGTGTGTGTGTGTGTGTGTGTGTGTGTGTGTGTGTGTGTGTGTGTTTGTACAGGACTGAGAGAAGAATAAATATATAAAACCTTAAATTTTATTTATTTATTTATTTATTTATTTATTTATTTATTTATTTAATCACTTTATATCCTGATCCCAGGCCTCACCCTCTCTTCCCAGTAGCACCCTCATGCCACTCTCCTCCCATTATCCTCTCTCATTCTTCTCAGAAAAGGGGAGACTTCCAAGGGGTTCCACTGGACTCTGGCATTTCAATTCATAGCAGGACTAACTGCATCTCACTCACAGAGGCCTCTTCCTTGGGGCAAGTCCAATGCTAATTTTAGAATATCTTCAACTTCTTATCAATCTGTATCAAGAGCAACCAGAAGCAGCAGGGGTGGGGTGGGGGAGCACCAGCAGCCTTCTTTCTTGGAGCCCCCAGTCTCACTCTGGGTCTGGCATTTATTTCCACTAGCAAAGACCACACTTCCACATGACAAATATGCATCCTCTCAATCAGCAGTTATCATCAGTAGACAAACTAGAACAGCCCCCACATTGCACACCTGGGATAAAAACCAAAACATGTTTACATATCATAAGCCAAAACTTCTACTATGTTTCCCCTTTCTGTTTAAAACAATGGCTTTTTTCTGCTATGGAGACTTGTTTTTGCTTTTTGAAAAGATTACAAATGAAGCAAACCTTTTTTGGACTGATAGTTTATTTTATATGTTTATGACACTTGGCTGTTCTTGTCTGGAATGGCTTATATTTTTGCTGCTGAGCTTTGAGCTAGGAGTCCAAAGATGCTTCCTAATGCCAAGAAGTTACTTCATAAGTCTCTCTTGGTCTTGTACTCACTAGTCAAATCACCCCTTTTATCACCCCATCTACAAACTCCAGAAAATACGAACACTCTTGCTGAGAATTCAGTGCTGCCAGAAATGGTTAGTTAGATTCTCTGGGGAAGCATACCATATTTGTTTTTCTTTCTTTTGTTTTTGTTTTCCTTTTTTTTTTTTAACACATATCATTTTATTAGCGACATACATTTTCTCATGCTTCCCTGATTATAAGAAGGAAACAGATGAATTCTTAAAATTTAGATTAACAGAAAGTTGTAAAAAAATTAAAGTTATGCCATATGACCTTAGTATTTTTAATTATTTACATACTTTAATAATTTGTTACATGCAAAGAAGTCATATATGAAATTACCTAACTCAATTTTTTATTTGAAATTGTCACATACTGGTAAGTAGTGGATAAATGGCTTTGCTATTAAATATTTCACCCTAAATCATTTATTCAATATTTATTAAACTATTCTTTTTATTTATTTATTGTAATTTATCCATCTTCTATCCAAATTGTTATCCCCTAGCTTGCATGTTCTCACTTCCACCCTACCTCCATCTTCAGCCTTATTCCCCTCTCCAAGACCTCTGACAGTGGTGGCCCTCCTCCCCCACCATCTGATCATAGCCTCTTTCTTAAAGTTAATGCATCAGCCATTTTGAGCTCCTAAGGCTTTTAGCAGTTTGGTCACAATTCCTGTTTAAGTGACTGAATTTACTGCAATTGAAGCACTGAACATTTTGATATCTAAGGTTTTTATTGGCTAATCTCTTAACCTGAGACTGCTCCTGTAGCAGCTCAGTTTGCTCAAGATTAACCTCTTTTCTTGAAATGGGCTATTTATGTTTAACCCTTTGCCCTCTATGACCTTCTGTTCCACCTGTTGCCTAGCCTGCCTAGGGGCTTTGGGAACTTGACACCAAAAGTACATGGAGCTGGGCAGGGAGGCAATTTCTGGAAGTTCCACCACTCACTTACCAAACCTGAATCCTTTCCTTATCCTCCCACTGGCATTTTTTTTTTAAAGCATTTAGACAACCTATTTTTGCAAACTCTCTAGGTGCATAGCTAACTCTGCAATCATTTCCAAAACAAGAGAATTGGGTGAACCTTCTGATTTTTCTATGTCATCCACTTTTTGTTTGTTTCTCAACTCCTGTGTATCCATTCACAACTTTTCTAATTGTTCAACCATTCTTGAAACCTATTTAAAAATGGAATGCAGGAAGACAATGAATCAGAACAGAGCATCCACTCTAAGAGTAAATCAGGAAAGATCCCAGTATTAGCAGCCATGGTAAACCTTTTAGTCACATCCTGAAACAGCATATTCATTTTTCCTTACCATGCAGTCTCCACTATAGCATTAGAACCCAGATTTTCCATTATTCCAAGCCTTACATCTGGACACCACTTGTAGGTGTAGTTCAAAATCTGTTTTTGTTTTGTGTTTTTATATATATTTTTCCCTTTTCCACCTCAATCCCATTCAACACCAGCTAGAAGTGAAAGAAGGTTAGTGAGAAAAAGGACATAGTTTTCCTTAGATACTTTCTGCTGTTTAGGGTCATCCAGTTCCTTGTAGCAAGTCCAATCCATGTTTCTTGATATCTTCAACTTTTTCTCATCAAAATGAATCAACAGCACCAAGGAGGGGTTGGGGGAAGCACAAGCAGCCTTCTTCTTTCCTGAAGCCCCTAGTCTTTCTGGGCACCAGAGACATACAGAAATTTTAAACAGTGGTAGTCATAATGCACAAAAATTTCTAGGCTTTTGGTCTAACTTTTGGAGAATATATCAAGTAAGGTATCTAATCCAGCATCATGAAATCTGCAAGTGTCATAAGAAGTGAACACACAGACATAAATGTATATACACCTAATTTTGAGCCAATATCAGAATAAAATAAAACTTATTATCTCAGGAGGAAATATAGACAACCAACAAATTTTCTCTTTATAAAACCAGGACCTAAGTTTTTGGAGAAACAGTGCCTTCATACTTAGATTTGTTATGTAGTATCAGTGTTGGATTTATTCTCCTTGGAACAATATGCAAAGAAAAATACGTTTTCCTTCTGTAAAACTAAATTTATTTTAACTTTTTATCTCTACAACTGTATTTATATATAATATTAGAGATCCTCAATTTTATTTCCATATACTTAAAACTTACCTAAGCCCATAATATGGCACTGAAATATCAAATTAGTTGCTGTACCCAAGAATTCAAAGCAATACAGCAGCATTGGTCTCTACTCTAAATAGCATGGCAAACAATCTGAGAGCCATCCATAGATAAATTGAACTTATTATTTTATGGAGACTATAATTCCACATTCTGGAATTTAGATATAGAAAAGAAAAGGAGCATATATATATAATTACTTTAATAATAAATATATATATATATTACTTTGAAAAATCTAATTATTCTCCCACGCTTCTCTCACCTAGAGTCCCAATAGGATGTCCTCCCCTCTATCCCAGTTTCCTGGTAAGTGAAGACTTTCATGGGACATGCCCCTTGGCTAGTATGCAGTTATAAGTGAGTATATACCTTTGACTCTTTCTGCTTCTGGGTTAACTCATTCATTATGATCATCTCTAGCTCAATCCATTTGTCCACAAATTTCGGGAATTCCTTGTTTTTAATAGCTGAGTAGTATTTCATAGTGGGGTCTGACTTTCTCACGTACTCTGGTGCCTCATATTTGACCATGTCCCCTGAATGGGGAGACCTGGGGGCACTCAGAGGAAGGATAGCAGGCTACCAAGAAGAGACTTGATACCCTATGAGCATATACAGAGGGAGGTAATCCCCCTCAGGAACAGTCATAGGAGAGGGAAGTAAGGGGAAAATGGGAGGGAGGGAAGAATGGGAGGATACAAGGGAGAGGATAACCATTGAGATGTAACATAAATAAATAAATAAAATAAAAAAAGAAAAATCTAATTATTAACACTTCTTAGAGATTGCATTTAATCCCAATTAGAACAGATATTTATCATCAATAAAGGAAATTACTGCCTCCATGGCACCAGATAATATTTTTCAAGATGGCAAGAGGTGAGGGATGCAATTTTAAAAAGCCCAGGTAGGCTGCAACACCAATGAACCATGGCAATGAGCATAGAGGTGCAGTAAGTAAGTGGCCATCACATGTCAGTGGTAATCAAAATTTGTCAAATTGATTATTTCACACTCAACAGGAGGAATATAATACATATTACTAGAAACTTAGCCTGGTTCCTGTGGTAATGATATCATAGGCATTAGAAAAGAATCTATTGGTGAGAGTGGGCAAATGAAATATTTCACTATCACTGTGTGAATGTGAATATGTGTTTTAATCTGTAGCACTGTTTCTTATACAAATGTGGATGCCTTGTGTTTGGTGCATAGATATTAACTATTGGAATGTCATCTTGGTGGATTTTTCCTTTGGTGAGTATGATGTGTCCTTCCCAATCTGTCTTGATTAGTCTTTGTTTGGAGTCTCTTTTCTTATATATTGAAAGGGTTATGCCAGCTTGCTGCTAGGGTCTATTTGAATAATACCAGCTTGCTTCTAGGGTCTATTTGAATAAAATATCTTTTACCAACATTTATCTTGAAATAATATTCAGACAAAAGCCAAACAGAGAAATACTGGAGGTAAGTATCATTATATACCAAAAGGACATACCA
Source organism: Acomys percivali (assembly GCA_907169655.1). Classification (NCBI taxonomy): domain Eukaryota; kingdom Metazoa; phylum Chordata; class Mammalia; order Rodentia; family Muridae; genus Acomys; species Acomys percivali. Next base: position 70,457,382 of record OU015760.1, on the reverse strand, counting down.
CATATTTACAGAACACATCATCCAAAGACAAATGGATAGCCTTTCTTCTCAGCACCTCATGGAATTTTCTCCAAGATTGACCACATACGTGGACACAAAGCAAGTTTTTTTTTAATTAATTTATTCTTCTTACATCTCTATGGTTATCGCATCCCTTGTATCCTCCCATTCTCCCCTCCCTCCCATTTTCCCCTTATTCCCCTCCCCTATGACTGTTCCTCAGAGGGATTACCTCCCCCTGTATATGCTCATAGGGTATCAAGTCTCCTCTCTGTGACCTGCTGTCCTTCCTCTGAGTGCCACTAGGTCTCCCCCTCCAGGGGACATAGTCAAATGTGAGGCACCAGAGTACATGAGAAAGTCAAATCCCTCTCTCCACTCAAGTGTGGAGACTTTCCTGTCCATGGGCTAGATCAGGGTAGGGGTTTAAATTTTACCGCCTGTATTGTCCTTGGCTAGTGCCTTAGTTTAAGCGGGACCCCTTAACCCAAATCTGCCTATCATAATGTTCTACTTGTAGGTTTCTAGGAACCACTGGATCCTTCTACTTTGCTATTCTCCCATGCTTCTCTCATCTAGAGTCCCAATAGGATGTCCTCCCCTCGGTCCCAGTTTCCTGGTAAGTGAAGACTTTCATGGGACATGCCCCTTGGCTAGTATGCAGTTATAAGTGAGTATATACCTTTGAGTCTTTCTGCTTCTGGGTTAACTCACTCATTATGATCATCTCTAGCTCAATCCATTTGTCCACAAATTTCGGGAATTCCTTGTATTTAATAGCGAGTAGTATTCCACAGTGTATATGTACCACAGTTTCTTTATCCATTCTTCAACTGAGGGACATTTAGGCTGTTTCCATGATCTGGCTATTATGAATAAGGCTGCTATGAACATAGTTGAGCAAATTTTCTTGTTGTGTGCTGGTGCATCTTCTGAATATATTCCAAGGAGTTGAATAGCTGGGTCTTGAGGAAGCCCTATTTCCAGTTTTCTGAGATAGCACCAGATAGATTTCCAAAGTGGTTGTACTAGTTTGCATTCCCACCAGCAATGAAGGAGTGTTCCTCTCTCCCCACATCCTCTCCAGCATGTAGTGTCGCTTGAGTTTTTAATCTTAGCCATTCTGATGGGTGTAAGATGGAATCTCAGAGTTGTTTTGATTTGCATCAATGTAATCCACCATATAAACAAACTGAAAATAAAAAACCACATGATCATCTCTTTAGATGCAGAGAAAGCAAGTCTTAAAAATACAAAAAAATGTTTGATTAATCCCCTGCATCCCATCAGACCATCATGGATGAAACCTGGATATCAACAACAACAGAGATCTTACATTGAACCTGAATAACTCTCTACTGAATGAAGAATGACTCAAAAGAAAAACATTGAAGACTTCTATAATTCAATGAAAATGAATACACAACATAGCCATAATTATGGACTACAATGACAGTAGTGCTAAAATGGAAGTTCATAGTGCCAAGTGCCTTCATAAACAAACTGAAGAGATCTCATACTAGAGGAATCTCAAATGGCGAGAAACACTTAAAGAAATGTTTGACATCCTTAGCCATCTGGAAAATGAAAATCAAAACTACTATCGGCATTCATCTTATGACTTTCAGAATTGCTAAGATCAATAACACAAGTGACTGTTCATGTTGGTGATGATGTGGAGCTAAGGGTACACTTCTCCATTGCTGGTGGGAGGAAAATCTTGTGAAGTCACTATGGATATCAATATGGCAGTTCCTCAGAAAATTTGGAATCAATCTTTCTGAAGACCATCTATATCACTCTTTGCCACACACCCAAAGGATACCTCATCCTACCACAAGGACATTTGCTCAACTGTGTTTATTGTGGCTTTATTTATAATAGCCAGAAACTTGAAACAACATAGATGTCCTTCTACCAAGGAATGGCTAAAACCAAAATGTAGCACATTTACAGAAAGGACTATCACCTAGCTATTGAAAAGATGACATCATGAAATTTACAGGTAAATGGTGGAACTAAAAGAAAATCACCCTTAGTGAGGTAACTAAGAGCCAAAATATGAATATGATATATACTTACTTATAAGTATATGTTAGCTATTAAGTAAGTAATAATCAAGCTACAAACAATAGAATCATCAAGAGTGTAGGAAAAGAGGAGAGTTCTAGGGGGGAATGCATGGGCTTCAAGGCAAGGAGAATAGAAAACATTTTTCAAGTGCACTGGGGCAGATGGGGACAGGAACTGGAGAGATCAGGTTGTGGAAGAGAAGGGATGGAGAGAGAGAAGGTCTGGAGAGAAATGGATAGAATTTAGGAGAGGCTTCGGGGGGACAGTGTTGAAACATAGTACACTGGAATCTTCCTGGAATTGATGATGGTAATCCTGGTGAGGACTTCTAGCAATGAGTGATAGACATCTATTTTAACCCCTTCAACTGAAGAATGGATAAAGAAACTGTAGTACATCTGCACAATGGAATACTACTCAGTGATTAAAAACAAAGAAATCTTGAAAATTTCAGACAAATGGATGGAACTAAAAAAGATCATCCTGAGTAAGAAAACCCAGACTCAGAAATATATGCATGATGTATACTCACTGTAAGCTGATATCAGCCATATAATACAGGATAACCACTTTCAAAACAGAGACTAATGAATCAACCAAGGACCATGTGCAACCTAGACCTTCTTCTCAGATGTAGTAGATAGATAGAACAGTCCTACAATATTGGGAGTAGAGATTACTTCTTATATGGACTCTGCCCACCCTCATGTTGATCACTTCCCCCTGAATTGGAAGCCTTGCAAGGCCACAGAGGAAGAGGATACAGGTAGTACAGATGAGGCTTGGTAGGCTGAGGTCAGATGGTAGGGGAGGAGGGCTCCCCTTTCTGAGGACTAGGGGAAGGATGGAAAGGGTATGATGGAGGGAGGGTGGGATAGGGAAGTGACAAGAGATGGTGCTACAATCAGATGTAAAGTGAACAAAATAAAAAAAAAGTAAAAAAATAAATAAAAGTTTTAAGAAGAATTTAAAGTGAGCATATTTAAATAGCAAGATAAATATCTGAGAGAATGACTTATCCTTTAACATTATGATAATATCTATGTAAAGGAAATGAAAAGACAATCATTATCAATAATTTTTAAAACCCACAAACATTTACTATTGTATTATTCAGGTACTGTTATGTTTATAAAAGGGGAGAATGTTCAAAATATATCATGATAGAGTCCATATACATTTAACTCATACCTTTAATGATGTTTTGACTTTACATATACTAGTTACTTATATAAAAGGAATTCTAGAAAGGCATTCAAAAACATTATTTGTTTATACATTATTTTATTATAAATTATGATGTGCTTAACACGATAAATGCCATATATAAATATTGTTTTTATTTCCTCAGATAAGGGGGAGAGATGAGAGCTCTACCCAAACTTTACAAGTCCTGAAAGTTTCTATCTAACTATAGTAGGCTTAGGTGTGAAAGCTTCTAACCATCGTACAATCTAATCTATAAGCCTGGATCTTGTAGGCCTCAGCTTCCAGCCTCTATCAACTAACCTAGTCCTAGAATATTTTCAGCCGCTGAGACTTTCTGCTGAATAAGCTCGCCATTTCTTATACTTTCTGAAATCTGGCTGCTGGTTCAACTCAGATGTTCTGGATCAAATCATCTCTCCAAGCTGACTGGATAAACCTAGCTCCCTTTCACTTCTCACTGAATTGCTTTGCGTGAGAAACTGCCTCTGAATTCCCTGAGTTGATTGCATGAACTCAATTGCACTCAAATTAGTTGCACCAAACTGTACTGTACTGTTCTCTACTCCTGAACTCTACTGTACTGTCTCCATGAACTCTTTGCACTTCTCTTATGTAACTTCTTTTTCTTGTCTGTTCTCATGAGAGTTGGGGGTATCCTATCTCTGACTCATTATGTCAAATCCATCACCATGTCTACCCTCAACTTGACATCATTGTTTGGTATTAAAGGTGTGTAAAATTAAGGAATATGTTCACCTTGGCTCCTGACTAATGACATGGAGACCTATAATTCCTATTATTATCTACACACATCATTTTTCTTTTTATATTCTTCCAAAACTTCCTATAGTTCCTTTCTTGAACTCTATTAAATTCATGGCCTATATTTTAATTAAAAATATTAGTATAATATGTAGATTAAATAGGAGAGATAAAAATTTCAAAACAGTGAGTGTGGTACTTTGAGTGAGAATTCCATAGGCTTATATGTTTAAATATTTGGTCCACAGTTGGTGCATCTGTTTAGGAAAGATTAGGACATGTTAGTATTTTGGATGAGATATGTCACTGGGGTGAGTGGGCTTTGTGTTTCCTTTTTATTTCCATTTTATGGATGAAGATGTGAAGTCTCACCTCTTCCTGCCACCATTTATTCCACTGGTATTCACAAGAATCCTCTGAAATCATTAGCTTAATTAAATAAATTCTTTTATAAGTCTTCTTTCTTATTTTTTTTTAATCACAGCAATAGAAAAGTAAGTCATACACAAAACCGATAACTCAATATTTTCTGTGTGTTTATCTTCCAAGTTTTGGTACTCCTCATTTTTCTTCACATCTACCACATTAAAAACAACAAAAATATAACACCTCAGGTTTTTTAAATGTATGGATAATATATTTCAAAGAAGTTTCCTATTCTCAAAAGATAGTAATCCCACAGTGAATTGTCTGAATTTCACCAAGTGACTTATCTGGGATACAAGCGTTATAGATTATCATTAAAGTATTTTTAGAAGAGCCATCATATCTGAGTTTTGTCCAACTGAAAACATATACATATTAAAATTTTAGCATATTCAAAGAACACTTCATACTTTGTAATTATTTTCTGGTAAATATTATATACACACATATACAGTTACATGTATAATTGATTTTAATATATTTATTTTTAATTTATTTGCTTTCCCTCAGCATAACTTTTTCACACCCTTATTGGTCATGTCTTTATCATGTACTTTGAAAGATAACTCAGGTGTTTTCATCTGTTATCCCAGTTCAGATGATCATTTCTATCCTGGTGATTTTCAAAACATCAGGAAAATAGGATGGAGCTTTTTTAAAGGTAATGAAGTTGAAAAATAATGTTTATTTTTAACATTGATGCTTCACTTTAAAGCAGCATTTCCAAAAAATTTGCATAGTTTTATGTAGGGCGCTACACTATCACTAATTCCTAAATATCATTTCAAACTTTGGTTGGACCACAACGTAGGAGAGATAAACATGTTCTTGTGTTGATCCCAAGTGTGGGATTGGGAACCGACTAGTGAGAGAGCAGGATGTTTATCCCCTTAGAGGTCAAAGCACTTTGTGGGGAAGCTTGGATGTTGCCAGCTGAAAACATCCTAGTAGAGACTCTGAGAGGATATATAAAAACAAAAGACTGAGAGAGAGGACTTGGGATTGTTTTGGCTGTTCATGCCTGCACTTCGAGAGACACTCCTAGAGAGAACTGCTCCAGGAAAGACTTCAAGGCCTCGTACTCTGGCTGAAGCCTCAGCTGCTGCATCAGGTTCCAGCAACAACCTTGGTTGAATTGCGGTTTTGCTGAGATCCTGCTAACTACAGCAGAAGAATCATTCCTTGGAACTGATATCCTAAAGGTTTAATTATTGTGTTCTTTAATACCCTTTTCCTATTGTTTGCCTTAGTCAGGTTGTAAGTGAGGTACGCTCTGTTAGTGAGTTCATAATAAAGTATAATTGTTAAGAAAATTGAGTTTACACCATAATATCTTTAATGTCCTTACTATAGAAGATCACTTATATGCTGCATTGAATATTCTCAGATATAGAGAACATTTTAATATATTCTTAAATTAAATTCCTAAGTTAATAGATAAATAGGAGATGTGTTTTGTTTTTCCTTCTCAGAAAATTTCCAGCAATTTACATAACTATATTGGATGAAGAAGCAATTTTATGTAGTGCTTCTCATGTATCATTTTAAAATATTTATTGATATTACATTAAAAGTATTTTCTATTTTCATTTTGTTTTGACACATGACTTAGAAAAATGACTTAAGAAAGGAAGGATAAATTTTGGCTCATGGTTCCAGAGGTTTCAGTATATAGTCTGCTATTTTGGGACTTAGCTAAGAGAGAATATGATAACAGAATGGCATTTTGGAGCAAAATTACTGATCTCATTCTGTAGGCTGTGACACCCTACAACTCCAAGAGTACTTCCACAGTGTCTTATTTCATCTGATTTCCTCTAAGATAACGTCACACTTAGAGTTTTCAGAACTTCCCAAAATGGGCTTTCCAGCTCTTTATCAAGCCATGAAAGTAAATGCCACCAAGATATTTTATGACTATAAATTCAGTGTGGCAGATCACCTATGTAATTGCAGCCCTCAAAGGGCTCAGGCAGGTGGATTACTATTACTTTGAAGTAAGCCTTAATGACATAGTACAGCATGAGACTGTTCAGAAGACAAAAAAATAATTTAAAAAACATCATAACTGTGTTAGTAAGATGGTAAGATGTGTCTTTAATTTACATTTATTTCTTTAATATATGCCTTGTGGGTTTTGTATATTTGTTCATTTTCACAGACATTGAAATGTATACGATGATATTCCTGTTTTACTTTTATTGACTGCGTTTTATTTTTGATATTGTTGTTTGATTTTTAACTTTTTATTGGTTCTTTGTTAATTTCACATCATGCACCCCAATCCCACTTATCTCTCCATCCATTCATACTCATGCTCCACCCTTGAAACCTCCCCCACAACAAAGAAACTAATATTGTGGAAGCTGTAATGTGTCACGCTGTGTCCCTCGGTATTTATTTTTGTCCACACTTCTTTGCTTGTAAATGTTCATTTCAATAACTCTTTGCTTTGATATGGGGCCTCTGGCTTCTGCTACTTTATCAATACTCGAACTTCACTAGGACTCCTCTCAGATAGCCTGTTGTTGCCCTGTGTCATGGTGATCCTGTAGTTTTGGATGTAAGACTAGCCCTTTCATGCACTGTAGGAGTTCATCAGTGGTTTAGATGTTGGGGTGGGCTAAAACAATGTTCTGGATCAGAGCTTGAGAGATATCTTAGCAGGTTAGCCTGCTGGATTTCCTGCTCTCATCCCCTTGGGGTGGCTCACCAGCAACCACACAACCAGGGAGAGTTCTATCCTCCTTCCCAGGCAAGGTGCAGGCCCACCCTCCTCAATGTTGCAGCCTATGGGGGACAGGGCCAATTCCCCACTCTCATGACCACAGGGCAAGTACTTCTACTTACCATAGGTAGAAAGTGACAAGGGAGAGGAAGGCTGTATCTCTCCCTCATCTTCACAATAGTACAGCAGAAAAGAGGCAGGTCCAGCTCGCCTGTGCTTACACTCTCAGGGCCAACTCACCTACAAACCACATGTCCAGATCTGCAGTAGGTGAGAGGCAGGGACAGCTCTACTGCTGTCATGAACACAGGGCCAACGCTGCTGCCTGCCATATGTGGTTAGGGGTGAGTGTGGGGGAGGGAATTTCTTCCTTGTCAATGCTGCCCCAAAAGAGACAAGTTGTGGGGCTAGCTCTCCCAGGCTCAAATCCTTTGGGCAGACTCACCCACAGCCTCCATATCCTCGGCTAGCTCTACTATGCTAGTCATGTGAGGTGCAGGGACTGCTCTCCTGAGTGCTACAGTAGGTGAGGGGCAGGGACAACTTTATGGATTTTCTGACCTTAGGGCAAGATCTTCTGCCTGCTGTAGGTGGCAAGGCGCAAGAAGGAGGACACTTATCCTTCAACCACCTCGTTGAATGGCAAAAGGTGATAGGGCCAACTCCCCCATGCTCATACCCTTGGGCCAGCTTACCCATAACCCCACACCAGGCTCAGCTCTACTTTGCTGCCCAGAAGAGGTGCAGGGCCCACTCTCCTGAGTGCTATAGCAGGTGACGGGTAGGGACAGCTCTTCTGATCTTGTAACTCCAGGTCCAGTTCTCACACCTGCTGCTGGTGTTAAGGTTGAGGGAGAATGAGAGTCTCTCTATCTTGTCCATGCTAAAACAAGGGATACAAGTGGCAAGGCCAGCTCTGCTATGGTCATACACTCAGGGCTGACTCACGTGTAACTCCCATAATGTGAAGGCCTGCTATTCTGAGTACTGAAGCTGGCTAGATGTGGGTAAGCTCTTCTACTCTCACAACCCCAATGCTGACTCTCCTTTGATGCCAAGTTGAGGGGTGGGGGCAGTTATTCATAGCCCTCAGCCATTGACATGTCCTTTGGCTCCTGCCCAGCCCAGGGAATCTACCTGGCCTTTGAGGGTAATAAACTCCTGCTGTAGCATCATAAACCAAACCAAGACATGACCCCGGGTAGAAGCACAGCCTAGGACCCTGCCATGGTCCCAGATGTTATTATTGGATACTCAAATCAAACTGTTCCTCATTACCCTCAAGTTTTCAGGTCTTCATTGAGCCCACATCCTTCTGTTTTCTTATTTCTCTTTTAATTTTCTACCACTTGCAGGTTTTTCTTAGGCATGCCCAGGGTCTTTGGTTGTTTAAGGTCATCTCTGGAGTGATCTTAAGAGTGCTACGCATTGCTTGTACAATATGGCACCAGGCAGTGGTCATCTTGAGTATGGTCAGCCCCAAGAGGTCTGCACAGCACTGGGGTACCACACAACATTTTCTAGTCTCTGGCTTGTTCTTTGCCCTGGTAGCCCATAGGGAACAGCATGGCACCTGAATGGTGGTCATATCAGGCACTCTTTTTTTTTCAGGGAATATTAGACTACTCATCATTCAAATGTTTACAGGTCAGAACACTGTCCATAGACTCTCTTCTACCTATTGTAGCACATGTGACAATGCAGCCACACCTGAGAAGCCTCTAAGGGCAGATTTCTTTTTATTTTGATATGCACTTATTTTTAATGTGTATGTGTTCTTATATGGCTATATAACTGCCATGTGTCTATCTAAGCCCTGCAGCTAAAGTTAAGGTTATTATGAGCCATTTGATGCAGATTCTAGGAACCAAAATTAGTTTTCTGAAAGTGTAGTAAGCGCATACTCACCAACCATCTCTCTAGGCCCCTGTAGTTCTTCTGAACCAGTCTATTTATATTCTTTGATCTTTGGAGCTTTATTTGTGCTCTTATGCTGGTTCTAATACTTCTTTTTATAGTAGTGGTTTCAATCCGATATATAGTATAAAAATTGGAAGTATTTCTGTCAGCACTTTATGATTAATGCAGGCATTTACTATATATATTAATGTCTTTAATCAAATGAATTGGTATTCTTATTTTTCTTTTGTGCATAGTTGAAAATTCATATAGATGTTTGCATTCCATGTTAAGGTATGATGAATTCATTTTCTATTTCATAAACTTGGGTTTCAAGTTTTATATTTAAATCTGCATGGCAACAAGTGTTAGAGCTAGCATTTCCATATTTTAAAATATTGTAATATAGTTCTACTCTCAAACTCACTCTCAGCCTTACTAATTACATTCTATTTTTATGATAATACTATTATTTGAGTTCTATTTACTTCTCTCATTGTGGAAATATCCTTTGAGCTGAATATAATTGTTGAGGAATTTTGTTAAAAAATAAATTACAGGCTTTAGAGATATAACCCAAATGAGGAAGATCAATGTCATACAATATTAATATAAAAAATTCAATAAAAATAATGCAACAAATAATAGAAATCTATCTCACAGCTGATATGAGAATTAATTTGCTATAATTAATGTCTTCAGTATGCCATTCCCAAACACACACACACACACACACACACACACACACACACACACACACACA
>OU015760.1:70423253-70447512 GCA_907169655.1 Acomys percivali | reverse complement strand
CACACACACACACACACACACACACACACACACACACACACACACACCCTGTGGGATCCAAGATGGTAGAGTTGAGTAAGCAGCATAACTGAACAACCAGACAGCTGTTAGAGCAGAGCAACTGACAGGGTTGTGGTGGACCCCCAAACCCTAAATGTCTACTTTTCCAGAAGAGACATGTATCATACAGTGTGAGAAACTTGTGGGTCCTCACCAAGCTAAATACCCAAATTTCTCCCAGGTTCCTGCTGGCATAACCTCAGTTTCAGATCTTCCTGGACCAGGGCAGCACAGCTCCAACTAGGGACACCCACCCTCACTGAGTGGAGACTTTTCAGTTACCACAGCTTGTGGGCCCCAACCTCAGACCCTCCTGTGAGGTGGTTACATTCTAGGACATGGACCCATGTTGTATTAGAGAACACAAGCTTACAGAACACCAACTAGATTAGACCAGAAAAGAAAATCCTTCCTATAATAATCAAAACACTAAATGTACAGAAGAAAAAATATTAAAAGCTGCAAGGGAGGTTAACTATACCCTGTCCTCAAAAAATCCCCACAGAGTATAAATACCGTCACTACAGAAAAGTCAAAATCAAACAAACACACAAAGGTTTACAACAAAAATGAAAATAAAAGATTCTAACTATCACTGGTCATTAATATCTCTAATCATCAATAGTCTCAACTCTCCAATAAAAAGATACAGACTACCAGAATGGATGCAGAAACAGGATCCATTATTCTGTTGTATACAAAAAGCACACCTCAGCCACAAAGATAGACATTACTGGAAAAAGGTTTTGCAAGCAAATTGACCCAAGAAGCAAGCTGGAGTAGCCATTTTAATATCTAATAAAACAGACTTTCAACTAAACTTAATCAAAAGAGAGCCACAAAGATAGCCATTACTGGAAGAAGGTATTCCAAGAAAATGGACCCAAGAATCAAGCTTGTGTAGCCATTTTAATATCTAATAAAATAGACTTTTAACTAAATTTAATCAAAAGAGATGGGGAAGGACACTTCATACTCATCAAAGGATTCCACCAAGATGACATCTCAATTATCAACATCTATATCCCAAATACAAGGATACATACATTTACTAAACATTACTAAAGCTTAAATCACAAATCAAACATGCTCACTACTACTGGCAGACTTCTACACCCCACTGTCAACAATGGAGAGATCATCGAGAAAGAAAATAATTGGAGTAGAAATGAAACAAACAGATGTAATGAATCAAATGGACGCAATAGACATCTACAGAACTTTTCACCCGAACACACACACACAAAAAATACCTTCTTCTTAGTAACTCATGGAACTGTCTCCAAAATTGACCATATACTTGGTCATGAAGCACATTTCAACAAATACAAGAAGATCAAAATAACCCCTTGTCTCTTAATCAGACCACCATTCATGAAAGCTAGAACTTAAAAACAACAGAAAAAAAAAAACAGAAAGCCAAAAAAAAAACTCATGGAAAACAAACAACTGCATACTCAATAGTGACTGGGTCAGAAAAGAAACTAAAGGCATTAAAAGTCTCCCCCACCCAACAAAAGAGCCAGAACCAGATGGTTATAGCACATATTTCTACTAGACTTTCAAAAAAGACCGAATACCAATTCTCTCCAAACTATTTCACAAAATAGAAACAGAAGGAGCACTACCAAACTCACTCTATGAATTCACAGTCACCTTGCCACGGAAACTACACAAAGAGACAACAAAAAAAGAGATTTTCAGATAAATTTGCCTTATGAACATTGATGCAAAAATATTCAATAAAATACTCACAAGCTGAATCCAAGAACACATGAAAAATATCCACCATGATCAAGTAGACTTCATCCCAGGCATGCAGGGGCAGTTCACTATATGGATATCCATCAATGTTATCCATCATAAACAAACTGAAAGGAAAAAAAAACATGATCATCTCCTTAGATGTCAAAAGTGCATTTGACAAAATCCAACACCCATTCATGTTAAAAGTCTTGGAGATATACAGCAAGCTTAGAGCTAACATCAAACTAAATGGAGAGAAACTTAAATCAAATTCACTGAAACCACTCTCTCCTCTTAGATATGGTGCTTGAAATCCTAACTAGAACAATAGGAGAACTAAAGAAGATTAAGGTGATAAAGTTGGAAAGGAAGAATTCAAAGTAACACTATTTGAGGATAATATACTATTATACATAAGTTATCCCAAAAATTCTACAAGTAACACCTAAAACTGAAAAAATACCTTCAACAATGATGCTGGATACAAAATTAACTAGAAAAAAATCAGTATCCCTCCTATATGCAAAAGGAAAATGTGCTGAGAAAGAAATTAGGAAAATAATACTCTTTACAATAACAAAAAAAACCGCATAAAATATCTTGGTGTAACTAACAAAGCAAGTAATAGACTTGTATGGGAAAAAACCTTCAAGTCCCTGAAGAAAGAAATTGTAGAAGATATCAGAAAATGGAAAGATCTCCTATACTCATGGGTCAGTGGGATTAACATAATTAAAATGGCCATGTTACCAAAAGCAATTTATATATTCAATGCAATTTTCATCAAAATGCCAACACAATTCTGCACAGATTTTGGACGAAAAATTCTCAACTTCATATGAAAAAACAGAAAACTCCAAATACCTAAGACAATCCTGTAAAATAAACAATCTTCTAGAGGAATTTCCATCCCTAATCTCAAGTTGTACTATAGATCTATAGTAATAAAAACTGTTTTGAACTGGCATAGAAACAAACTGGTAGATCAATGGAATCGAACTGGAGACACAGAAATAAACCTACACACCTATGGATACTTGATTTTTGACAAAGAAGCTGAAACCCTACAATGGAAAAAACAAATGATGTTACTCTAACTGTATGTCTACATGTAGAAAAATGCAAATAGATCCATTTTTTATCACCATGCATAAAACCAAAGTCTAAGTGGATTATAGGCCTCAACATAAAATGAAACACTAAATCTGTTAGAAGAAAAAGTAATGAAGAGTCTTGAGGTCATTGGCAGGAGACAACTTCCTGAACAGAAGACCAGTAATTCAGGCTCTAAGATCAACTATTAATAAATGGAACCTCATGAAACTTAAAAGCTTCTGTAAGGTAAAAGGTACTGTCAACAGAATAAAATGACAGCCTACATATAGACTGGTAAAAGATATTCACCAACCTTACATCTGATAGAAGGATAATACAAAAATATATATAAAACACAAGAAATCAAATACCACCAAGCCAAATAATCCAATTTTTAAAAATGGGGTAGAGGGCTAAAAAGAGTTCTTATCAGAGGAATATAGAATGATTGAGAAACACCTAAATAAATGCTCAATGTCCTTAGACAACAGGGAAATGCAAATCACAACAACTCTGAGATTCCCTCTTACACCCCTTGGAATAGCTAAGATCAAAATCTAACACTACATCACATGCTGCTAAGGATGCAAAGAAAAGGGAACAGTCTTCCATTGCTGGTGGATGTACAAACTCATACAACCACTTTGGAAATCAACTTGGCACTTTCTCAGAAAATTTGGAATAGTGTTACCTCAGGACCCAGCTATACCATTCCTGAACATATACCAGAAAGATTCTCCACCATAAAATAAGGCTATTTGCTCAATTATGTTCATAGAAGCTTTATTTGTAATAGCTAGAATCTTGAAAAAAAACTAGATGTCCCTCAACTGAAGAATGAGTAAAGAAACGGTGGTACATTACACAATGGTATACTACTCTGCTATTAAAACCTAAGAAATCTTGAAATTTGCAGACAAATGTATTGAACTAGAAAAGATCTCATCCTGAATGAGGTAATCCAAACCCAGAAAAAGATACATGATATATACTCACATACAAGCAGATATTAGCCATATAATACAGGATACAACCACACAACAATAAAGAGACCTAAAGAAGCTAAATAACAAGGAGGACCTGAGGATTTTCAGTGTTCATTCAGAAGGATAACTAGAATATTCACAGGAAATGCTTGAAGAAAGGAAACTGGATTGGAGCCTACCCTAGAGGTCCTCTAAAAGACTCCACCCAGCATGTTATTGAAGCAGATGCTGAGACTCACAGCCAAACTTTGAGGCAGAGCACTGGGTGATTTTAGGTAGAGTTGGGGGATATAAGGACCTGAATTTGACAGGAGCTCCACATGGAAAACAGCTGAGCCAACACATCTGGGCCCATGGTGACGTCAGAGACTGATGCACCAACCAAGGACCATGGATAGTGAGGACATAGATCCTCTGTCCAGGTTTAGTATATAAGTAGCACAGTCTCCCTGTAGGTCCTATAATATGGCAAGTAGAGGCTACCTCTGACATGGACTCTGTACCTCATATGTTGTTCACATTCCCCCAGAAGGGGTGGCCTTACCAGGCCACAGAGGAAGAGGATGCACACAGTCGTGATGAGACATGATAGGCTAGAGTCAGATGGTAGGAGAGGTGGGCTCCCCTTTTCTGCGGACTAGGTAAAGGGAGAAGGAGGAAGAGGAAGGGAGGGTGGTACTGGGAGGAGAAGAGGAGGCTACAATTGGGATGCAAAGTGAATGAATTAAAAATGAACAAAATTAATTAAAAATCCCACATAGGAACTTTATAATAAAATTTTATGACATAAAAATAAAAATAATATATAAAGTTTCCACTGTTAAAAACAAAGAACTGAATAAAATAAAACATTTAAATGGATATGAAGCAGGGTCCTTTCCTCAGTGTTAGCTGCTACAATACTATCCAGTACAGTAGGAAAGTAATTAGAGGCTCCTTTAATGCCTTCAAAATTTCTAAGGAAAATGCTTTCATTCTCCTACTGTGTCAATGGAAATTCATGAATATATTGTATTCATAACTTATTTAATATGAAACAGAAAAGCAATGGCATTGTAAAAGGCAGTCAGTATATGGAAACTGGATGTTATCATTGATAATCAATGAAGGGTCTTTCACTTGGGCAAGAAGATATAAGGAGGTCTTAATATTTGATCCAAATACAAGAAAGACTTACATTTGGTGACATGAACTCTGTCTTCCACAGTCATTTATTTTCTATTCTTGCCATAACAAGGCCTAACTTTTTCCCAAGTTTGGTCAGGTTGTTGAAACATGGGTAAAATCATAGTACTTTGAAAGTACTTCACATTTTATTAAATAGTACCTGAGAAAGAACTTAGTATTTTATATTTAAAGCTTAAATTCCTGAAAATTTTCCTGTAACACTCTACTTTAAACTGCACAAACAAAATGGTTATTTTATTACTAATACATATAGTAAAACTATAAATTCTAAAAATATTTTCAAATTGGTGACATGCCTTATGAAATGAATTATTCATACAAGAGAAGATTTTGAATAGGTAATACTGTCAACAGACCTGTCTAGTAGCTATTGAGACTCAAAGTGTAGTTCGTGACCATGAGTATATATCTCAATTTACTGATTAGTACTAGGTCTTCCCTAGACTTACTTCAAAAATACTTCTTGAGTTAAGGATCAATATTACTCATTTTTACTGTTTATTATACTTCATTTTTAATTAATATTGTGAATAATTTATGTGAGAGATATAACAATGAATAAGATAGAGTAATACTTTATCATAACTTACTTAGGTTATCCTGATACACAAGGTACTTTAATCAATAAAATTTGAAATCACTTCACACTACAATTATTCTGTGATAAAATAACTATGAGAAAGAAATCACATAATTACCAAATATGGCCTGATTATCTGCAGTAGATGAAGAAAAAGAGGGTGTTTTGGCTAGATTTTATGTAAACTTGACATGAGATGGGATCACGAGAAGGAGGAATGTAAAATGTAAAAATGCATCTATAAGATTTGTCCGTAGGAAGGACAATAATATATTTTCTTGGCGGATGATTGCTGCAGGAGGGCATAGCTCACTGTTGGTGGTGTCACCCATGCACATATGGTCCTGGATGATATAAGACTAACAAATTGAGAAACTCATGGAGAGAAATCCAGTAATAAACCCTCAAAAGTGGCCTGTGCCTCAGTTTCTGCCCCCAGGTTCTCTGCTAGTTTGAGTTCCTGCCATGACATTCCTCAGTGATGGACTATTATCTCGAAGTACAAGATTAAATAAATCCTTTACTCCCCAAGTGTTTGTGGTGGCTTTATTGTTTTAATACAGTAATGTAAATCCTAAGACAGAAAAAGGAAAGTACCATTAATTGTTCTATTTGTAACATTTGAATATTTATAGTGCAATAAATGCATTATGCCTAGTCACATTTAAAAATTGAGATTTGATAGATTAAATAGTTCACTCCAATATAAATTTAATTATTATTTGATAACATATGGGGGATATGTATATGTAACATTACTGGAAGTTAGTATAAGGTGTGTAAAGGATGAAGTACAACATGCTTCAAACACAATGGAAGTAATTATTGAATGCCATTGAAATATATTTTAAATGCAAAACTAAAAATTATATTTAGGAAGCTAAATGAAAGAGAGGAAGTTATAGATAATAAAATGTAATTTTAATAATGTACCATCATAATTACATATAATTGTAATTTGAATTATCTTAAATAAATTTGGGAGAGACAATTAAAAAAATATTACTCAGATTGGAAATAGTGTTGTTGCTGTTCAGGCTCTGTTTCCTCAAGGTAGAAGCACCATTTTTGACATTTTTTTCATGCTGTACAATTCTCATCACAGATCCAGATTAATGAGATCGAATAATATTGGATGTAAAACAACAAACTATGAAATAAATCGAATGTACACTTTCTATATGAAGTTTGTGTCAGGTACTTTATATAAGGAAGCTGAGTAACATGGTGAATTTTTTCCTAATTAACATGATATCCTCATGAAAGCCCTTGGTTTTGCATCCTAATCTGACCAGTTTATTTATCTGCATACTTTTACACCTTCTACTTAATATTTCATTCCCTAATGATCCTACTTGAATATTTTCTTAAATTACACACAAGCATACAAAATTCCCTCATGGCTCTACTGCTCTTATCCATTTATTGTCACCTCATGTACTACCATCTCTCTTCCTTTTTCTGTGTATAATGTATCTCTGCTCAAAAAAGAGTAAAGTATCTCACTAACCAGTAATATCTTATCCACATCTCTTTAATCAGGAACACTGTTCAATCCTCATTCACATTTTAAACTAAAGGCAATATTTTATCTAGAGATGGTGCTTGAAATATGGTTAAATTTTAACAAACTCTATAGTAAGTTAAACATAGAAAAAGTGAAAAATGTATTTAATATGACTACCCTAGCAAATATCATAGTCTCTATAATGTACATTAATTTTTCTCAGACAATTTATATTAACCCATAATTCTAGACATAAGATAATACAAAAGCACAATAGCTAATATAGAAAAATGCTAGAAATACAGTACTATATAAAACATCAGTTGTTTACAAAATTATTACAATTCTGACTAGGAACTGTAGTTTGCTCTTGCTGCTCAGCCTTATAAGTGTTCCTACAATGAATAGACAGCCAAAGAAAATATCTGTACTGAAAACTGAAAGTATAGTTCATACTAATTGTGTTTCATTTTTACACTACTATAAAATAAAAAACTCAAAGTCACAGACTTAGGTCATATGAAGTTCATGCATTCATTTTTCAAATTCTCTCCTCAAGTTCTCTCAATTTAGGATTTATTTACTTTTTCTGTCACATGTAACCATTTTCTTCTTTACTTATATCTGAGCTATTTTGTCATCTTATGTTGAATTTTTGTCATTCCTTAAACTTTATATTAATGTCTATACATCCCCTTGCACATCTCACCCAATATTTAAATATTGTTCATACTCTCCAAACTATCAAATGTGTTCATTCACCCAGACATCTTTGAATATAAGATTCTTCTACTCTTAGGCTCATATATTCTACTTGAGTATCTGATAGATGCCCTAAATATATAGTCCACAAAAGTCCCTTCTTGTCTATTTTTCCAAATTCTATTTTAATAGACTTACATGTCTAAATAAGTAACACCCCAATCCTCTACTTGCTCAAAATAAATTCTTATCACAATCACCAAACTAGTTTCCTTCTTATAACTTCCCTCCAATCAATGAATGCATTCTGTTTATTTTGCCTACAAAATACATATCAAATCTATCCAATTTTCATCACTTCTATAACTACAGTTTCCCTTCAAATTACCATATTTCCCCCTGCATTTGTATAACAAACTTATAACTATACAGTTAACTGTTACTCTTATTGCTCTACAATCTATAGTTAATTCAGAGTCACCAATTATTCTTTAAAAAGGAATTCAAGACTTCTTCCTTTAGCTCTTTATTAAAAAGCTATAAAAAGTATCAGTCACACATGAAGAAATAGAAAATAAAACAAAAAATATATAAAATCATAACTTCCTTGAGTTTATCAGAATACTGAAATATACTTCAGAAAATAAAGTTGTCTCCATGGAAATGCAGGGATCACTTGTTTGTTTACCAGGAGAGCATGGGAGGAAGGTAAGGTTGCCATAGAAATGGACAAAAATATTTAAAATAAGTTCTATGAGATTTCATAAAGGCCTCTAGTGGGTTAGTTTGGCAGAGCAGAAATTCTTAGAACTAATGTTACAATGAAGTTTCTCCCTCTTGCTATTCTATATGGTATGTATCATTCCCTTAGGAGAAATATGAGACCCCAGGTAGGATACTGGAGAAATAATCCTTCATTGCAACAAGCCTTTGAGAAAGGTTCAGTCTTGGCCCCAGAGAATCAAAGACTTTTACTTAGATCCTTCCTATCAGTGATTTTAAAAAGGAAATTTCCTAAGGAAGCATTCATTACTGGGATAAGTAGTGCACAATCTGTCTCCCATAGGGTACATTTGCAGTCTCATGGTTAAGTAAAAGGGAAGTGAAAACATAAGAAATACACAAAGAATGTCATCCCCTCCAACATATACAAAATAGATGATTGAAAACTCGGCAAAAATATATTCCTATCAACAGAGAAACTTAAACACACACACACACACACACACACAAACAGAGAGAGAGAGACAGAGAGAGAGAGAGAGAGAGAGAGACAGAGAGAGAGAGAGAGAGACAGAGTGACAGAGACAGGGAGACAGACAGAGTGAGATAGAGAAAGACAGAGAGAGAGAGAGACAGAGAGATGCAGACACAGAAAGAGAGAGACAGAAGCAGAGAGTGATAGAGACAAAGAGATAGACACACAGAGAGACACACAGAAAGAATCAGAGTCTATTTTGTATTTTATTTTGTCAACTACTTCTGAACTTGAGGCTTACCCTGGAGGGCAGTTGATACATTTGATGTCACTCCATTGAAGGAAATTGATTTTTTTCTTTTCTAACAGGCACCAGTTGTAAATATTTTACTGGCTAATGGTGGAACTTTTCTCACAGTTATCCCCCTTAACACGCCCCACCACACATACACAGTGAGATTTTTTTCAGACTTGAACTTGTGCATATCTTCTGCATGTTGTTACCGTCTCAAAGAGCTCATGTGTACATGTGTGTGCATCAGCCCTGTTGTGTGTGGACCACAGTGTTTCCTAGAAGTCTTCTACTACCTATGGTTCTTACAATTTTTCTACCTAGTCTTGCACCTAGATTTCTGAGCCTTTGAGGGAAGGACCTTGATAAAGGTATTCTATTTAGAGATGAATAATCCAAAGTCTCTCACTTTCAATTTACTTCCAGCTGTGATTTTATGTTAATTATGGTTTACTTCAAGAAGAATCTTCTCGCATGAAGGCTGAATTGATGGGATTAGCAGTATATCATTAGAATTTGGTTTATTGTTATGTTCCTTTAGAAGAATAACAGTAGTAGATTTTTCTTTAGGGTTTATGGCATATTTAGTCTCAGGTTTTTGGCCACTTTATCAGTGTACTGTATGTGTTACACCTGATGGAAGAGGACTTAAATCCAATTTATAAAAGTGGTTTGTTGCCTGAGTAATATTTGACTCCAAAAATCCAATTAAAAAAGTGGTTGTTTTGCCTGAATAATATTTGAGTTCTAAAATCCAATTTAAAAAGTGGTTTGTTGCCAAATAACATTTGAACCACTACTGTACTAGTTGATATATCTTAAAGGAAGGTCACTATTATAGCTAACAATGTTTTTAGTTGGATGAGACTGATAATTACTTTTATTATCAGGTATCATGGACAGTCCTTTTCAGCACAATGAGCACTTTTCAATAGGGGTAAAACTTCTAGTTGGACAAAAGCTCAATTTCTCTACATCCAATGACATATTATATGGTGTCTTCAGCAATAGGGCATAAATACCCGTCTGTGGAGAGTAACCAATAGCCTTGGTAATATCCTATACTTATCTCAGTCAGTATCTATGGGGCTCCTTTCACTGATGACTCAACAAAATTTCTTTTTGTAATTTTTTTATTAATTTATTCTTGTTACATTTCAATGGTTATCCCATCCCATGTATCCTCCCATGCTTCCCTCCCTCCCATTTTCCCCTTATTCTCCTCCCCTATGACTGTTTCTGAGGGGCATTACCTCCCCCTGTATATGCTCATAGGGTATCAAGTCTTTTCTTGGTAACCTGCTGTCCTTGCTCTGAGTGCCACCAGGTCTCCCCCTCCAGGGGACATGGTCAAATGTGAGGCACCAGAGTACATGAGAAAGTCATATCCTACTCTCCACTCAAGTGTGGAGACTATTGTGCTCATTGGCTAGATCTGGGTAGGGGTTTAAAGTTTACTGTCTGTATTGTCCTTGGATGGTGCCTTATTTTGAGCAGGACTCCTTGGCCCAAATCGGCCTATCATAATGTTCTACTTGTAGGTTTCTAGGACCCTCTGAATCCTTCTACTTTGGTATTCTCCCATGCTTCTCTCATCTAGAGTCCCAATATGATGTCATCCCCTATGTCCCAGTTTCCTGGTAAGTGAAGGCTTTCATGGGACATGCCCATTGGGCTAGTATGCAGATATAAGTGAGTATATACCATTTGAGTCTTTCTGCTTCTGGGTTAACTCACTCATTATGATCATCTCTAGCTCAATCCATTTATCCACAAATTTCGGGAATTCCTTCTTTTTAACAGTTGAGTAGTATTCCATAGTGTATATGTACCACAGTTTCTTTATCCATTCTTCTACTGAGGGACACTTAGGCTGTTTCCATGATCTGGCTATGATAAATAAGGCTGCTATGAACATGGTTGAGCAAATTTTCTTGTGTGCTGGTGCATCTTCTGGGTATATTCCAAGGAGTGGAATAGCTGGGTCTTGAGGAAGCCCTATTCCCAGTTTTCTGAGATAGCACCAGATAGATTTCCAAAGTGGCTGTACTAGTTTGCATTCCCACCAGCAATGAAGGAGTGTTCCTCTCTCTCCACATCCTCACCAGCATGTGGTGTTGCTTGAATTTTTGATCTTAGCCATTCTGATGGGTGTAAGATGGAATCTCAGAGTTGTTTTGATTTGCATTTCCCTGATGACTAAGGAGGTTGAGCATTTCTTTAAGTGTTTCTCAGCCATTTGATTGTTGAGAATTCTCTGTTTAGTTCCAAGCCCCATTTCTCAATTGGGTTATTTGGTTTGGTGGTGTTTAATTTCTTGAGTTCTTTAAATAGTGTGGATATTAGACCTTTGTCAGATGTAGGGTTGGTGAAGATCTTTTCCCAGTCTGTAGGATGTCGCTTTGTTCTCTTGACAGTGTCTCCAGCCTTACAGATACTTCTCAGCCTCATGAGGTCCCATTTATTAATTGTTGACATTAAGGCCTGGGCTGTTGGTGTTCTGTTCAGAAAGTTGTCTCCTGTGCCAATGTGTTCCAGGATCTTCCCCACTTTTTCTTCTAACTGACTTAGTGTCTCTGGTTTTATGTTGAGGTCTTTAATCCTCTTGGATTTGAGTTTTGTGCAAGGTGACAAATATGGGTCCAGTTGCATTTTTTCACACATAGACATACAGTTAGACCAGCACCATTTGTTGAGGATGCTATCGTTTTTCCATTGAATGGATTTGGCTTCTTTGTCAAAAATCAAGTAACCATATGTGTGTGGATTCATATCTGGGTCTTCAATTCGATTCCACTGATCAACCAGCCTGTTGCTGTGCCAGTACCATGCTGTTTTAACTACTATTGCTATATAGTACTGTTTGAAATCAGGTACGGAGATTCCTCCGGAGCACCTTTTATTGTACAAGATTGTTTTAGCTATTCAGGGTTTTTTGTTTTTCCATATGAAGTTCAGAATTGAACTTTCAATGTCTTTAGAAAATTGTGTAGGTATTTTGATAGGGATTGCATTGAATCTGTAGATTGCTTTTGATACGATGGCCATTTTTACTATGTTAATTCTCCCGATCAATGAGCAAGGAAGATCCTTCCATCTTCTCAAGTCATCTTCAATCTCTTCAGAGTTTTGAAATTTTTTTCAAAGAAGTCCTTCACTTGCTTAATTAGAGTAACTCCTAAATATTTTATATTGCTTGTGGCTAATGTGAACGGTATGGCTGTCCTAATTTCTTCCACTGCAAGCTTGTCATTTGCGTATAGGAAGACTACAGACTTTTTTGAGTTAATTTTGTATCCAGTCAATTTGCTGAAAGTGTTTATCAGCTGTAGGAGTTCTCTGGTGGAATTCTGAGGGTCACTTATGTACACTATCATATCATCTGCAAATAGGGATAATTTGACTTCCTCCTTTCCCATTTGGATACCCTTGATCTCCTTATGTGATCTTATTGCTCTGGCTAGAACTTCGAGTACTATATTGAAGAGATATGGAGAGAGTGGGCAGCCTTGCCTTGTTCCTGATTTTAAAGGAATTTCCTTGAGTATCTCACTATTTAATTTGATTTGGGCTATTGGCTTCCTGTATTTAGCCTTTATTATGTTGAGGAAAGTGCCTTGTATCCCCAATCTCTCTAAAACTTTAAATATGAATGGGTGTTGGATTTTATAAAATTCTTTCTCTGCATCTAAAGAGATGATCATGTGGTTTTTTATTTTCAGTTTGTTTATATGGTGGATTACATTGATGGGTTTCCGTATATTAAGCCATCCCTGCATGACTGGAATGAAGCCTACTTGGTCATGATGAATGATATCTTTGATGTGTTCTTGTATTCGTTTTGAAAGAATTTTATTTAGTATTTTTGCATCGATGTTTATAAGAGAAATTGGTCTGAAATTCTCTTTCTTTGTTGAGTCTTTGTGAGGATTAGATATCAATGTGAATATGGCCTCATAGAATGAATTTGGTAATGTTCCATCCATTTCTATCTTTTGGAGTAGCTTGAAGAGTATCGGTATTAGCTTGCCCTTGAAGGTCTGGTAGAATTCTGCACTGAAACCATCTGGCCCTGGGCTTTTTTTGTTTGGGAGACAATCAATGATTGCTTCTATTTCTGTATGGGAAATGGGACTATTTAGCTTGTTTATCTGTTCTTCACTCAACTTCGGCAAGTGAAATTGATCAAGAAAATTGTCCATTTCCCTTAGATTTTCAAATTTTGTGGCATATATGCCTTCAAAGTAGGATCTTATGATTCTTTGTATTTCTTCAGTGTCTGTTATTATGTCTCTCTTTTCATTTCTGATTTTGTTGATTTCAATACTGTCTCTCTGCCTTTTAGTCCTTTTAGTTAGTTTGGCTAATGGTCTATCTATCTTGTTAATTTTCTCAAAGAACCAGCTCTTGGTTTTGTTGATTCTTTCGACTGTTTTCTTAGTTTCTTATTGGTTAATTTCAGCCCTGAGTTTGATTATTTCCAGATATCTACTCCTCTTGGGTGTTTCTGCTTCTTTTTTTTCTAGGGCTTCCAGTTGTGACTTTAAGATGCTTATGTGTGATGTTTCCAATTTCTTTTTAAAGGCACTTAGTGGTATAAATTTTTCTGTTAGCACTGCTTTCAATTTGTCACACAAATTTGGGTATGTTATTCCTTCTTTTTCATTGAATTTCAGAAACTCCTTGATTTCTTTCTTTATTTCTTCCCTGACCCAGGTGTCTTTTAGTAGAGAGTTGTTTAGTTTCCACGTACATGTAGGCTTTTTGTTATTTCTGTTGTTGTTGAATTGCAGCCTAAGAGCATGGTGATCTGATATGATACAAGGTATTATTTCAATCCTCTTGTATCGATCTATTGAGGCTTGCTTTGTGACCTACGATGTAATCAATTTTGGAGAAGGTTCCATCGGGTGCAGAGAAGAAGGTATATTCTTTCTTGTTTGGGTGAAAGGTACTATAGATATCTGTTAGATCCATTTAACCCATGGTATTGGTTAATGATGTTATTTCTCGGCCTAGATTTTTTTCAATGACTTATGCTTCAGTGAGAGTGGGCTGTTGAAGTCTCCCACTATTATTGTGTGGTGATCGATGTATGGTTTAAGCTTTTTTAGAAGATCTTTTACAACTGTGGGTGCCCTTGTATTGGGAGCATAGATTTTCAGAATTGTGATGTCATCTTGGTTGACTTTACCTTTGATGAGTATGAAGTATCCTTCCTCATCCCTTTTGATTAATTTTTGTTGAAAGTCCATTTTGTTCGATATTAAAATGGCTACACCTGCTTGCTTCTTGTGACCATTTGCTTATAATATTTTTTCCAACCTTTTACGCTGAGGTAATGCCTATCGTTATGGGTGAGATGTGTTTCTTGAATGCAGAAGAAAGTTGGATCTTGTTTATGTACCCATTGTGTTAGTCTGTGTTTTTTTACTGGAGAATTGAGACCATTGATGTTGAGAGATATTAATGACCAGTGACTGTTAAGAGTCTTAATTTTGATGTTGTTTCCAATCGAGCGTTTGTGTAGTTGTGTTTTCGCCGTTGTATACTTATCTACTTCCTGAGTAGTTTTGGTTGTAGCTTGACCCTTTGGGATGGAGTTTTCCTTCAATTACCTTCTGTAAAGCTGGATTTGTGGATAGGTACTGTTTGAATTTGTTTTTGTCATGGAATATTTTGTTTTCTCCATCAATGGTTATTGATAGTTTTGCTGGGTAAAGTAGTCTGGCCTGGCATCTGTGGTCTCTTAGGGTTTGCAGGATCTCTCTCCATGCCCTTCTGGCTTTTATGGTCTCTGTTGAAAAATCGGGTGTAATTCTGATAGGTTTGCCGTTAAATGTTATTTGGCCCTTTTCCCTTGCAGCTTTTAATCTTATTTATGTATTCTGTATGTTTTGTGTTTTGATAATTATATGACGGGCAGTTTTTCTTTTCTGGTCAATTCTATTTGGTGTTCTGTAGGCCTCTTGTATGTTTATAGGCATCTCTTTCTTTACATTGGGGAAATTTTCTTCTATGATTTTTTTGAGAATAGTTTCTGGGCCTTGGAGTCTGATATCTTCTTTTTCTTCAATGCCTATTATCCTCAGATTTCTTCTTTTCATGGTGTCCTTAATTTCTTGGATGTTTTGTGTCAGGAGTTTTCCAGATTTGGCATTTTCTTTAATGGTTGCTTCAAGATCTGTGATTGTATCTTCTAGACCTGAAATTCATTCTTCCATCTCTTGGATTCTGTTAAAATAGCTCACCTGTGTTGCTCACCTTCTTCTCTGAGGTCTCACGTTCTCGTTTTTCTTCTGTCTGTGTGTTTATCATTGAATCCATTTTTGTCTTCAGATCTTGAACTGCTTTTTTTATTTCTTTCATGTGATTGTTTGTATATTCCTGAGTTTCTTCCATTGCCTCTTTATAGGTCTTCAGATCTTGAACCGTTTTCTTTCTTTCATCTGGTTGTTTGCATTTTCCTGAAATTTTTCCAGTTCCACTCTATGTGCTTTTTTTATGTCTCTCACCTGTTTTGCTGCGACTTCCTGTATTTGATTAAGAATTTTATTTGTTTCCTCCATTAATATCCTCATTATTAAGGATTTGAGGTCATTTTCTTGTATTTCCTTTGTATTTGAGCTCTCTGGGTTGTTTTCTTTGGGGTAGCTGGAAACTGGAGATGCCATGTTGTTTTGGGTTTTTTTTGCGTATGCTTTTACACTGTCCTTTAGACATCTACCTGTCTTTGTTTTTGTTGGGTAGCATCCAGAGTTGGATGGAGGGAGTCTGATGATAGATTCACTTGTTTTCTCATGATTTCTGTAGGCTGGAAGCTCTGATGCTTCACTGGTGTGGATGGCAGGAGGTTAGCCCTGTCTTTTTGGACTCTCACAGCCAGTGATCCTCAGCTCCCCAGTGCTGTGGGTCCTACAATCTTTCTGGGTCTCTGAATGAGCGTTGGGTCAGGCCAAGGTATCCAAAGCCTTCTGGGTTCCCTGCCAAGTCCAGCCAGGGACACTGGGCCCAAACCACGCACTGAGCTCAGCTAGATTCTCCTGGCCTGAACCGTCTGCCTAGCTCAGCTAGGGATTCTGGGTCCAAAATGCACACAGGGTCCAGCCAGAATTTGTTGGCTGGGACTGCACACCAAGCTCAGCAAGGGGCTTTTGACCCAAAGTGCGTTCTGTGGTCAGTTATTGACTCAGGCCCGAACCGTCCGCCCAGCTCAGCCAGGAATTCTGGATTCAAACTGCACGCTCTGTCCAATCAGAGTCTTAGAGCCGGGATGTGCCAAAAGCTCCACTAGATTTTCTGTGCCCAATCTGTCCGCCAAGCACAGTTAGGGACTCTGGCCCTAAACTACACTCCGAGCTCCACCTGAGTCTCTGGCGCAGAACTGTACACCGAGCTCAGCCAGGGACTATGGATCCATACTGCACGCTGAATTCAGCACTGGACTCTGGGCCTATACTGCGTGAATAGTCCAGCCAGAGTCTTGGGGCCGCCAAGCCTGTGCACACAACTCAGCTAGAATCTCTGGGCCTAACTGTCCAACAAGTCCAGCTAGGGCCTCTGGGCTGAATCTGCGTGCTGACCTCAGCCTGCGTCAGCGCCCCAGAACTGCCCGCAGAGCTGAGCTAGTGTCTTGGGCAGAACTGCTCGTTGATGTGAGCTAGTGCCTCCAGTGGAACTGAGTGCTCCGCCCAGCCTGTGTCACAGTAGGAGAACTGCGGCTGCGCTGAGCTGGTGCCTAGGGTGGACCTGAGCACTCCGCCCAGCCTGCATCACAGCAGGAGAACTGCGGCTGCTCTGAGCTGGTGCCTAGGGTGGAACTGAGCGCTCCACTCAACCTGTGTCACAGCAGGGGAGTTGTCACTGAGCTGAGCTGGTGCCTTGGGCAGAAGTGCTTGCTGCGCTGAGCCAGCGCCTCCATGGCACTGCACACTGAGCTGTATCCGGGACTCTGGGGCTGAACTGTCCTCCGAGTCCAGTTTGGGTCTCAAGGCACCACGTGACCCAAATCCTGTCCAGAGTCCCCCTCTCCCGCTCAACTGCCACTGGCCACCACACCAATCACCTCCACCAGAAGGCTCTGAGCGCAAACCTCAGCCACTGCCACTGGTGTCGTTGGCTCCACCGGTGCTACTGGTGCCGCCGCTGCTGCTGTTGCCTCTGCCGCTGCTGCTCCGATCCGAGAAAATCCACACTTCTCCCGTGTGCAGGGGCATGCAGGTCCTCTGCACCCTGGTCCCTCCGAACCGTGGAGCACTCCTGCTGCCGTGGTGTCGGCACGTTGGTATTCCTGGCTCAGAAATCTGTGCAATTTCCTGAATTGTTCACTGGAGCTTCCAAACACGGTCCATACTGCTCGCCACCATCTTGGATCGCTGACTCAACAAGATTTTACCCATGCTTGGTGCTGAGACTTTTGCTTAGAAGTTTATAATATTTAGTTTTGGCATTGTTTCCCCAATTATATGGTAACACCATTTAAATCAATTTTTATATTTTAGGAGCTTTTAGAGTATGTTATTTTTAGTATGATTTTGTGGTGTTTCTCCTTTGGAGTTTTATGTTGTTCCTATAATTTTTTCCTCTTTTGAGAGAGAAAAAGTACACGAAGTTGAGTGATTAGGGAAGTAGCAATGTAGGTATGATCTGGGAAGACTTAGGGGAGGGAAAGAGTACATATACTGCATATATAAGTATATATGTGTACACATGTATGTGTATATATATATATATGCATAATTTTTTTAAAAATAAAAGAGCTAGCCAAAACGTTCATAACAGCATATCTCACACACACACATACACACACACACACACACACACACACAAACACACACACATACTTCTTTGACAAATGAAAGAAGTACTAAAACTAAAAAAATAAACATTTATTTGCTTTGATAAAATATCATTCACAAGAACCAGGGATACAGGGTCCACCTTGCTCTGACACAGCAATAAGACAATAGATAATCGGGCAAATCACATCCATCTAAAAATCCAGCAAGCACTGAATAACCTGTGGAAACAAGCAGGTGGGGAGATATCTTGGTGGAGCTGTCATTGACACATAATTGAGAGAAAAAGGCTAAAATAATGGTGAGTAGAAGCACTTTAAAATACATTGAGAAGCACTAAGTAACTATATTTTAAATGTCCTAACTACAACACTAAGCCAAAGGAATTAGCAATAAAAACAGCATCTGAGTCTGGCTAGATTCATTACATCACCTGTGAAAAACAATTAGTAACAATAAACTGTGCCAAGCACTGCACATCTCGAGGAATTTAACTAACTGAGGTGCTAGAGATTGAAAAAAAAGACAGACCCATGGATACAGAAAGTTGGGATTTGGTGGTATGGCCTTGCTTATGAAGAAAGCACAGTATCACAGAAGCTAACTGTGTTTATTTTATACAGTTAAATGGGGAAGTGGGGCTATTGCATACAGCTGAGTTAAGGGAGCAAGCTTAACTACACTCAGTAGTAGCTATCTCTGTAAGTCTCAGACTGTAAATATCCAGGTAGAGAAATCTAGAGTGGGCCTATTATGCACATACTAACAACATTCTTACAAGGACCGAAGGAAGGATTTGCCATGACTCAGCCTCACCAAGAGAACAGACTTTACCAGTTTTCTATGAGATTGTGGCTCTGGAGTTCCTGACATGATTATCAACAACATATATTCACACAAGGCTGAACTCACTCTCTACATCTTCCTCCTTCCCTTCTTATTTCTTAGGTATTAAACATGATCTTCATGCTTAGTACAGGGTCCATTAGCTGAGATGCTTGAATCCAGACTCTAAGGATGATTAATAAGTCATAACAACTACTATATCCAACAAAACCAAAAGGGGTGTTTTGTCAAGTTAAAGAGACTGAATCCTCAAAGCAGGTGAAGAGCAAAAACACTTTCTAGGATGTGCCAACATAATTTGGCTACATCCATATTATCAGTATTGTGAGTCCAAGCACTCAGGGGTGAGTTCATTTAATTCCAAACTTAATTTGCTCTCATTATAAAAAGCAGTCCTCACACAAATGTGATGGTAGTCGGCATGTCATCAAACCTGTCTAAATATCAAGACTGTAACCTTCCCTAAATTGTTGAACAGAGCACATTGGGACTCCAGGTGATTAGAGAAATGCTACATAGGAATGGATGCACTAATTATGATAAACAGGTATGTGAGGGTGTGAGCAAACCAAGGGGTGAAAATGCAAAAGCATAATAGACCCCTGTCCAGTGTTACCTGCATGGATACACTACCAGACAATTTAGAATTATAGCCCGTGGGGTATTTGGATTAGTTTGTACAAAAAGTGGGTAATATTTAAAACCACCAAAGTTTTTCATTTTGGTTATGTGTCTCCTTGGTCCTAAGAGACCCCACTCCACTGCTGATGGCTATGTGCACACCAACACCTGGCATAGGAGCATGAAGACAGTGAACTATCCCAACCATTTATGCCATGCCACTTAGGTCATAATTGTTCCCTAGGTCACAGTCACTGCCTAGGTCATAGATACCTTCTCCCACATGCTGCATCCAGGGGTACTTGCTTCAGTAAGGACTACCACCAGTGAAGACTGGGGAAAGATCCAACTTATCCAGAATTTCCTGAGGACCTGTAGCCTACCACTTCATTGTCTGTCACTTGCGTGCTGCTTCAGTCTCTTAGTGATGCACCAAATTCTCTCCTTTTATTTGTTTATATTTTTCTTCAAGCAATTACATTTCTCAGATCCTTCCCTGGAAATGAAGGGCTCCTGAATATAGCCTAAGAACTGAACTGACGAGGCTGCAGTTCCTTTTCCATCCCATTTCCATGGTATACTCATATCTCCTGAAACCACCAATATAAAAACTGTCAATATCTAAATTTTACTTGTTAACAGATAACTGCCTATCTCTAGATTCTACTTGTCAGCATATAAGTGTTTGTCTTTTAATTTTACTGCTTGGCACTGGATTCTACCTGTCCATGTTTTTACACCCAACAAATAGAAATGAGCCCTTTATATGCCTTTATTTTTCTTTATACTGTAATATTTTACCTTTATTTCTCTTTTTCCCTTCATTGGTGAAATTTCTTTTTTTTAATTTTATTAATTTATTTATATTATATCTCAGTGGTTATCCCCTCCCCCTTGTATCCTCCCATTTCTTCCTCCTTCCCATTTTCCCCTAACTCCCCTCCCCTATGACTGTGACTGAGGGGGATTTCCTCCCCCTGTATATGGTCATAGGGTATCAAGTCTTTTCTTGGTAGCCAGCTATCCTTCCTCTGAGTGCCACCAGGTTTCCCTATTCGGGGACATGGTCAAATATGAGGCACCAGAGTACACGTGAAAATCAGACCCCACTCTCCATTTAACTGTGGAGAATGTTCTGTCCATTGACTAGATCTGGGTAGGGGTTTAAAGTTTACGGCCTGTATTGTCCTTGGCTGGAGCCTTAGTTTGAGCGGGACCCCTGGGCCCAAATCTGCCTATTATAATATTCTACTTGTAGGTTTCTAGGACCCTCTGGATCCTTCTACGTTGCTATTCTCCCTTGCTTCTATCATCTAGAGTCCCAATAGGATGTCCTCCCTCAAGAAATTAAACACCACTAAACCAAATAACCCAATTGAGAACTGGGGCTTGGAACTAAACAGAGAATTCTCAACAGAGGAATATTAAATGGCTGAGAAACACTTAAAGAAATGCTCAACATCCTTAGTCATCAGGGAAATGCAAATCAAAACAACTCTGAGATTCCATCTTACACTTATCAGAATGGCTAAGGTCAAAAATTCAAGCGACACCACATGCTAGCGAGGATGTGGAGAGAGAGGAACACTCCTTCATTGCTGGTGGGAATGCAAACTAGTACAACCACTTTGGAAATCTATCTGGTGCTATCTCAGAAAACTGGGAATAGGGCTTCCTCAAGACCCAGCTATTCCACTCCTTGGAATATACCCAGAAGATGCACCAGACCACAGCAAGGACATATGCTCAACCATGTTCATAGCAGCCTTATTCATCATAGCCAGAACATGGAAACAGCCTAAGTGTCCCTCAGTAGAAGAATGGATAAAGAAACTGTGGTACATATACACTATGGAATAGTATTCAGCTATTAAAAACAAGGAATTCCTGAAATTTGTGGACAAATGGATTGAACTAGAAATTATCATAATGAGTGAGTTTACCCAGAAGCAAAAAGAGATAAATGGTATAAATTTACTTATATCTGGACACTACCTCAAGTGATATGTCCCATGAAAGACTTTACTTAGCAGGAAAGTGGGTCAGAGGGGAGGACATCGTATTGGGAATTTAGGTGAGAGAAGCACGGGAGAATGGGGAAATTGAAGAATCCAGAGGGTCCTGGAAACATACAAGAAGAACATTATGACAGGCGGATCTGGGTCCTGGCGTCCTGCTCAAACTATGGCACCAGCCAAGGAAAATATAGGCAGTAAACTTTGAACCCCTACCCAGACTTAGCCAACGGACAGGACATTCTTCACCATTGAGTGGAAAGTGGGGACTGACTTTCATACAAACTCAGGTACCCCATTTCTGACCATGCCCCCTTGATGGGGAGGCCTGGTGGCACTCAGAGGAAGGATAACAGGTCTCCAAGAAGAGACTCGATACCCTATGAGCATATACAGGGGAAGGAGTTTCCCCTCAGCCACAGACATAGGGAAGGGGAGTAGGGGGAAATTGCGAGGGAGGGAAGAATGGGAGGATACAAGGGATGGGCTAACAATTGAGATGTAATATGAATAAATTAACAAAAGAAAAAAACCATTAGTGTAACTATGAACTGAAACACTACTCACCACTATAGAGTAATGTTATGCACATATATGTAAATATATATACATATTTTATGCATATATTTTCAGAGAAACAAATGAAGCTAAAGTGTATTTAGCAGAGTATAAATATACTAAAAAAGTTACATGTGGAGCTGAGGAGATGGCTCAGCAGGTAAGAAAACATATACTGTGCAAGCATGAAGACATGAGTTCAAATCTTCAGAACTTATATCAAAAGCCCAATGTGATTATGCACATACTACTAACCCTAGCACTACCGGATGGCACAAACAAATGAATGGCTAGAACTTGCTGGCTATCAGTCTACTATAGGTTTAAATCCTCTGTCTCAATAAATTAATGTGGAGAGTGATTGGCAAGGCACCAGATACCCTCCTGTTGTATCTCTGACTTGCATGGCCAGCCACACAGTTAAACACATATGTGCTCATTATACACACATACCTGCCCACCTCCTACACACACTCCAGAACAGGACCAAAATTTTTTGTACTATTTTTATATTCATAATAGTTTTATAAAAGAATCTAAATTGCAGCATAACAAAGTACCCAGTTGTTTCCAGGTACTATGCCTAGGGACAGATATTGAATACCAAAAAGATTCAAGACATTGATAAGAAAAGTTGGTGGAACCTTTATGTGTTTTGATTTCTGTCGTGGATACCAGGCTATCTTTTTCCTCCTCTGGGTTCTACACTAAAAAGTCTGAATCAGAAAATGTTTTTCATATAAATCGTACCTTTTCTAAAAGTGAAAATAATACAAGTTTTTTTTAAAAAGTGAGTCCAATAAACAGCATTGCTGCATTTAAAACCTCCACTGGCTTCCCAAGTCATTAAGACTATATACCCAGGCCTCTCCTCTTTCACTTCAGTAATTAAACTCCAGCTACATTGGTCTCTTATTCTTTCTTAGATATGTCAAAGATGTTTCTGCCCCAGAGTTTTGAATTTGCAGTTCAGGCCTAAACACACCAAACCCTGATAGCTTCAAGACTTGCTCCTATAGTTCTTTTAATTCTTTCTTCACATGTCAAATCTTCATTAAAACTTGATTTTCAGCTGTAACCTTTCCCTGCTGATACTCTCCATGTCTCTTCCATGTTTGTACTACACAGAAGTTATCACCATATGGCAACTTCAATGTTTTATCTACTTATTTTTGTTTATCTTCTCTTTCTTGCCCACTTGGACGTCATCTAAAATGAGGTTAAAGTAGTTTCCAAATCTGTTTTTCCTTCTGTTATGTCTTCATCATTTGGCAAACTGTCTTTCACTTAGTAGATATTTGACCAATTTATATTGAACAAATGAATAAATAAATTTGATGTATGACAAAGGATACTAATGAAACATGGAAGAAATAAAATTCCAAAGCACCAGATTGTTGGTGACATAGGAAGATGATAATAAGCTTGAAAACTATTATAGGAGAAATAAGCATTATGCAGGCTTGAGAAAAAAGGATGGTGAATCTCTGAGAAGCCAGTCTGACTACATTGTTAAGATTCAAGATTAACAGGATAGATATAGGACAGGATGCTCCAAGACTAGCTGAGCATCCCTTTCTTTCCCTCTATGTGAAGAAATAGCCATGTGACCTAAATCCTCCTGCTTTGCTTCAATTCAGTAGGTATTCAAGAGCCTCCTGTGACTGATCTCTCTACTGTTCACTAAGAACTCCATTTGCATTATTCCTAATGCCAAATATGAATCTATGCTTATTGATTGGGCAGTCTTTAAAATGTTTCCCTTGGCTCTTCCAAATATCATCATTTGTTCTGCTGGGAAAGAGACCATATCTTTTGTTCTGTAAGTGCCCTTCTACACCACAAAGTACTATGTTTAGCAATGAGTACAGAATTTAAATATAACAGTAAGTTTTAAGCAGTCAGACAGATAAAGGGAAGATTTAATACATTCCCAAAGATTTGGTCTTTGTCATCATGGTTCATGTAAGGCTCATTTCTTTCATTCAGTTTTCTTCTTCTTCTTCTTCTTCTTCTTCTTCTTCTTCTTCTTCTTCTTCTTCTTCTTCTTCTTCTTCTTCTTCTTCT